>OY856409.1:1820124392-1820724392 GCA_963693085.1 Alisma plantago-aquatica | reverse complement strand
TTAGCTGATCGGTTGAGTTACCTTTATTGAATCTCGACTGAATGTATTGTATAGAAAATGCAGAAAAAGTGATTCTAACTGTTGGTGACTTGTTTGGATGAAAATAGATCTATTGTCTAGGGAAAACATGGCTATAATTTGGCCCTAAGTGTTCCCCAACTCAAAGGGGCACCCCCAGCTATAAATAGGACCACTCGGAGTTCATTCCAAGGTTGATCTTCCATTTCATAGCTTGGTTTTAGCCTAGTTGAGAGTGTTGCACCCATTTGAGCCCCTTTCTCTCTCTACTTTCAATTCAAATCCATGAATATGAGTGAGTTATGATCTGTTGTAAGAGAGATATCCCTTGTATCCATGTAAATCTCTCCACCTCCATCTTCCTACCCCCTTTCCTTATTAAAGAAAAGGCTTGAAGATCTTCTCCAAGTGAAGGAGAAGGAGTTGTTGTTCTTAAAGGTTGAAGAAAGCATGGTGATCAAATCTCTAAGTGAAGGAGATAGGCAAGGTAGACGTGCAAGAAGGATAGGTAATTCGTGTAAGGCAAAAACTTGAAGATGGAGTGGGTAAGTCCTTGTTGAAGGCTGAAGACTCCTTGCTCAAGTGGGTAAGTTCCTTTGGTAGGTTGGAGATCCTTGCTTGAGGTATTAAGTCCTTGGATGAATGTGGTTTTGTCTTGTAATCTTATGAATGAATATAAGAGCATCAAGATTGCAAAGTCCTAGAGACTAACAACCTCTAGGTAGTGGACTGACTCACTTCTAGTTTGAAGTGTGGAACCACTCTAAACCACTTTGTCCAAGTGTATGATATCCTTGTCTCTCATCCTTGCTATGCTTGTTAGTTAGGACTTAAAATTGATTGTATGCTTTAGCTTTTGCACTTAATATAATTTGAAGGTATAATCTATTTTGTGAGATTTGTGAAGCTCTATTCACCCCCCTATAGATCCCTGATCCAACAAGTGGTATCAGAGTAGGTCTTCTCCAAGCTACTTCCACAAGAAGGAGAAGATGGGCGATTTAGCACTTGGATCTCTTAACTTAGAGGGAAGCTTCTCCATGCGACCTCTGGTCTTTGACGACACCAACTTCCTCTATTGGAAGAGAAGAATGCAGTTCTATCTCCAAGGAGTAAGCTACGAGATGTGGAAGGTGGTGCACCTAAAGTATGAAGATCCAAAGGGGGAAATATCCACATGGACAGAAGCCCAAATGAAGCAAGCTCAGCTCAATGCCAAAGCCATGAGCATCATCTATGCAGCCCTCACTCCATCTGAGTTCAACCAGATCTCCTCACGGGACACCGTACATGAGATTTGGAACAAGCTATGTGTCATCTATGAGGGAACAGAGCAAGTGAAGGAAGCTAAGATCTACATGCTTGGTGGTCTCCTTGAGAAATTCAAGATGGGCAAAAATGAAAGAGTGGCGGACATGTACACAAGGCTTAATGTCATCATCAATGGATTGGAAGCCCTTGGTAGTGTGATGGACAAAGGCACAATCAACTCAAAGATTTTGAGATCTCTTCCAAAGAGATGGGAGCCCAAAGTGACCTCCATTGAAGAAGTGTACAAGCTTAGTGAATTGTCAATCGAGGAGCTGGTAGGCAACCTCTAAGCTCATGAGCCAAGGCTTGACAAGCAAGAAGAAGAAGAAAAGAGAGAAGAGAAGGAGTTTAATAATATCAAGGTCACCGCCTTCAAAGCTCAAATTGATGGTTCGGCAACAAAAACTTGCACTCAAGTCCCCTACTCCTTCCTCAAGTGAAGATGAAGGCCCAAATGAGCATGAAGCTAACTACTCCAAGGGAAGCACTTCAAAGGGAAGTCTTCTTCATCTACTCCTAGGTGCTATGAATGTGGCCAAAAAGGCCATTACAAGAGTGACTGTCCCAAGGCTAAGAAGAGCCACCACAAGAGCAGCTATAAGAAGGACAAGGAGTATAAGAAGAAAGGCAAATACAAGAGAAAGGAGAAGAAAGAAAGAAGAAGCAAGGATGCAGCTCATGCAGCTTGGGAGGATTCTTCCTCAAGTTCTTCTAGCTCCAAAAATGGAGAATGCCACCTTACTCTCATGGCCTCTACAAGTGATGATGTAGGTGAGGTAAGTGAGATAAGTGAGGTAAGTGAAGTCAATATGCATGAGTTGTCTAAAGAAACTCTTATTGATATGATTAATGCTAGTCGGTCATCTTTTACTAAATGCAAAGCTAAAAAGAAAAGGTTAGGAAAAATTATAGATAATCTTTATGCTAATATTGAAATTCTAGATCAAAATGAAAAACTACATCTTGATAGTATTGATACTTTGCAAGGGCAATTTCTAGATCTTGAGCTCCAATACAATGGAGTTGAAGTTGAGAATGATGTCTACCTTAAGACCATGGCTACTCTTAAGGAAGAGAACCAAAAATGCCAAGATGAGATTGGTGTTCTTAAAACTAAAAATGTTGAACTTAACCTCATCAATGAAGCTAGGAGACAAGAAACTTATGCTTATCAAAAAGAAATTCAATTGCTTAAATATGAAAATGCTAATTTGCTTGCTCAAGTAAATGATCTATCCTCTAGAACTATCTTGCAAAGTAATGAGGTAGCTAGCACTGCTCTAGAATGTCATTCTTTTCATACTAAAGCCCTCTATTTAGAGGCTGACCTGTTGTATGCTAGAGTTGATCTTGCTAGATTATCTTCAATTGTTATTAATCTTAGTGATGATAATGAAAAATTAAGAGCTTCTTTGCAAAAGTTTCTTATGGGAAAGAAAACCCTCAATGTTGTACTAGAACACTCTACCAAATAAATTTGTACTAGTGGTTTAGGATATGATGGGACTGCTCCTAAGGGTAAGAACAAGAACAAGAGTAAGGGTAAGAAGAAGAGTGTGGAACCTCCTTTCTTCCATGGAGAGACTTTTGGGCTCTAAGAACCCAATGGTATGTGCTCGTTGT
This sequence comes from Alisma plantago-aquatica, assembly GCA_963693085.1. Lineage (NCBI taxonomy): Eukaryota > Viridiplantae > Streptophyta > Magnoliopsida > Alismatales > Alismataceae > Alisma > Alisma plantago-aquatica. Next base: position 1,820,721,440 of record OY856409.1, on the reverse strand, counting down.
AAATGTGATGATCATTATTCTACTTATTGTCCTTACAAGCGAAAGGGGACCAACCCAAACATGAAATAGGTTCCCAAGCTAACCCCGGATCCCAAAGTTTGAGTTGGGAACTGACATCCTTATTTCATGCCGGTCAAAATAAGGTGGATTGTTGATAGTGGCTGCTCAAAGCATATGACAGGTGAAATCAGCCATTTCAACAAATTCATAAATAAGAAAGGAGGATCGGTGACTTTCGAGGAAAACAAAAAGGGTAAAGTAATAGGTGAGGGTGATGTAGGAAACAAGCTTTGTATTAAAAATGTTTTGCTTGTTGATGGTCTACATCACAATTTGATAAGTGTAAGCCAACTTTGTGATAATGTTTATCTTGTTCTATTTTCTTCCTTAGAATGTTTGCCTCTAGATTCCCTCACTTGCAATGTTATATATAAGCGAACTAGAAATGGTAATCTGTATATTATTGTGCTTGATGCTCTAAAGCATGTACTTGATAGATGCTTAGTTGTGAATAAAAATGATATATCTCTCTGGCATCGTCGGTTGGGTCATGTGAATATGCATTAAATGAAGAAATTGAGCAAAAAGGAATTGGTTAGGGGACTTAAATTGGATTTTGAAAAGGATGAGGAATGCCAACCTTCCACATAAGGCAAGAAAACTAAGTCTTCCTTCAAATCCAAAGGAGTCCTTAGTACCAAAAGAGATCTTGAGCTTCTTCATATTGATCTATTTAGACCTATGAGAACTCAAATGCTTCATGGTTCCAAGTATTGTCTTGTGATTGTTGATGATTTCTCTCGCTATACTTGGACATTCTTTCTCGTATCTAATAGTTATACTCTAGATGTTTTCTCGAGCTTTTGTAAATGAGTTGAAAATGAAGCTTCTTGCCAGATTGTTTCTATCCGTAGTGACCATGGGGGAGAGTTTGAAAATTATCTTTTTGAGCACTTTTGTGAAAAATCTGGTTACTCGCATAATTTCTCTTCTCCTCATACACCTCAACAAAATGGGGAAGTAGAGAGAAAGAATAGATCGCTAATGAGATGGCTAGGCCCATTCTTCTAGAGTATGACACTCTAAAGAAGTTTTGGGCTGAAGCTGTTAGCACCTCATGTTTTATCCAGAACTGAGTTTTTACGCATCCTTCTTTGAAGAAAACCCCATATGAGTTATGGCGTGGTAGAAATCCATCCATTGACTTCATTCAAATTTTTGAATGTCCTCGTTCTATTTTGAACACAAAGGATTCTCTCGACAAGTTTGATCCAAAATCGTGCAAAGCTTTCTTCCTAGGCTATAACACTACAAGTAGGGCTTATAGAGTTTTCAATATTGAACTATCTAAAATTGAAGAATCCATTAATGTCAAATTTATTGAATCTAACCCTATTATTAGAAAGAATGTTGTTGGTAATGATGTTGCAGATGACTTAATTCCAATCTTAAAAGTCCTCAACATTGACAACAAAGGTAAGCATGCGGTTGAAGCAGAAGATGAAGAGAAGAAGGATCCCACTCCTCGCTTTGCAAAGAATCATCCCAAAGAGCTAATCATTGATAATCCATTTGAGAGGGTGAAGACACGAGCTACCTACAACAAAAAACAAACAGAATGTGCCTTCATCTCATAGATGGAGCCAAAGAACATCAAGGAAGCTCTTGGAGATGATGAGTGGATCCTAGTCATGTAGGAGGAACTAGAGTAGTTCGAGAAGAACTGAGTGTGGACTCTAGTGCCAAGTCCAAGTGATAGAAAAATCATTGGCACCAAGTGGGTCTACCACAATAAGCTTGACAAAAATGGAAAGGTAAGGAACAAAGCAAGGTTAGTGGCTCAAGGCTACAATCAACATGAAGGTATTGATTTTGATGAAACTTACGCTCATGTTGCTAGACTTGAATCTATTAGAATTGCTACTTGCTTTTGCTAGCTATAAGAATTTCTTGCTATATCAAATAGATGTTAAAAGTGCATTTTTTAAATGGTACAATCGAGGAGGAAGTATTTGTTGCTCAACCTCTAGGCTTTGAAAATGTCAAGCTACCTAACCATGTTTATATGCTACAAAAAGTTCTTTATGGACTCAAACAAGCATCTCGAGCTTGGTATGAGAAATTAAAGAACTTTTTGTTAGACAATGGTTATGTCATGGGCAAAATTTATTATACTTTATTTCTAAAACACACTTCTAGCAATTTCCTTATCATTCAAATTTATGTTGATGATATCATATATGGCAGAACTAATCTTGATGTTTGCAAGGAGTTTAGTTCTCTTATGAAGAGTGAGTTCGAGATGAGCATGATGGGTGAGCTTACTTTCTTCCTTGGCTTCCAAATCAAGCAAACCAAAGATGGAAACTTCATAAACCAAGGCAAGTACACCAATGAGCTACTCAAACGCTTTGGAATGGAGAACAAGAAGTCGATGGACACACCCATGTCCAACACCGCCAAACTTGATAGAGATGAAGAAGGTGAGAAGGTAGATGACAAGCTCTATAGAGGTATGATTGGAAGTTTACTTTACTTAACTGCCTCTAGACCTGACATAATGTTTAATGTTGTCTTGTGTTCTCTCTTTCAATCAAGTCCTAGGAAATCACATCTTATTGTTGTTAAGAGGATTTTTAGGTACCTAGCCAAAACTCAAAACTTTGGACTATGGTACCCTAAGTCAAGAGACTTTACTCTTGTGGCATATAGTGATGTTGATTACGCGGGTTGTTTGATTGATAGAAAGTGTACAAGTGGCACTTGCTTCCTTCTAGGACAATGCTTGGTGTCTTGGTTTTCCAAGAAATAGAGCACCATGGCATTATCAACTACCGAAGCTGAGTACATTGCAGTCGGAAGTTGTTGTGCCCAAGTCCTATGGATGAAGCAAATGCTCTAAGACTTTAACATACATTTTGATGCTTCTCCTATCTATTATGATAATACTAGTGCGATCAATCTTTCTTATAATCCTATATTGCATAGTAGAGATAAACATATAGAGATTTTTCATCACTTTCTTTGTGACCACATTTCCAAAAAGGATATTTATATCATGCATGTGGACACAGAAAATCAGTTGGCGAACGTTTTCACCAAACCTCTAGCTAGAGAGCAATGTAACTTCATTAGATCTAAACTGCTCATAATTGCTTTGGATGATATTGACATGTTATCTAGCTAGTTATCTTTATTCTATATGTCTTGCTATTGCTGAAATCACCTTGCTTACCTAAAATTGCTAAATTTTGCTTGTTGTCATGCTTAGTTTCACTTGTTTTTAGGTATTTCTTGAATTTTGGGGTTTTATCACTAAATAGTACCCAATGATGAGTGATATGTGCCTAAGTATGTTCAATATACATAATAGACTTGAAAAATGAATTTAATTAGCACTCAAATGGCTAGAAATTAAGTTTGATGGTTTTAGGTCAGGTTGACCATCAACCGAGTTTCCCCCAGGACAAACTTAACCGATCCATGGCCATGAGTTGTTCTGAAATGGACCAATTGGTCGAGTTTCTGATTCTCAGTGGGCTGAAGCCAACTTAAATTGGGTTCGACCGACTATTCTCCCTCTCAACTAGAGAATATCCGATCGATTCCCCTTCTTCTAGTCCTAAGCTCTCAACCCCAGGCCTTACTTTCCCTTTCCTAGCCCTTTTCCAACCTAGATAGGCTGCCCTAGATCTTCCCTCTTGCTCAACCTCGATAGGTGAACGGTTTTGGTGGTTTGTTTCATGTGTTTTCTCTCTTATTCTCCTTCTTTTCACCTCCATGGCTTCTCATAGAAGAAAGAGACCCGCCCCTAACAATGCACCATCTTCTTCTTCATCATCTCGCTTGGTTCCTTTTGATGAGACCTTCTTTGTCTCAATAGAGGCTGCAAATAGGTATAAGGACCTTCTTCCTTGGAGTCATTTTCCTTTTAGAGCCTTGTTTGAGCCTAGCCCTAGGCATCAAGTGATCATAGATCAAGTGGCGAGGTTGTTATCCATTCATCACCTATCAGCCCTGGCTGTCGAACGTGACTACTTTCATAATTCTATGACAAGCACAAAAGCAGTTCACAAATTCTATGCAAACTTGCATTGGAATTAAGAATCCCTTGTACCCCACCGAATACTCAAGTGATCTTTACATCCATGATCGCCGAGAGGAAATTCCAAATCTCTAAAGATATCATGGATGTCTTCTTTTTACAAGACAATGAGAATGACACCCGGCGTAAGGATTACGGGGAGTATTTTGACCTTTTAGATCCTGAGAGTTTCTACAAGAAAAATGAGATCATTCTTCATGATATCCATTGCTACCTGAAGAAACCCGATGTTCCTTATACAAATAAGAGCACCCTTCCCTCCTCCTCCCTTGATCTCAGGAAGAGTATATTAGCCCTAGTGGTTAACTTCAACACCCATCCAAAGAAAAATCAAATGGATATTTTAGAGAACACTGTGGTGATAATGTACTACATCCTTGAGAATGTCAGAGTCAAATGGTCAAGATACATTCTCTACCATATGACCTGTTTTGACTTTAGTAAGAACACCCGCAACGCCCATCCACCTTATCCAGCCCTGATATGTGGTATGTTTCAGTTCGCCACTGGGAAATCACTTTTCTCTGACTTCCACTACAAGCTTGCCAGGAAGGGTGTGTGTATCAGTGAGACCAAAATTCAGAAATCCGTGCTTGTCCTTTCCTCCACCACACCCGGTGCTTCACCCTCAGCCTCTGCCTCTGTTGCCCCTACCTCTGCCTCTACACAAGCTCCACCTTATCAGCCACCCCATCCTAGTTGTGCCTCATTTTGTGTGTCTAATGAAACCCTCATGGGATACATGATGCACCAATAGACATACAACCTCCATGTTCAGGAGCACCTACACCACGATTTATGTCCAATCATGTCAAACATGAACTTATCAGTTCACACCCATACCCCACCTACCAGCCTTTCCCTGGTAGTGATTATGCTTCCTATGCATACCATCATTACTACCCTACCCCCGAGCCTTCCGCTGCTACACCCACACCCTCTGCATGTGGTGGTTATGCTCCCATCTACCTGTCATTGCTTGCTAGCCCCTTGGCCACTCTGCTTGACAGTCTTGACAATTCTGCTCCTTCCTTCACTCAGGCCAATGAGCTCTATGCTCTTAGTATGACTTGGGATGAGCAGAATGCTTGTTGGCCCAGTCATGGTTTTGGTCCTCCTATGGACGAGGAGATTCCTAACTAGGCTAATGCTGAGACTGCTACTACTGATGATGATGATGGTGATGGTGAGGATGCTTCTGATGATGGTGATGGCTTTGGTGGTGATTCTGGTGAAGCCACTGTTGTTGAACCTTCAAATGGAGATGAGGACTGCGAGCCTAGAGATGATGATGATGATTTAGACATAGATAGTCTAGATGTCTAGTTGTTTCTTAGTTTTTAGTCTAGTTTACTGATCATATATATCTTTCTAGGCTATTTTGTATTAGAAACATTTGGGCACATTATCTGAGATGTACTATTTTATCTTCAGTTTTCATCACTTCTTACTTGTAGATGCTTTTATGAGAACATATTTCTGAGCTGTAATCTATGTTATGTGCACTCTTGCTCTTTGATCAGTTATATCCTATGAGTTGGTGCCATATTTCACCATATTTTGATTATGACTTTGCATGTGTGTTTCTTTCGTCTCTGGTTGATATATGATATGATAATTGCATGTTTGAATATCTGCTTGATTGTGTTTGGAGAAGACATGATTATATGCTCTTCTACCCCCCTCACTTTTTGATAATGTCAAAAGGGGGAGAAAACTTCAATGTCTTGAAACTCAATCATATTGCTATTCTTTGTCATATTGTTGCTTATTGCTTATGAGATCATTTTCTTGTTCATTATATGTTTCATCATGTGACTTGCAAAGGACCATATAATACATGTATGCTATAATTGCTTTGTGTGGATAGACTAACTATGTAGATTAAAGTAAGCATAGATTGAGGCGGAGCAATTCACATTGTTCAAATCTTGAATCCCCCCAATTCACAAGGCAAAGGTATAAATTTATATATCCTTTTCAATATGTTTGAGGAACGGTTTTTCATTGTCAAAAAGGGGAGAATGTTGACCTAGAGATTATACATTGTCCATATTTTGATAATGACTTAACCATACCATTCATATGTATCTAATTTGTGTATTCAAGATTGATTTTAGGTGCTAGGTACATGAAAAGGATCAAATTACACAGGCCCTAGTTTGCCAAATTTCAAGTCAAAAGCAATGCAAGTGTGCTAATTAGGAAATCGATGTAAATGACCTTAGAAGAATTTTGTAATCACTTGTATTGATGATATGACTTGTAACTAAGATGAAAAAATTATGTGGGACACTTAGTACCAAGTTTTAATCACTTTTTAAGCACTTTAGAAAATTGATCACAGGCTTTTGATCGGTTGAGTTACAATCTTGACCTATCCACTGGATCAATTCTATGAAGAGTACATCGGTCGAGTTATGCATTCACAAAGCTCGATCGATCGGGTTACTGACCAAATGCTATTTTCATTGGCCGGTCGAGTTTCCCGAGGACAAACTCGACCGATGGTTTGAAAATTGGGTTTGTCTTTTAGCCAATTAGTCGAGTCACCTTTATTGAATCTCGACTGAATGTACTGTACAGAAAACGTAGAAAAGTGATTCTAACTATTGGTGACTTGTTTTGAAATGACCACATTTGTGCTTAATTAGTAAACTAGGGTTTACCTGAATGATTACATGCTTGATTAGATTGAACATCGTTTATACTTTATTAATGATAGTAGATCAATTGGGATGTTTCAAACCTAATACGAAACTCTAACTATGATTTTAGTTTGAAGAATTAGGGTTTGAGAAATGTAAACCCTACTCGGCAAAAAATTAGGGTTTTGATAGTACATGAATATGGAATTTGATCAAGATAGTAGTGTGGTAAATGATTTTTCATATTTTCTACAAATTTTTATTTAATTTAATTTTGGATATGGTATGGATAACTCAATCATGCATATTGGAGAAAAATTTCAGAATATTTGACTATTCTTTGAATGTGGTTCTCGGTCGAACTATACTTCGACCAAAATGTTGACAGAGTGCTTTTCATTAGTGTAGTGTTTTATTTTTATTTATTTATTGGTAACTCCACACGATCTAAAATTTTAATTGGAGATCTAAAACACAATATTAAACAACATGTAAAACTTTCATAATTTTTGGATGCATTTAGACCTTATCAGTAGATGAATTACAGTAATATTTTTATGACAAAAAATTTAGCTGAAATAAGAGAAAGTATAGTGAGGGGTCAATGTGAAATTGACCCAAGCAACTCAATTTCTCTATATGGTCAACCTAACACACAAGGAGCTCGCATAATTTGTGATTCAATCTAGAGAAATGAAATCCTAGAGAGAGAAAGGGAGAGTTAGGGTTTGAGAGGAGAAAGTGATGGAGATGCTGACCTAGGGTTTTGCGGTCCGAGGAATGATGAAATCATGTAAGTTTAGCTTCTTTACATAGACTTTAATGGTGAATCTTCTCTCACATGTCAAGATTCTGTCCCTCCTCTGATTTGACCCAAAATGGTATCAAAACTTCCCCTTTTCTCACTCTTTCTTCATAATCCCTCATTTTTAGGGTTTTCGGGTTGAAAGGAAGAAAAATCGGGTGAATTGCTAGGGATTTGATATGAGATGGAGATTTTCAGGTATGATCTGTGTTTTTAAGCTGTTTTTCATCTTAGGGTGAGTGGGTAAAATAATATTTCAGTCAATTGTACTCAATCAGATGGTTTTAATTTATATTCTTGATTTCTCCCTAGATGACAATAAATGAAAAGAACTGTTATTGAATTCAGTTTATAGAATACTTCAATTCATGTTCTAACTATGATCTGAAAATGTTTATATGATGACATGGATATAGATATCCATGTATCTTGAATACTATAGAATTAAGAAGTTTATTGAGAATCTTCTGAAGATCTGAATTTTCAAGTTATTCGGGTGCTTGAACAACATTGTAGCTGAAATTTGGATTTATGATTATATGATCTTACTTATGTTCCTAGTGCATATAATTCTACATGTTTGATCTCTTTGATGGATATATGGACAAATAGAGTTTCTAATTTTCACAATACATATCCTGTGAATAGAAAGTAATCAAGGATGGAAACCCAATCTAGTATGCTTTTACAAGTATACATATCTAATTTAGTAGTAAATGGCTGATTGAAATGATTCATGTGATATTGTGGGATTTTATCTGAATATTATCTTATATGCATATATGCTTTGTTTATGAGATTCAAATTGTCTATCTCAAATACTTGTCATGAAATGCATATGTTGTTATGCTATTGCAAGTGGAAATATGACATGCCCTAGATAGGCATGTTATCGATGCCATGCATAAATGTGAGAAATGTTGAATGAGAATATTTATATTAGTAGACATGATATATGTTTGAATACATGAGAAGTGCTATATGTGCATGAGTAAGGAGAAACCCTAAGAAAGGGATAAACAATATGTTAAGCATTCAGTTCAGTATCATTAGTGTATTAAGAAGTTCAGTTGCATGATTCCAGTGTATAAGTGCCAAGTGGATATGTATTCTATTTATTTAAGTATTTCAGTCTGCTTGCATGTATAGTATGTTGATTTCTCAGTATATTACAATGTTTTGAATTTACTGCATCGCTAAGTTAAGGATGAGATACATGTCGTTAGATAAATAGATGTGGTACCATAGAGATACCATAGTCAGGTATAAGTAAGGAAAAAATACAATATAGTAAGAGATTTCCAAGAATAATAAAATAATAGACTTAGGGGCCCTGAACACCATAGATTCCCTATGAGAGATTTGCGTCGTAGGGATGAAATGACTTAACCCTGGTAGTGTCCAGTATACGGGGGTCAGATCATACTAACAGGTGGTAAGGGGGATGAAGCTCTAGTGGAAGTCTCCTTAAAAATATAGTATGTAGTGTCCAACATCAACTAGAGATCATGGTGGCACTAGAGTACAGTAAAGCCAATAGGTGGCTTGACTCTCCACCTATGTGCTCAGGTTAGAGGAGGAATCCAGTTTTTACGACATAATAGGTGTGTCGAGGCCAGAGTGCCATTTTCCTATTGCAGACCAGTGACGTTGTCAGACTTAGCAATCTCAGGGTGTCAGCTAAGTCTTGTACGGTGAGATCATAGTTCACTACGAGTCTTCATATGTAAAGTATATTGCATATGATCAGGGCATAAGCTAAAATATGATAATATAAGTTTAAAGAGTTTCTTATAAGTAAGAAAAGTTAAGAAAGATTTGATTTCAGTTTCATAGTAGTTGTTCTTTAAATGTAATATTGAATATAGTGAGGATTATATTTCCATACTTGTTTATTTGTAATGATGTAGGCTTCAATGTTATTAGTAAGTTTTTGAATATCTAGTCTTTTAATTTGAAATTACTATCTTGTTTTATTTCAATTATCCAAGAATGATAAATGTCTTATTCAGTACTTTAGACTGCATTATTGTTTTACTCATTCACTGAGTGAGTAGGCTCACCCCTCTACTCAAATTTTTTTAGGGAAACCGTGGGGATTGAAGATATAATTGCATCAGAGTAGATCTACCAGAAGAATTAAGTCTGAGTATAGTTAAGTTCAGTAAGTCCTTGTCACTCTAGGTCCTTGTAAAGAAATAAGAGAGAGTTGTAAATGATGATGTATACGATTATTCCTCTTTTAGCAATATATGTGAATCAGCAAGTCTTATGTGCTTAAAAGTATGAGAAACATAATGAATGTTCATACATGCATTTTTACTGTTGAAACCAGATTAGAGAAATAAATATTTAGATTCCCTTGTAAAGTTAGTTTATGTGGTTCAATGCGAGAAAACAAAGAGTTTGAAAAAGAAGAAAAAGTTAAGGGGGTCTTTATATTATGTTAAATCCTAAAATTATGCCATAATCTCATGATTAATGGTAATTGTGAGATCGGGGTGTAACCTATTTGGATGAAAATAGATATGTTGCCTTGGGCAAAAATGGCTATAATTCGGCCCTAAGTGTTCCCAAACTCAAAGGGGCACCCCCAACTATAAATAGGACCACTTAGAATTCATTCCAAGGTTGCTCTTCCATTGCATAGCTTGGTTCTAGCCTAGTTGAGAGTGATGCACCCCTTTGAGCCCCTTTCTCTCTCTACTTTCAATTCAAATCTGTGAATATGATTGAGTTAGGATCTATTGTAAGAGAGATATCCCTTGTATCCATGTAAATATCTCCACCTCCATTTTCCTACCCCCTTTCCTTATTAAAGAAAAGGCTTGAAGATCTTCTCCAAGTGAAGGAGAAGGAGTTGTTATTCTTCAAGGTTGAAGAAAGCATGGTGATCAAGATCTCCAAGTGAAGGACATAGGCAAGGCGGATGTTCAAGAAGGATAGGTAATTCCTAGAAGGCAAAAGACTTGAAGATGGAGTAGGTAAGTCCTTGTTGAAGGCTGAAGACTCCTTGCTCAACTGGGTAAGTTCCTTCGGTAGGTTGAAGATCCTTGCTTGAGGTATTAAGTCCTTGGATGAATGTGGTTTTGTCTTTTAATCTTATGAATGAATATAAGAGCATCAAGATTGCAAAGTCCTAGAGACTAACCACCTCTAGGTAGTGGACTGACTCACTTCTAATTTGAAGTGTGGAACCACTCTAAACCACTTTGTCCAAGTGTATGCTATCCTTATCTCTCATCCTTGCTATGATTGTTAGTTAGGACTTCAAATTGGCTATATGCTTAAGCTTTTGCACTTAATATAATTTGAAGGTCTAATCTGTTTTGTGAGATTTGTGAAGCTCTATTCACTCCCCCTCTAGAGCCCTTGATCCAACACAATGGTGTTATGGCAGCCTTACCTACTCCCCTTTGGTGCCACCAATCACCTCCCATCTTGCTTCATTTATAAAAAAAATGAACCCCCATTCAACTACTCTCTTCCCCCACATATTTTTCCTTATTTTCATTTTACTATCACGAATCCTAGAACCTCCCCGCTCGACCTCCATATTCTTCCCCATCTCTTCCAGTGTTGCCATCGGGAGAGATTTTGGGGCTTCTCATTTTGAGCCCCTCTCCCACACATCAACTAGGGCCAGATCTAGGCTTGGGAGGCTTCAGTGGGCCTATTTGGTGGTTTTGTGAGTGCTGCCATGGCCATATGCCCTCCCACCCAAGGCTCCAACAATATATGAAAGCATAGTGCCACCTTGTACGAGCACCCAACACACTGCCTAAGCTAGAGGATGATGGGCTGGGCCAGCCTTGTAGACCGAGTGGGCCTGGCATCAATTAGCCAGCCTAAGGTTGGGTCCACATCCAGCTGAATCCCCTCCTCTAAGGATCATGATCCATGGACCATGGATCCACAAAAAACCATGTTGGTCCCGCATCTGCTGCCTCTCCTTTTTTGAAAAGTTGGTAAATCCTCCTATCCTCTAAAAAATTCTAAAACATCTTATAACCTTGCAAAAAGGATACAAAATAGCTTGTTTGTCAAAAAAATGGACTTCAAATATACCATTTTGATCAAAAAAATCGAGCCTCGTCTATGAAAATGGACTCAAAGACTAGTTCTACTCATGTTTCTCTTATTTTCCTTTAGTACATGTGCTTATGTTCCTTATAAATGTAATTGTCTACTTTAATGCTCAACCTTGATCCAATATACTCCATAACTTGATGACACTGCTAGTATAATAACTTTTCTTCACTTTTGACATGAAAGATGCATTGGATCATCTTCCTTTACCTAAAAGTAATCTCTTTTATTTACATGTATAATGTAGCTTAACCAAGATGGAATCTTTTTCCTATTTTCATATCATATGTTTACCCACACTTCAATATTAGTAAACTTTGTGTTATTTTATGGCATGTTTCACTAATACCATGTGCTTCTTTGCCTGGAGTCATTCCTATGATGTAAAAGACTTACATTTGCACACTATTATGCCCTAAAATGTGACGTTTGAGTGCTTGTATGATTGGATCTCAAACTCTTTATTGATCCTAAATGTTTAAACCATTATTATGACATTAAAATCAGTCCCTACAACGTCTTGTGACACTAAATGCCATGTTATACACTCTTTTGCAATTTTGACTACTTGTGACATACTTATGTCACCTATCATGCTCTAATGCATATGTTTATTGTTGGACTCTAATATTACAAGAATGATGCACTAATGTTACTCATGTTATATAGAGACTTCAATCAGTAGTTTTACCATTTTGTAATTCTAAATTCAAAATAAATCTACTCAATGATTCTATGACTTGGAAATGTAACCATGTTGCATTAAATTTAATTAGTATGACTAGCTATTACTTGTATGATTAAATCATATTGATTATTTAATTTCCCTATTACCAAATCAATGATATATCTTTATTATGTAACTCTCATTATGTGGATGGTTCACCTAGACCTAGGGCTTAATGTTGAACATTGGATTATTTTAAATTATTGCATGCATGTTTGGGAACTTTGGAACTAAGTTAGATATATTTGGAACCCACATCTAGGGGAACATCCGCATGACACATATGATGTTTATCTTAACAAAACTTACTGATATAAGACCCCATATATGTTTTTTGACATCATAGTTCCATGTTGATTTGATCCCTCTCTAGAAATCTTACTCATGGATCATAACTTGTTCACTACTCACAAGGTACGCTTAATCTCTTGACCCTAAATGATATTGACTTGTTTGTATGTATCAACTTATGTATGTTTGGATACTTATTTACTTGATTTGAATATTGTTTCTATGTATACTACTTTCATATTTGATTATATTATGTTGACAAACCTTGAACATAACCTAGAAATCCATTATATAACCCTTTTGTACCTACTTGAATTCTTGGGGTAAGGGCACAAGGAATGATTAAAATAGGGATTTCTCATCGACTTTGGTCTTGAGGTCCGTCAAATAGAAATAGGGTGACATTTAGGATTTGTGCCTCATATGCCCTCATAGGCCCTTCCCTTGGAATTTGGTCAAAGGCCAAATGTTGATATAATGGAAAATGATACCTAAAACATGCTTTGTATAAAATAATGTTGTTTAAAGTGTCTCACCTTGTTTCTCCTTCTTTCTTATAATGTTTCTAGCCAAGAAACTTTTATTATACTCTTAGATTTTTCTTATATGTCTTTTGATAGCGTACTTAATGAGTCAGCATTAATATATTTCATTTATCATATTTTTAGTTACCAAATGAAGATTTACTATACTCAAGGCTCTAAGCTCTAAAATGTAACACCAATTGGATATCTTTGGAACATGAATGGGTATGTGTCTTTATCTTCATATTAGTATCTTGTTATATCTTTAGTTTTATTATTGCCTTTCCATATTTGTTGTTTGTATGAAACTATGTGCCATTCTATGAACAGATGCCCAAAACCTACTTCCATTGACTCTATGGTTAGTGGTTGTAGGATGAGGGTATTAAATAGTTCCATGGAAAATGGTATCGGAGACAAAAATGTAGGCCTCTATTTATGTTAAGGATTAACACATCCTCAAAATTTAGAGATAACCAAGATCCATACTAGTGAAACTAAGGTAATAGGTATGGTGATAAATGTGGAGGTTGTGTTTGGTAATCACCTCCTATCCAACTAGTGTAGTGCATGAGGTTCCTCTACCCACCTACCTACCCAAAGTGGATCCAAGATTGGATTAAGTTCCTTCCCTTAAATCCTAGAGAGTTTTCTAGCATCTCACATCTTCTTTGAGGATTACCCTAAGGCACCCAAGTAGTGATGAGTAGTTACTCTTCTCATCTTCTCATATGATTCTTCTTTCATGACTAATAATCACATGATTTCTCAATTATGGGTAGCTTATATATGGAAAACTAAAATTTATCTGAAATGATGAAAGTTAATTAAGATGATGATGCCATGATCAGATCTCAAATTGAAAATCATATTTCACTGGATCAAATTAATCTTAGAACTGATGTAGTCATATATGATACCTCAGATCATGTAACCTCAATATTACCAAATATAATATGTGTGTTTTCTATGTTTATGGTAAATCCTTCATACAGTGAGATAAGGTGGAACTCGTGTTTTACATGAAAAAACACTAGAGGGGGTGAATAGAGTTTTTAAATATTTTAGCAATTATTTAACTCAAACAACCACAATTGAAAATGGAAGAAGGAGACAAGTGTTTAGAGTGGTTCCAACCTTAGAAAATACTAAGGTTGTCAGTCCACTACCCGGTTGCTTACCCAACCGAGATTTTGAAAGTATTAATTTTATTACCTTCACAAGGATTTACACAAAATACAATACTTTCTTACACCCCTTGAACAGCCTTCACTTGAAGCAGATGCACCAACCCGAGGTAGCCTTCTTGAAGTAACTCCAAGCTCCCCCTTGAAGTAGCCTTCCTCTCTAGAAGTAACCTCCCGTTGCACCAGCCTTCTTGAAGTAGCTCAAGGTCCCCTTCTTCACCAAGAAGATCTCCAACCTCTCCAATCCGCAGCCTCCAACCTAGGAGTAGCAAGGAGAGTACAAACAATAATAGAGAACAAGAAAGGAAAAAGGAAATTACAACTTATCCTTTTGTAGCACAAGGCTTGATTTGCCTAGATCAAGCGTGTAGATCTCCTAACCAAAGTGTATGGAATAGTAATTGCAGTGGATAGGAGATGCTAGCCTATAGGACACAAAATTTGAGCTAAGAGGGGAAGTAGCCAATTGTCACAATGCTCAACTTCTCACAAACAGGTTGCACAAAGTCAATGTATGCTCAAAGATTGCTCAAGTGTAAAAGCAAGTGTATTTAGGTGTCCTAAGGCATGTCCTATTTATAGGAATGTCCTACAAGTGCTTAAGGACGTTCTAGACACTTTCTAGAGGTTTCTAAGTGCTTAACTAGCCGTTAGATATAAGTTAGTTGCTTTAACAATGACTAGTTAATTAATTCTGCAGTTGCTGTCAGAGACCATCTCGGTCGAGAAATGGTCGACCGAGACACCTACTCGGTCGACGTTTTGTCGACCGACAGGCTCTCTGGATCAAGTGTATGCAACGTTTATCTCCAACTGCCAACTACCTTGTCAGCTGTGTCTAACGGCTACTTGGGTCTTTCTCGGTCAAGAAAATTGTCGACCGAGAGTGTCTCGGTTGAGGATTTTGTCGACCGAGATGGACCCTGTTTCAATGTTTCAAATGAAGACATTAAGTGTGTGTATGAGTGTGCATATGTGACACTATTGAAGGGGATGACCTATCTAATTGTGGTGTTTAGCTAGGGAAGATCTAACGCTTGATTTACATGAAGTCTAAGTACTTGTACATTATATATTTGTACAAGTTTACAATTGATTACATTTCATGACATTTACAATCATTCAAGCATATAGATTCCCTAGTGCTTTGTCATCCACCTTATTCCTGCAACACTCAAGTAGCATGTTAGATTAACAAGAATGAAATGTTTGTCATTATCAAAACAAAGGGATTTACAGATGTCCATTTAGCCAACAATCTCCCCCTTTTTGAAGATGACAAACATTTCCTAAATATAAAATAAGAAAGTATAAAAACATGTGAGTTTCATACCTGAAGATTACCTTTGTAAATTTCTTCTCTTGTTTATAAAATGTGTGCTTATTATTCCCCATGAATTATGGAACATTAAATCCAATCCTTTAGGGAATATAGCAACTTTCAATGTAAAGCCAAGAGTTTATGAAACTCATTGATTGAGTTTTGCACAAATACTAAGTTTTATATTTATTTCTCCCCCTTTGTCATTTCAAAAAAATATCCGTTTAAGAATAAAACTCCCCCTTAATTAGATGTCCCAACAAATACCAAATTCAATGACAAAGATGTCTATTAAAAGTCAAAATGATGCAAATAGACGACAGTGTTAGGAAGCACAAATATCAAAGAAAACATCTTCCAAAGGAGTGATAAGCAATTGCTTCCTTATTTTGTTGAATTGGTCTAATGGAAGTGGTTTTGTAAAAATATCAGCCAATTGATCTTCCGTATCAACATGATGAAGAGAAACATGATTTTTAGAAATATGATCCCTTAAAAAGTGATGACGGATTTCAATATGTTTAGCTCTGCTGTGTAAGATAGGATTATGTGCTAAGTTTATAGCGCTTGTGTTGTCACAAAAATAGGTGTAGATGAAAGAGTAAAACCATAATCATTTAATACTTGTTGCATATAAAGCACTTGAGCACAACAAGATCCGGCTCCCATATATTCAGCTTCAGTTGTAGAAAGGGCAACCGTGTTTTGTTTCTTGCTAAACCAAGATACTAAAGCTCTCCCTAACAAGAAACAGCCACCACTAGTGCTCTTACGATCAAGTCGACAACCAACATAATCAACATCAGTATAAGCTTTAAAATCCAAGGATTGTCCTTTTGGATACCATAAACTAAAACATGTAGTGCCGGCTAAGTATCGAAGAATTTGTTTAACTGCTTGAAAATGAGAGTGCATAGGTTGTGATTGAAATCGAGCACAAAGACCAACGGAAAACATGATGTCCGGTCTAGAAGCAGTTAAGTAAAGCAAACTACCAATCATGGCTCTATATAAGGAATCATCAATAGGTTCCCCATCTTCATCCTTATAAATTTTAGTAGAAGTGGCCATAGGAGTAGTAGCATGTTTTCACTGATCCATGCCAAAACGTTTTAAGAGTTCTTTAGTATACTTTTCTTGGCTTATAAAAATCCCGGCAGGCGTTTGTTTAATTTGGAAACCAAGAAAGAAGGTTAGTTCACCCATGAGGCTCATTTCAAATTCTTTTTGCATAATGTCACTAAATTGTGTACACAATGATTCATTTGAAGCTCCAAAAATAATATCATCAACATATATTTGAAC
This sequence comes from Alisma plantago-aquatica, assembly GCA_963693085.1. Classification (NCBI taxonomy): domain Eukaryota; kingdom Viridiplantae; phylum Streptophyta; class Magnoliopsida; order Alismatales; family Alismataceae; genus Alisma; species Alisma plantago-aquatica. The sequence continues at coordinate 1,820,704,438 of OY856409.1, read as the reverse complement.
AACAAGAAAATCAGATGTATATGTTTTGAAAAATAAAGTAGAATTTGAATTTCCAATAGAAAAACCATTATCAAAAAGATATGTCTTGAGCCTTTCATACCAGTTCCTAGGTGCTTGTTTTAAACCATAAAGTGCTTTCTTAAGTTTATAAACATAGTCACCTTTTTCCGGTATTTCAAAACCGGGTGGTTGGGCAACATATACTTCTTCTTGAATGATTCCATTTAGAAATGCACTTTTTACATTCATTTGGTAGAGTTTGATGTTTTTATGTGCAGCAATAGCTAGTAACATTCTAATAGCTTCAAGTCTAGCTACTGGTGCATACGTTTCATCAAAGTCTATTCCTTCTTGTTGATTATATCCTTGTGCTACTAACCGAGCTTTATTTCTTATTACTTCTCCTGCCTCATTGAGCTTGTTTCTAAAAACCCATTTAGTTCCAATGATGGTTTTATCTTGTGGTTTAGGAACTAAATCCCATACATCATTTTTTTGTGAATTGATTTAATTCTTCTTGCATTGCTATTATCCAATAATCATCTTTAAGAGCTTCAGATATCTTCTTAGGTTCAATGATAGAAACAAAAGCCATGTTTGCGACATCCTTAAAGGAAGATTGAGTTTTTACTTTATCATTTGGATTTCCAATAATTAATTCTTGAGGATGATCCTTAATAAGTCTAGGTATAGGTTGTGTTTCACCTTGGTTATTGTTTGTAGTATCTTTCTCACTATCATTTGGTATGTTTAAGTTTTTGAATTGATTAGTAAGATCAATTATTTCTAGATTTTCTGATTTGGACTCTTCATGAAAAGAGACATGAATAGATTCCTCAACTTTTCTAGAGATAGTGTTGTAGACTCTAAATGCTTTGCTATAGGTAGAATATCCCAAAAAGAATGCTTTGTGTGATTTATAAACAATCTTATCTCTATCATCTTTGGTATTTAAGATATAACATGTAGATCTAAAGGTATGAAAATAGTCAACTCTAGGTTTCTTAGAATGTATTATTTCATACGGAGTTTTCTTCAAATGAGAGTGAACAGTTACTCTATTTAACACATAGCATGCGGTGTTTACAGCTTCAGCCCAAAAGGTTTTGGGGGTGTTATGTTCGAGCATCATAGTTCTAGTCATTTCTTGTAGTGATCGATTTTTCCTTTCAACTATGTCATTTTGTTGTGGAGTGCGTGGAGCAGAAAAATTGTGAGTGTACCCTTGAGATGTGCAAAATTCTTCAAATACATGATTTTCAAATTCTCCACCATGATCACTTCTAATGGTACATATTTTGCTTTGTAATAGATTTTCAATCATAGAGAAAAATTTTATAAAAGCATGAATAGTATCATCTTTGGTTGCAATAAAATGTACCCATGTATATCTACTATAATCATCAACAATAACAAAACAATATCTTTTGCCACCGATAGATTGTGTCCTCATAGGTCCAAATAAATCCATGTGAATTAATTCTAAAGATCTACTGGTGCTAAGTTCATGTTTAGGTTTAAAAGAGGTTTTCGTTTGCTTTCCCAATGTACATGGTTCACAATTTTCAACTTGATCAAAGGATAAAGTAGGCAAACCATGAACAAGATCGTATTTCACTAACTTTTTGATAACATGTGAACTAGCATGTCCTAGCTTTTTATGCCATAATTGTAAAGTATTTTCATTTGCAAGCAAGCATTTTCCTACTACATATTTCATAGAGTTAGGTCTAAGAATATAAAGATTTCCAACTCTTTTTCCTTCATAGACAACATTTGTAGTGTTTTCTATTAATAATTTGCAGCAGGTTTTGTTAAATAAAACATCATAGCCACTATCACATAATTGACTCACACTTATTAAGTTATGGTGCAAACCATCAACAAGTAGAACATTCTTTATTTCGAGGTTTGTACCAATGTTACCTATTCCAACAATTTTACCTTTACCGTTATCTCCAAAAGTGACTGTTCCACTCTTCTTTTCTTCAAAAGTTTGAAATGCATCCTTGTTTCCGGTCATGTGTTTGGAACATCCACTGTCAACCACCCAATCCTGCATTAGAATGTAGGTTTTGGTACCCATGTGATGGTCCGATATGGTTAGAAGCATTTAAGTAGAGACTGTATAAAAATTCTGATTCAGAACTTCAGTCGGTCGACAATTGTTCGACCGACATCTTTCTCGGTCGACTAATTGTCGATCGAGAAGGTTGTTGTATAACAAATTAAAGACAGAAATTCAGCCGGTTGACCAATTTTCGACCGAAATAGTTGCTGTTGATTTTGATTTGTCACAGGCATCTGGTCGGTCGACAAAAGTTCGACCAATTATATTTTCAGTCGACAATACTTCGACCGACTAAGTTTCTGTTTCAGTACAGCAGTTCAGAAAATTATCATAATGCATAAAACCTTTTATTAAGTTGAGATAAGACAATATGAATTGCAAAATTAAGCATTTGATCATATCTCAACTGAATTGCATTCGACTCTACTAAGTTTGGGATTTTGGGACCCAAACTAAGTAGGAATCCTTGGTCTTATACGGGCATGAAAATGAATAATGTCCAAGACGTAGACAAAAATGACAAGTAATAGAGTCAACTTCATTTCTCTTTCTAGGAATCGTGTTCTTAGGTACAAACATAGTCCGAGTTCTTTTGGGTTGATTTTTCTTTGGATCATATCCCAAACCTTTTCTTCCATTGAAACTAGAGGAGGCTTTTAGGATGTTGTCAAGGATATCTTTTCTTCTTAACTCATGTAGGTTTCTTTGTAGCTTAGCAATGTCATCCATCTTCTTGTGTAAATCTTTTCTAGCTTGATCTAAATCAAATAATAGGGAGTCTCTTTCTTTTACAACATTGTCATAGTCTAGATGGTTACACAGAATTGGTTGAGTCTGAAAGTCTTTTAGTTTAGCTAACAATTTTGTCTTTTCTTGAGAGAGAAGATCAACATTTGTTTCTAGAGTGAGTAGCTTGTTAGTGCAATCATTTAAAGATGTTTTTAAAGACAAATTCTCAAGATCAATGATGTTCTTTTCAGAAGAGAGATCATTTAATTTAGCATATAGCTCATCATTTGTTTTGATAACCTTCTTTAGTTTCTTCTTGACATCAACATACTTATCATGAGTTTCTTGTAAACTAGTAATTAACTCTTCTTTAGGAAGATCAAGTAGGCTTACCTCTTGAGAGTCTTCATCATCTTCTCTTGCCATTAGACATTCCACCTTTTCTTCTCCGCTTTCACTTTCACTTGACTCGTCCCATGCAGCTTTATAGGCTTTTTCTCCCCTCTTCTTGTGTGAGCTTTTCTTTCCTTTCTTTTCTTTAGGACATTCATTTTTTAAATGTCCTTTCTTTCCACACTCAAAGCACCTAGGAGGAGAAGAAGAAGAACTACAAATTTTGTTAGATTTAAATCTTCTATATTTCTTACCATTGACAATCAATGCTTCTTCTCCTTATTCTATACTTGACTCCACACTTTCTAGTGTGATTATCTTTGAAGCTTTTAGAGCCACATCCTTCTTCTTTCCTTGCTGAAGTTCACGTTCTCTTCTTTCTTCCTCTTCTAGGGTTGCTTCATGAGCTTCTAGAGTGCCAATGAGTTGCTCCATTTTCAGTCGAGTGAGGTCATTAGCTTCTTCAATGGCTGTCACCTTTGGCTTGTATTTAGGAGGAAGTGATCGAAGGATTTTTGATACCTGATCTTCTTCAAGAACAGTTTTTCCTAGGGCATTTAAACCATTAACAATAGAAGAGAATTTTGCAAACATTTCACTAATAAATTCATTTGGATCCATACGGAAGTGTTCAAACTTTTGTTTAAGCATGCTAATCTTAGAATTCTTGACTTGAACTGTACCTTCATAAGTTATGGACAGTCTATGCCAAATGTCATAGGCTGTGTCACAGTTTGATATCCTATTAAATTCTCCTACTGAAATTGAACAAAATAAAATGCTTACAGCTTTGGCATTCATTTGAGCCAACTTTATCGTGTTTGCATCCCACTCTGCATATAGTGTTTGAGGAAGCTCGTATGGGGTTGACACCATCCTCCATAAGTCCCAATTGATGCCTTGGAAGTAGAATTGCATCCTTCTCTTCCAATATGTGTAGTTTGCTCCATCAAACGCTGGAGGTCTAGCAACAAGTGTCCCTTCAAGGTTAAGGTTGTTAAGCACCCCGTCACCCATTCTTCAAGACCTTGTTAAGGTTCCTTGAAGCCTGCTCTGATACCAATTGAAAAACACTAGAGGGGGGGTGAATAGAGTTTTTAAATATTTTAGCAATTATTTAACTCAAACAACCACAATTGAAAATGGAAGAAGGAAACAAGTGTTTAGAGTGGTTCCAACCTTAGCAAATACTAAGGTTGTCAGTCCACTACCCGGTTGCTTACCCAACCGGGATTTTGAAAGTATTAATTTTATTACCTTCACAAGGATTTACACAAAATACAATACTTTCTTACACCCCTTGAACAGCCTTCACTTGAAGTAGATGCACCAACCCGAGGTAGCCTTCTTGAAGTAACTCCAAGCTCCCCCTTGAAGTAGCCTTCCTCTATAGAAGTAACCTCCCGTTACACCATCCTTCTTGAAGTAGCTCAAGGTCCCCTTCTTCACCAAGAAGATCTCCAACCTCTCCAATCCGCAACCTCCAACCTAGGAGTAGCAAGGAGAGTACAAACAATAATAGAGAACAAGAAAGGAAAAAGGAAATTACAACTTATCCTTTTGTAGCACAAGGCTTGATTTGCCTAGATCAAGCGTGTAGATCTCCTAACCAAAGTGTATAGAATAGTAATTGCAGTGGATAGGATATGCTAGCCTATAGGACATGAAATTTGAGCTAAGAGGGGAAGTAGCCAATTGTCACAATGCTCAATTTCTCACAAACAGGTTGCACAAAGTCAATGTATGCTCAAGTGTAAAAGCAAGTGTATTTAGGTGTCCTAAGGCATGTCCTATTTATAGGAATGTCCTACAAGTGCTTAAGGACGTTCTAGACACTTTCTAGGGGTTTCTAAGTGCTTAACTAGCCGTTAGATATAAGTTAGTTGCTTTAACAATGACTAGTTAATTAATTCTGCAGTTGCTGTCAGAGACCATCTCGGTCGAGAAATGGTCGACCGAGACACCTACTCGGTCGACGTTTTGTCGACCGACAGGCTCTCTGGATCAAGTGTATGCAACGTTTATCTCCAACTGCCAACTACCTTGTCAGCTGTGTCTAACGGCTACTTGGGTCTTTCTCGGTCGAGAAAATTGTCGACCGAGAGTGTCTCGGTCGAGGATTTTGTCGACCGAGATGGACCCTGTTTCAATGTTTCAAATGAAGACATTAAGTGTGTGTATGGGTGTGCATATGTGACACTATTGAAGGGGATGACCTATCTAAATGTGGTGTTTAGCTAGGGAAGATCTAACGCTTGATTTACATGAAGTCTAAGTACTTGTACATTATATATTTGTACAAGTTTACAATTGATTACATTTCATGACATTTACAATCATTCAAGCATATAGATTCCCTAGTGCTTTGTCATCCACCTTATTCCTGCAACACTCAAGTAGCACGTTAGATTAACAAGAATGAAATGTTTGTCATTATCAAAACAAAGGGATTTACAGATGTCCATTTAGCCAACATTACACATCATGGTTGACGATGTCCCTATTAATTAATGGTGTCTGTATTTTAATAAAACCTCAACCATAATTAAGCATATCCCTCCCTATTGATATGTATCATACTCTTACTTGAAATAACTATGTCTTTGGATCCCTATATCACAATGTGGAGACTTGTTTTTTTGGTCGGTAATGTGGAGACTTGTTGCAAGAGGCAAATCCCCTATTAATTATTGTACCTCTTCTAAAGGCTAAATTTTGAATAATGTGAATCATAATAAGTCTTCACCACATACTATAAGACTCTAATTGAATGCCCTATTTTGACTTCATTATTTCTAGCCATACTTCTGTTCCTTGACCTATAAAAGGGAGGGAACATTATTATGACCCCAAGTTTTCAAATGTCGTATAATGTTTTCCCTATGACAATATTGATCATTGATCTCGTGACTTCTTGAAATATGATTTGATAATTCATGACCCCTTGTTTTGCTATGAGAAATGTTTCATGACTATGAATACTAATCTTCAAGATTTGGAGTGGTAGTGTATATCCCCTACATATATCTGTTAGGATTGCCTCTAAATATACTCCTTGATAATTAGTTGGAGTCTTGGAAAGGTAACCCTTCCACACAATTTTTTTTGTCTAAGTATATGATAGACCAGACCTTATAATGATTTTTACACTAAATCTTGAAAATATATTTGATGATAGATTTGACCATAATGATGATGACTCTAGAAGGTGGTTATGGTTTCCAGAAGTACCTAGGTCTAGATCATTCATTGATCTTGAATACTATGATAATGAAATTGATGTTGATATTGTGACAATGTTGCGTGATGGTTGTTAATGTATAAAATATCACATGTATGTCCTAGGCGGAAACCTATAATATATCTTCAAAACTTTTGTACATATGTTTCTTGATGTCCCAAAATTTGACTCTTAATATTTGATTATGAAATCTCAACTCGTGATTATTGATCTTGGCAATGGTATGAGTCATTTGCTCACCGTTTTGGATCTTGACATCTCCCTTGATATATGAGTGATTGCTTTCATGTTTTCAAACCTTGAAACAACTTTTATGATGATTATGTTGATTCTATAAATTTATGACTTAGTTTCTACCTCTCATGAGGACTAGGGTGGGACCTTTCATTGACTTTGAGCATGGAATCATGATACTGAATTATGATGTTAGTATTGAAATGATGAAATCTTGACCATGTGTGTATAGCCCCAACTAGGCCAATGCATATTTTAGGACCCTAAAATGTAGGTATTGAAATTCATGATGTACTATTGAACCAAAGAGATCTATTCATTTGAACAAAAATGTGCTCTCTCCAAATTGGTGATCCATAGGATGATCTCTCCCATATTATGATCTATGTAGTGATCTTCCCAATTTGGTAATCTACATGACTATTCTTTGACACTGATACTTTATTTCTCAATCCTATTTAGTGTTGATTTTGAAGGAATACCAAGATGGTTGTGTTTATGAAGGTCCCAATCTTGATTGAAGAGTTTTGTTAATTTTAAGAACAAAATTCCTTTTAAGGTGGGGAGGATGTGAAAACCTAGACCTTTCTCTCTCCTCATGTATGTTTATGCACTTCATATTTTCTCTTTTTATCAATCTTGATTCAACTTCATGATTGAATGTGTTTTGATCCTCAATTGGTTTGTCTTATGTACATGTGTCTTGTGGTGACACATAATTTAACTTAGAAACCTAGTTTGCAACCACGTCACACATTACCCATTTCACCCCTATTTTGATCCCATGTATGATCCTCTTTATACCCTAATCTTGTATTTATGATGTAGAGAACATTCTCACATTTCCAATGCACCTACTTTTTCTCAAATCAGATCTCTAATGAAGGAGTTATGCCTTTTTTTAAATCCCTCCTTAATTATACTATTTGCCCCTTTTTCCTTGAGATGGATTGGTCCACTCGCGGCCCTATTATGCCTTGTGCTCATCAATGGAAATTCCAAGCATTCATTCCCATTCATTCGTGGCCTACCAAGTCACAACTCAATCTATATGGTCCCTCCACCATGCTAGACAAGGATCAAAGGCTAATGCAATAGCTTAAGGGTTCTCTTCCTCCCCTGCATGGTGTCGGCATCAATAGAGCTACGAAAGCCTCACCTACTCCCCTTTGGCACTACCAATCACCTCCCATCACATTTCTTTTTTCCAAACAGAACCCCCATTTTCATCTACTCTCTTCCCCAATTCTTTTCTCCTCTTCTAATTTGCACTATAATGAACCCTAGAACACCCCCGCGACCTCCTTCTTCCCCAACTTTTCTGGCACCACCACCATGAGGGATTTAGTGCCTTCTCATGTTGTGCCCACTGACCTTTCCTAGGACTGGATCTAGGCTCGTGAGGCTCCAACATGCCAGAATGATGGTTTTACCAGCACCGCCATGGCTAGATGCCATCCTGCCCAGGGCTCTGGAAAGATGGGCAAGCATAGTTCTTCCCTATGCAAGCACCCCATGTGTTGTCCAATCTAGAGGTAAATGGGAAGATCAACCTCATAGATTGAAAGGGCCCTAGTGTAAAATGGTCAACCCAGTGTTGGGTTTAGTGCCATACAAATCCCTTCCTCTATGGATCGCAAGCCAAGGATTGTTTGTTGTAGACCACTCTAGTCCCACATATGATTCCTTTTTTTTTGGAAAAAAATGGTAAATATCCTCCTCTCCTCTCAAAAACTCTAGAATATCATCTATCCTTGCAAAAAGGGTAGCAAATAGATCATTTGTTCAAACTAGACTTCAAATATATGATTTTGATCAGAAATCAAGCCCCGTCTACTAAAAAATGTCAAAGCCTAGTTCTTCTTATGTTTATCATGATTTCTTTAAATATGTGTGCTTATGTTCCTTGTAAATGAAAATATCTACTTTAATGCTCAACCTTCATCCAATATGCTCCAAAACTTGATAACTCTAGGAAAGTAAATTTTCTTCCCTTTTGACATGAATAATGACTTGGATCATATGTATGTGCAATGAATGGCTTTCTTGACCTAAAAGTAGCCTCTTTTATGTACATGAATGATGTATCTTATTTAAGATGTAATCTTTGGCCTATTTTTCTATCATATGTTTACCCAACTTTGAAATTAGTAAACATTATGTTGTTTTATGGCATGTTTAACTAAGACCTTTTACTTATTTGCCTTGGATAATTCATATGATTTAAAAGACTTACCTTTTCACATTTATTATGCCCTAACATGTGATGTTTGAGTGATTGTATGATTGGATCTCTAAATACTTATACAAAAGTGATCCTATATGTTTAAACCACTATGATGACTTTGAAATCAGTCCCTATAATGTCTTGTGACACTAAATGCCATGTAATACATTCTTTTGCGCTTTTGACTACTTATGGCATATGTAGCCACCTATAATACACATTCATATGTTGATTTTAGGAATGTAATCTTGCAAGAATAATGCTCTAGTGTTATTCATGTTATATTAAGACTTCAAATCAGTAGTGTTACCCATTTTGTAGTAATAAATCCCAACTCAATCTACTTAATTCTTCAATGAATTGGAAATATAACCATGTTGCATGAAATTGAACTAGTATGACTACCTACTATCTTGCATGATTAAAACTTAATGATAGTCAAAATATCATGTTTCCCCTAGTACAAAATAATATATTTATCTTTATTTAGTAACTCTCATAATTTGAATGGTTCACCTAGACCTAGGGCTTAATGTTTAACCTTGGACTATGATGAATTATTACATGCGTCTTTGGGAACTTTGGAAATAAGTTTGATATATTAGAAACCTAGGTCGAGGAGAACATCCACATGACACATATGATGTTTATTTTAACAAGACCTATTGATCTAAGACACCATATATGTCTTTTTATATCTGAAGTCCATGTTGATTTGGGCCCTCTCTAGTAGTTTAATCATGGATCATAACTTGTTCACTACTCACAAGGTAGGTTTAATCTCTTGTCCCGACTATGATATTGACTTTCTTGTCTGTATGAAATTATGAATGCTTGGATAATTAGTTACTTGATTGATCTATAGTTCCTATAAATACTACTTTCATGTTTGATTATATTATGATGATAAACTTTGAACATAATCTAGAAATTAGTTGTGTAACCCTTATGTACCTCCCTAAATTCTCAAGGTGAGGGCACAATCCATGATTCAAATAGGGTTAGCTCATTGACTTTAGTATTGAGGTCCCACACGTAGAAATAAGGTGAGATTTAGGCATTGAGCTTCATATGACCCTCACCGAACCTTCCCATGGAAATCAGTCAAAGGCCTAATGTGATATAATGGGAACTGATACATGAAACATGTGTTGTATAGAAGAATGTTGTTTAAAGTGTTCTCACCTTGTTTCTTCTTCTTGGATACTATAATGTTTCTTGACAATCAAGTTTTGTTATACTCTTAAATTGTGCTTACATGATTTTCATATGGTACTTAATGCTTTAGCATTAATATATGTAGTTTAATAAAATTTTTGTTTCAAAATGAATTTTTGTTGCACTAAAGACTCTAATATATGAAATGAAACACCAATGGGATATTTATTGAAATAGAAATGGGTACATATCACTATCTCCATATTTAGTATCTTGTTATCTTTTAGTTTTGTTATTGTCTTTCCATATATATTGCTTGTGTGAAACTATGTGTCATTCTACAGACAGGCACCCAAGCCATACTTCCACAGACTCTATAGTCAGTGGGGGTAGGATGAGGGTAACAAAAAGTTCTCTAATAGGGAGAGAGGGCAAGCATTCTATGTTGAAATTATTAAAATACCTCCAAGCATGAAGAATTTGCACGTAAACCTTCATGAGAATATCATCAATCAAAAAACACATTTCTATGATATGAATGTAATGAAAGCAATCAATCATAAAGTTAAGTTAACAAAAATGTATAAGGATTAATATAGTTCTGGGGTCTTATAACCTCGATGCCTCTAGAGCTGACATGTTTCACTAGAACAATGCCCTCCTTAATAATGAAGTGACATTTTCTCAATTAAGCACCAGATGTGCTTCTTCATATATTCTAAGACTAGGGAAAGATGATATGGACATGCATCCAATGAATCCCATCAATAGAGATATCACCCATGAGCATTTCAATTATAATTTTGATAAGGTAGGAGAAGATGGCAGACATACCAAGTGACATGTGTGTTTCATAGTCTAAAAAGCATCTGAAGAAAGACATTCATGTTGAAGGGGTGTGTGAAGCTAATCTTTTTTTTATCTATAGGTGTGTGGGTCCTAGTAGAAACCATAGTACATGTCCAAGTAATAAAAGAACTCCTTGTGTGCAAGTATATCTGAGACTTGAAATGGGAGTCAAAAGTGGTGCTTCTAAGTAGCATTATTGAGATTTTAACGGTCGATGAAGATGTGGCATCCTATCATGGTGTGGATTAGGATAAGCTTATTCTTCTTGTTAAAACAACTACATTGCCTCCCTTCTTTAGCACTACTTGTACGGTGATCACCCAAGTTGAATCATATACTGAATAGACGATCTTAAATAGTAGTAGTTTTATCAATTCCTTATGCAAGAACTCCCTTAGAATTTGGTTCAACTTATGTTGTAGCTTGATGCATCTTGTACTTGTCATTCGTATTGATTCTTTATGTGCATAAACTTGGATAACGAAGTAGCTTTGTCATCTTCTAACCAATTCTTTAAGCCTTGTCCTCAATTCGATCAACATCATGTCCTTGTTCTCATTAGTGAAATATGAATTGATGATCACTATGCATACCTTATTCTCATCTACGAAGACATAATTTAGGCCCTCAGGTGGAGGATTTGTCTCAAGCATAATGAGTGTTGTCTTCTTCTTCAATGGTAGTCATAGATTTGAGCTCTATGAAATCTTGTTTCAGGGTCTTCCTCTTTCTTGCCTATGTGAAAGAGAAATTTCTCCACTTGTTTGTCATCTAGCTCCTGAGCATTAGGGTTGATGAGTGTTGTCTCTAGACAGACTTCATAAATAGGTGTATCCCACCATTACTGAGACATTATGTTGATAGAGTCCATGAGTAAAATTTGTTCGTAGGAAGCGGTACCTTTGAAACTCTCAAACACTTTGAATTGAGTCACTTATATACAAATCCTTAATGTTAAAAATCCATCATCAATATCAATAAAGGCTTAGGCTATTGCAAGGAATGGGTCGATAAATATGAGGGTGTATCAAAGATCCTTCTTGATGTCCATGATAAAAAAAAATACAAGGGATATAAGATTTGGGCCCTAGTCTCACAAGGAAATCTTCTACAATACCCATAGGGGTGGTCATAGTAGAGTTAGCAAGTTGTATCACAATCCTAGTGGGTAGGATGTCAATGAAGCTGATCCTTTTTCTAGAATTACTTGTACTCAGGTCAGCTAGACCTTTTTGGCATTTGGAGTCCCCAATGAAGCAAGAGATGCCAAAGGATATTAGATGGTTGAATTTTTGTGGCATCTTACTCTAGATAATGCCAGATGTTGTCGTTGCCAGCTTCACAGTCTTATACTCTTTAGTTGTGTATTTGCCAATGAGGAGATCCTAAAATAATTTGGTCTAAGAAGGTATTTCTACTAGAGTGTCAAGGAAGGAAAAGTCAGCATGCATCTTCTTCTTCACTTCCTTGAACTTCATGAATCTCAAGTCAAGTCATTTCTGATCAATTTAGTCAAGGTAGGTATCACACCCAGCCTAGAAAAAGGAGAAGAAACAAGAGAGATATTTTGGGAATAAATCTCTATCCTTTTTCGGTAGTGAATTGTCACAAAAAGAAAATAAAGGGTGTGTTTAGATTCTCCGCCACATTTTTTGCAAAAAATGAGGGAAAATATGGGTAGATTAAACCACAGAGAATTCTGAGCGATTATTCTTGTTGGATATTAAAAATAGAAAATAAAACTATAACCAAAGATTTAATGTGGTGATCTAGTTATGAGTGAGGAAGGATTAGCACCCTCACCCCTCATGGTAAACTGGTATCATGTGCAGTTATGTCACAAAAGAGTGAGTGATTTAGGATTTTTATCTTAAAAAAATAAAAATGATTTTTTGTGGGTGGCCTTTTAGGGCTAGAGATGTTTGTGTCTTTCCTGTCATTGACATGAAACTCCTAATTTTTAGGTATAGTGTGGTCCAAATCACCTTAGGACCTCCCATAGAGGGGATCCATCATTGGCGGTTAGGACCGATGTGTAGGATTTTAGAGGATGACTGGCATATAGGTGCTTGTAGATACTAAATTTGACATTTTTAGAATTAGTAGAAGCAGTATTATAAGAAATAGTAGATAACATATCATATGTAGTAATAGATCAGGTCAGATGTAGTAGTTATAGATCATAAATCATATAGATAGTAGATTCAGCAGTTAGATGCAGTAGTTATAGTAGTTTGCCATTCTACATAATCTAGTAGGGAAGGTGATGTTAGACAAAGGATCATCTAACCACAAATAATATGAAAATAATGAGAGAGGTACTCATTTCTCTAGCTTCAAAAGTCGAGTTCGTTGGATATAGGGGTCTATTTATAGTTCTTGATTAGGGTTAGGGATTCTGGGAAGAGCCTTCTGGAAGAATTGGCGGATTGCCCTAATGTGCCACTCTTGGAACACCAATCAAAGTGATCTGTCCACATGTCATCGAGGGATGGATGTGATCCTCCCAGTTGTCCTATGGGTGAAAAAGGGATTTCTCATTTTCCCAGTAATATCAAGAGTGTTCTGGCAAAAAATGGAGAAAACTTGTTTAGAAAGATAAGTCAGAGTTATCTCTCCGATTGTTTGGAAAAAAGGAGATTGAAAAGGGAATATTTAATTCCTACAATTCAACTGGGACATTTATGAAAATATAGGCTATTTAAGATACAATTGAGGAACAAATTGCACTTCCAAATTGAAAGAAGTTTTCTTTAGAGAAGAACCCATACTGCGTGAAAGTGGGCAAAATGGTGTATTGAATGGGTGGAAATGTTGAAAATATATAAAAAAAAAGTGAATATGAGGAAACTGGGTAGAATGTGGAATGTATTCCATCATTATCTAGGGAATTGATATACATAGTGAATTTCTACTGAGTGAGAAAAAATGGAGTGTCAATAGGTTGCCCATCTCAAGGCAAGGTTCAAGATAAGAGTGAGAACTATAGGCTTGAGCTAAGCATGACCCCTATTTTTGGTCATGGAAGGCCAAAAATGTTGGAGTCATTAAGGACGTTCTGAAAAACCATGTGGAGGGTGGAAAGTGAGTGTGATGTGTCTTCCTTCTAAAGTTGAATTAGTGAGGAAAAGATTGGAAATAAATGATTTCTTCAGAGTAAGGCCAGTCGGTGACTTAGGTAGTTTCCTATCTCTAATCCATCATTTTCTCCCCTGAAGGTCAATGAGTTAGAAGAGGTTTATCAGCCATAGATGTGTCTCTCATCATTACTTCATTTCTTGAAATTAGTGTGCCTAATTCTCCCAATAACTTATGCCTTGGTGAGAAAAAGGTGAATGTGAAAGGTAGATGTTGGTTTTCAATTTGTCAGTGAGAGATGAATGATTAGTAGTCTATAATTGTTCAAAACTAGTGACAATTTCTCTACCCAAAAACTAGATCTTGAAGAAAAAAAATAGTCGCCCTTTTCCTATGCATCTTTAATTTGAGATTTAGTCAATTTAGAGTCAGGACTAGAACTCTTAGAAGGCATAATGTTGGGATTTTTCCTACCTAGATAGGGCTTAGGTTGTCAAAATTTGGCAATTTTAATTTTTAACGAGCTTTTAGATTTAAGTTGACCTTTCCAGACAAAAATTGCATCTATTATATGTATGAGTGATTGAATTGATATTTGTGTCATAACTCAAGGTCTTTAGGTGGAATTGGCAACATGGTTCAACTCATTATCCATATTTTTCAGAAGATATATGTGTGAAGAAAATTTGATAACCCTAGTCACAATGTGGGGTCAGTCAAAAAGTTTTGCACTGAGGGGCCATATAAATTCCCGTCATTGGTCACGAGTAGAGTCCCCAGATGGAAAGATAAAGAGGGTCTAGAATCTTATTCAGCTAAGGGCTTGTGGTCTAGTCTTAGGTCTTGGTCCAGGACCCAAACATATTAGAAAATGAAACTTTGTACTAGCTTAGTTTAGGCATTGTTATTTGAGACCCTGTAAATATTTGAAAATGAGGTTTGATATGGTTCAACTTAAGGTCATGAGCTAGGACCCTGGAATATTGTATGTTGAAGTGTGGTTGAATTAGTTTAGGGTCATAGTTCAAGACCCTGATTGATTGGGAAATAAAAGTGTGGTTAGATTAGTTTAAGCTCATAGTCTAGGACCCTGATTGATCAAAGGTAGATCTGCTGAAGATTTTGGAAGAATAAAAGATGTTTTTTTTAGTCAAGATATGATCCTTTTCTAATTTTTACCAAATTTTTGGTAGTTTTTCTGAAGAAAAAAGTTTAGAGTTCTGGAAATTTTACTAAAAATCTAGGGACATGCTTGTAAATTATGAATTAGTTTTTATCATTAAAAGAAGAGGAATGGGAAGAGGGTTGAGCACCCTTCCCATTTTTTCTCTACTCAAGAAAGTGACAACAATGATTAGCTCAGACCATTTTGGAGGAGGAACAGCGATGAGAGGAGAGAGAAGTAGGCACGGTGGATCATAGTGATCCACTACCTTGGAGACAGTAGATCAGGACAATCCTCTAGTCGTCAGGCTGGCAATTTGGGCAGTGGTGTTACACCGGTGAGATACATGCGGTGGTCCTCTTTGGCAACGTTTTAGTGTGGTCTCCAGCTGCATCCATCTCAGGATAGGTATAAATTTCATTTTTGCACTTTGGTTTGGCCATTTTGGCCCTAGGTAGCGTGGTCTGATTTTGGCTTCCCAGCATTCTTCATAAATATGACATAGATGTGCATTCTATTTTGCAATATGGTCAAATTCTTTGTTTTATCATTTTTTCAGCCACCCTTTGTCCGAATGAGCTAGTTTCAGATGTTGTGGTAAGCTTTCAACATTGTCGTCAGTGTGGTGTAGATGGTTGCTCATGACTAGCATGACGAGGATCCTCTTGAGAAATATGGAGGTGATTGCACTGTGGTCGAGGCGTATTCATAGTAAGTAACTGTCATTTTGATTTGCGATGGTATCTTCTCTATGAATATTTTGACTGAAGTCTTCCTTGAGCAGGTGTCATGGCAGGGTGAATAGGTTCAAGGGGAACTGCTCCTTGCTAAGAGATTCATCCATCAATTGGACATGTTGTGGATGAATCTACATCATCGAGGCCTTAAAGCGGGTGATGAGGTATAACTTGAGAACTTTGATCCTCTTTAATTTCTTTCAACTTTTTTTAGCCTGAATCGGGATTTTTCACTATGTAGCAAAGATTATGACTTTGTCTCCCACTTTATTCCTTTAGGGGGTATTGTATTGTCAAATATTTACTGGTGGGTCCATTGAAATGAATTGGGGTACTTGTCTGAGAGCCTAGTGGCTGAGGAGGTGAATTTGTTGGAGATGACCAGCTTCAGGAGAATTAGTCAGTGTGGGATCATAGATAGATCAATTATCCTTCCTATAATTGAGCATTTTTATGGAGACTAGTTGTAACACCCAGATTTTCATAACACATGAGTGGAAGCAATAATTTTTTTTTCTTTTCATCTGGGAGTGTCACAAACATGATAACCATTGCAATAAAAGTAAATGAAACACTTTGCAAAACTAGTAAAACTGATTCGTACATAGCTTTTTGTCAACATAAAACTACATCATGTTTATGCATAATTTCATAATAAAAAGATGTCAATACTCAGGATCATCTAGGTAGATGGCACCCCACTAGGCAAGCTTGAAAGTCTCTTAAGCCTTTGTTGGTCCCTTTGTTCTTCAATTGCTCCAAAACCTGCGGACATCGCGTCCCCAGCCATGCATTGGGAAAAATAGTCGTTAGAGTAAGTGGCATGAGTATTCTAAAATGTACATTGCTAAAGAATTGAAATATTACAAAATATTCTTGAAATCATAAATATAAAATGAACATTAAACTCTGATTAAATCTAGAAACATAATATCTCACATTTCTTAAACTCTTATCTTCTACTCTATCTTTTCTGGAGACCTATACTCTAGGTCTCATGGCCTATGCCAAAGTGTATAGATCATAAATATCTTATCTGAATTCCTCTCATCACACTCGTGGATGAGATTACAGACATGCTCTAATCTTAAGTATCTTTTACTTACAATTTTTATGTATTTGTGGCCACCATTATACAATAAGTCCTCCTGAATTAGCGTGTCTACACCTTGAATTGGTACTGAATTACCCTAAAATGGAACTACATGCCTCGAATGACACCGAGGTCTCTCTGAATTGGCATGGCTACGCCCTGAATTGGTGCCGCAACACCTCTGAATTGGAGTAAACACTCCTCTGAATTGGCAACATATGCCTCTGAATCGTCCCGGGACTACTGAATGAGGACTTATCATATAATATCTTATGTGAAGGATTCAACTTAATTATCTAAAGTCTAAACTTACTTAATTCTTAATCTGAACTGAAGCTGAATACTGATAGCTTTACTGGATACTGAATCTGAACTTATCTTATATTAAACTAATAATTGAACTTATCTGAGATTGGTTATTGAGTATTGAGCATGTACTGAATTCTAAATTTGAATCTGAATCTAAATCTTTTATTCTTAAGTGATAAACTTAATCTAGAACTAAATGTGAATATGGATCTCAATTACTTCATAATTGAGATTGGGTCTAAAACCCTTATCATGTATCTTTATTCAAAATCTGGCTACGAACACAGTGAGTAGTCTAAGTCTGAATCTAAATCTCTTATTCTTAAGTTCTAAACTAAATTCATTGCTGGATTTGAACATGTACCTCATTATTTGGATAAACTTTATTCTAAAACTCTTATTTGGTAAGATTACTTCATTATAACAATTATATCACAAATGAGTCTAATGTCTTATGAGAAAGGATCTGACATGAATATAGAAATAATGAGTATACAAAGTATCTTAAGTCAGGCTTATGAAAGTATCATAAGTACCACATATTTAAAAATATCAATTCTGACAAGATGGTTCAATCCTTATTATAAAATATGATGTTACCCTGAAACTTTGCATATGAACTTACATATTAAACCTTAAATACCAAAATAGAAATCTTATAAAATATTGTATTACAACCTAATCATAAATTAATGTGTCTATATCTTATAATGCCATCATGAACTCATTTTTACAATACATTGTGATCCCAACAATACCTTTATTTCTAAAAGTAGACCATGTCTCAATATTCTGAAATTCATATTCTTATATTGTAATTAAATTCTAGATATTATTCATTCTAAGGAATCTAGTTGTTATATCTATACATATGCATGAAATCTTAATGGCATGCTTCTGGTTGAAATCATAATACATAATTATGCCTATAAATATGAGAAATCCTGACAATATATGTGTATTTAAATCCTCAATACAAAACTATCACAAATCACCAACTAAGTATGGCTACATTACTTGCATATCCTATCTTACAATCTTATTCATTAATTTCGAACATTTCTAAGAAATCTTGTAGGAACACGATTCTTTAACTTTCTCATGGACTTGGTCCATGGGTCACAACTATTTTGAGCAACATGTCTCTATTTGAAATTTTGGATATCTCAACTTACATAATGATAGAGATATGAAAATATTGTTCTTTGCATTAAAATCTTAGAACATTGAACTATATAAATTATAAAAGTATTATCAGGAGACATGTAAACATACTGAACTTAAAACATGAGTACTCATTGGCATAGACCACTTACCTCTTATACATATAGCATCGATAAGGAAGTCTCCATTCTAAGTTCCATAACTTTAATAACCTGGATATCATCATAGTTTTATCAGTCCAAGCCTATATTCTCTCTTTCTATTTCTGAATCTCAAAACCCCATCTTCCTAACTACATATACCAACTTAGGGTTCTTATTTAGACTAAACATAACTTTAATCTAAAATCACCATAAAATATTGGCATTAAAATAAAATAAAACTCATACTATATAATAAATATTATCTTTATACTCAAATAAGACATAAATTGTATTATGCACTAATATGAACATATACTTCATATAATGAGAATAATTCTCAAACATAGTCACATATTCTAAACTTACTCACTCAATTAGAAAATCAAAGTAGAATACCATCACATTACTAATATGAGGCCTAATTGGCCATACATATATCACTTATAGTGTCAGGATAATCATTTATTATTCTTTCATAATGGCTACTCATCTAAAACTAAATACTAATATAATATCACAAGAAACTTCATCAGATCTCTAGAAAAGTACTCATATAATGTAGGAATAGTCATGTATTAAAATATCAGGTCATTTAAAAATCATATCATGGGTGAAATACCCAAAATACCCTTATTAGTGTTTACATTAAAAACCTCACTAAAACTTCATATATGAAAGATCAAGATCTGAATTAATGTTAAACATATCAAAATACACATTCATTAAAATGTGTATGAATTTCTAAAGGCGTTTACTATTTTTAATTGGCAAAACATCAAAATCATATAGTTTTATCTACCCAGAATATAATAAATATAAGACATCAAAATCGTACTCTGGAACTATTTTTATAGAATAGTACACTCGAATAGCTTTCCATAGGTACCTTGTTTGTCCCAAACCAAGATCTGTAGCTCAAGATATGAATTTTATAGGTTTACCTAACCTTGGTCAATCTCAGCCATCAAGATTTGATCTGGCGGCCCTCAACTCAGGCGCATCTCAGGCCTAGGACCGGCGCTTCCCCCATCTTCTTCTCTCACAGGTGCAACACAGGAGTTAAGCCCCTATTTCGCCATAGAAACAGAGTGCAGCGTCGAGCACCTCTCCAGGGTGATGTACGGCCGTCCAAGATCTACGCAGTCGTGAAGTCACTGCTGAGCCTCCCCCCCAGCGTTGAGGCACATAGGAAAGAGGTCTTCGGCTCGACTTGTTGGGTTCGGATCGGGAGTCTCAACTCCCCTGTCTCCCATGCGACGAACGGGGAAGCCGCTCACCTAGGTGGTCGTATGACCCATCGTCTGAGGCAAACGTTGCAGCTTGTTCGGAGGGTTGCTCCTTGCCTCGGCGTAACCTCACCCTCGCTTGCCTTGGTTGTGCTAGCTTCAAGAGGCACCATTGGTGGTGTTGTCCTCCAAAAGCCACATCGCTCAAGTCTTAGGTGGCGCCACTCTCTCTTCCTCCTCTTTTCTTTTCAGTTTCTCTATTAATCTCTCTCTTCCGCTCAAAACCCTAAGGACTTTCTTCCTTTGCGGCACGAGGCCTATATCGGTCCTTCATTCTCGGTCTGATAATGAGACCAATCTCACCGTTGACTCATATTGTATTCTTGTATCGAAAGAACAAAAGGTCGCTTGAACCGGTAGGTTTGGTCCAGTCTTCACTTCCTTTGTTCTTCGCTTCCTCGACATCACAACTTACTTATATACGTATACATCTCCTAGACTTATTGAAATATTCTCCTCAAATTGCATAGTCTGACTCCCTATGATGCTTGGATTCCTAAACACAATAGTCTTTTCCTTTCTTTCTTTTGCGTCCCACTATTACTAGGGAGCGTATGACATTACTTTTTTTTAATATCCTATTAATAGCAACAGAACTTGTCGATATAGTGTAGTACCACCAACTAAAAATTGGTTTGGGTTGATCCAAGCAATCATTACCCACATATTTTAACTAAGCATGTTTTCTTCTAAACTTTCCATAGGTAACATCTGTTTCCCAATAGAAAACCAGCTTTGACCATACCAATTCCAAGCTTCATCACAATTAAACATTTGTCTCATCGTATCTGAATAAATATCACAAAATTTACTAAAGTATATTTAGATATTACTAAATATCAAAATTGTCCAAACAACCCAAAGGTCATTTTTTCTTTGCTTTTACTTCAAAAAGAAAACATCAAAAATGTATAGAACCTCTTTCTCAACACAATAATCAACTTCAAGTTCTATAAGGACCAATATCATCAGATGGTGGTCATTTTTATATGTGTTCCTCTGCTTCACTCAACACTAATATTGGTTCAGATTAGGTCAAAGATGTGATACCGGAGCTCATATGTCTTGATATCGCCTATTTATCCTTTGCCTACAACATGATTAATAACTTATCTTGGTTTTGAAGATCGGTGTGTGACAATACTACCCACCTTGTTGGAAATTTCATCCTCAAAATTCAATAGTCTACCCACCTTAGGGTTATGCTTACCTCTTCATCGTATTAAGGTACATTTATGTTCAAATTTTTGTTTGCAAGAAGATATGTATTGTATTTTCATAAAATGTTTATGTGAGAATTATCTATTACCTTGGTCTACTTCTCAACTCATGCTTAGGGTCTATGAAACTAAACTTGTCTCTATACTTAGGGCATCTACCTCAACCTTATCATGACTTCCTAACATTAGTTGTACATGGTTGTCTAATCTTAGGTTCTTTAGGTAACTCCTACATTCGTAGATATGTGGTGATCAGGCACATACCCAGAGATGTGGGATTCTGACATGCTATCTCTCACTAACCTACTAACATGTGTGTCCCATCCCACATGGGCCAATAAGAAAGGAGAGATGCATAAAAGTCTAGCGCTTATGAAATTTCTTTTCAATTCTCAATTGGCTGGCCATAACCACTGAGAATGGAGAAGAAACCTCATTAGCTAGGTTTAGGTTGCTACTTTAGATCTAAACAAGGATGACTTCTACCTCTAAGATATCTATCTATTCTAAGGTTAAGACCCATAATCACTCTAGGTTATGGTATTCTTCTTATGGAATCTATCCCTAAACCTTAATCCTACCTCTTCACTCCAGGGTGACTATGAGAATCATGTTTGCCTAGTGGCCATTTACCAAATTGCTCTGATACCATATTGTAACACCCAGATTTTAATAACACATGAGCGGAAGCAATAAATTTTTTTTTCTTTTCATCTGGGAGTGTCACAAACATGATAACCATTGCAATAAAAGTAAATGTAACACTTTGCAAAACTAGTAAAACTGATTCGTGCATATCTTTTTGTCAACATAAAACTACATCATGTTTATGCATAATTTCATAATAAAAAGATGTCAATACTCAGGATCATCTAGGTAGATGGCACCCCACTAGGCAAGCTTGAAAGTCTCTTAAGCCTTTGTTGGTCCCTTTGTTCTTCAATTGCTCCAAAACATGCGTACATCGCGTCCCCATCCATGCATTGGGAAAAATAGTCATTAGAGTAAGTGGCATGAGTATTCTAAAATGTACATTGCTAAAGAATTGAAATATTACAAAAGATTCTTGAAATCATAAATATAAAATGAACATTAAACTCTGATTAAATCTAGAAACATAATATCTCTCATTTCTTAAACTCTTATTTTCTACTCTATCTTTTCTGGAGACCTATACTCTAGGTCTCATGGCCTACGCCAAAGTGTATAGATTATACATATCTTATCTAAATTCCTCTCATCATACTCGTGGATGAGATTACAGACATGCTCTAATCTTAAGTATCTTTTACTTACGATTTTTATCTATTTGTGGCCACCATTATACAATAAGTCCTCCTGAATTGGCGTGTCTATACCTTGAATTGGTACCGAAGTACCCTGAAATGGCACTACATGCCCTGAATGACACCGAGGTGTCTCTGAATTGGTGTGGCTACGCCCTGAATTGGTGCCCCAACACCTCTAAATTGGAGTAAACACTCCTCTGAATTGGCAACATATGCCTCTGAATCGTCCCGGGACTACTGAATGAAGACTTGTCATATAATGTCTTATGTGAAGGTTTCAACTTAAATATCTAAAGTCTAAACTTACTTAATTCTTAATCTGAACTGAAGTTGAATACTTATAGCTTTACTAATTACTGAGTATGAACTTATCTTATATTAAACTGATAATTGAACTTATCTGAGATTGGTTACTGAGTATTGAGCATGTACTGAATTCTAAATCTGAATCTGAATCTAAATCTTTTATTCTTAAGTGATAAACTTAATCTAGAACTAAATGTGAATATGGATCTCAATTACTTCATAATTGAGATTAGGTCCAAAACCCTTATCATGTATCTTTATTCAAAATCTGGCTATGAACACAGTGAGTAGTCTAAGTCTGAATCTAAATCTCTTATTCTTAAGTTCTAAACTGAATTCATTGCTGGATTTGAACATGTATCTCATTATCTGGATAAACTTTATTCTAAAACTCTTATTTGGTAAGATTACTTCATTATACCAATTATATCACAAATGAGTCTAATGTCTTATGAGAAAGGAATTGACATGAATATAGAAATAATGAGTATACAAAGTATCTTAAGTCAAGCTTATGAAAGTGTCATAAGTACCACATATTTAAAAATATCAATTCTGATAAGATGGTTCAATCCTTCTTATAAAATATGATGTTACCCTGAAACTTTGCATATGAACTTACATATTAAACCTTAAATACCAAAATAGAAATCTTATAAAATATTGTATTACAATCTAATCATAAATTAATGTGTCATTATCTTATAATTCCATCATGAACTCATTTTTACAATACATTGTGATCCCAACAGTACCTTTATTTCTAAAAGTAGACCATGTCTTAATATTCTGAAATTCATATTCTTATATTGTAATTAAATTCTAGATATTATTCATTCTAAGGAATCTAGTTGTTATATCTATACATATGCATGAAATCTTAATGGCATGCTTCTGCTTGAAATCATAATACATAATTATGCCTATAAATATGAGAAATCCTGACAATATATGTGTATTTAAATCCTCAATACAAAACTATCCCAAATCACCAACTAAGTATGGCTACATTACTTGCATATCTTATCTTACAATCTTATTCATTAATTTCGAACATTTCTAAGAAATCTTGTAGGAACACGATTCTTTTACTTTCTCATGGACTTGGTCCATGGGTCACAACTATTTTGAGCAACATGTCTCTATTTGAAATTTTGGATATCTCAACTTACATAATGATAGAGATACGAAAATATTCTTCTTTGCATTAAAATCTTAGAACATTGAACTATATAAATTATAAAAGTCTTATTAGGAGACATGTAAACATATTGAACTTAAAACATGAGTACTCATTGGCATAGACCACTTACCTCTTATACATATAGCATCGATAAGGAAGTCTCCATTCTAAGTTCCATAACTTTAATAACATGGATATCACCATAGTTTTATCAGTCCAAGCCTATATTCTCTCTTTCTATTTCTGAATCTCAAAACCCCATCTTCCTAACTACATATACCAACTTAGGGTTCTTATTTATACTAAACATAACTTTAATCTAAAATCACCATAAAATATTGGCATTAAAATAAAATAAAACTCATACTATATAATAAATATTATCTGTATACTCAAATAAGACATAAATTGTATTATGCACTAATATGAACATATACTTCATATAATGAGAATAATTCTCAAACATAGTCACATATTCTAAACTTACTGACTCAATTAGTAAATCAAAGTAGAATACCATCACATTACTAATATGAGGCCTAATTGGCCATACATATATCACTTATAGTGTCAGGATAATCATTTATTATTCTTTCATAATGGCTACTCATCTAAAACTAAATACTAATATAATATCACAAGAAACTTCATCAAAAATCTATAAAAGTACTCATATAATGTAGGAATAGTCATGTATTAAAATATCAGATCATTTAAAAATCATATCATGGGAGAAATACCCAAAATACCCTTATTAGTGTTTACATTAAAAACCTCACTAAAACTTCATATATGAAAGATCAGGATCTGGATTAATGTTAAACATATCAAAATACACATTCAATAAAAAATTTATGAATTTCTAAAGGCGTTTACTATTTTTAATTGGCAAAACATCAAAATAATATAGTTTTGTCTACCCAGAATATAATAAATAGAAGACATCAAAATCATACTTTGGAACTATTTTTATAGAATAGTGCACTCGAATAGCTTTCCATAGGTACCTTGTTTGTACCAAACCGAGATCTGTAGCTCAAGATATGAATTTTAGAAGTTTACCTAACCTTGGTCAATCTCAACCGTCAAGATTTGATCTAGAGGCCCTCAACTCAGGCACATCTCAGGCCTAGGACCGGCGCTTCCCCCGTCTTCTTCTCTCACAGGTGCAACACAGGAGTTAAGCCCCTATTTCACCATAGAAACAGAGTGCAGCATCGAGCACCTCTCCAGGGTGATGTCCGGCCGTCCAAGATCTATGCAGTCGTAAAGTCACTGCTGAGCCTCCCCCCCAGCGTTGAGGCACATAGGAAAGAGGTCTTTGGCTCGACTAGTTGGGTCACTACCAAAAAACATAGTATAGATGACATTCATGTAAAAAGTTATGCATTTTAGGTGACATGTTTGTATATGACTTATAATCTGTGTAGGCCTACGTAAAATAGATGACATACATTTTTGTATATTTGAAAGGGTGACATACTTTAGGTGACATGCATGTATGTCACGTGTAGTCTGTGCAACATAGGTGATAGACATTTTATCATACTTGAAAGGGTGACACACTATAGGTGACATACATTTGAATCACCTATGTTCTAATGGGGGTTTACACATGTATATGAGTCAAGTGTAATATATAAGGAGACATAACATTTAGGTGACATGTATGTGTGTCACCAAAGTTATAGATGACATAAATTCATGTCACCTAACCTTAGAAATTTTACAGAATTACTATGAGAGGACATTGTCTTGATATGGGCCTTGAATTCTCACAAATGCATTACGGGGGACCTGTTGTTAGAGGAAATTCTCGTGATATGGGCCCCAACCCTCACATATGCATTTTTATGGAATTGTTGTGAGTGGACATTGTCACTATATGGGCCCTAGTTCCTAAGAAATACATTGAAAGAGACTTTTTATGAGAAGAAATGTGTCATGGCTCCTCCCGAGTGTATTTTTATTGGAATATATCAACACTTATTTGGTCATTGTGCGTTGGACGATGATGCGATGCGAGGGCGCCGAGCCGCTGCACGTGACATGGGCACCGACGACGATTCTGTTTGGCTCCCACCTACCTCTGATTAATTATTGCACCTACCCCAGTGCCACTGATGCCAAGAGTTCTCTGCTCGTCTTGTTCCCCCACACTATAGTATCCAGATCTGACTTACCATAGTGTCTCTTGAATGTGGACGGAAGGCGACCAGAAAGGTTCGATGATAACTTAAGTTTGATTCAACTTATCAACTTTTGTTGGACTTGGCCATACCGGTGGTGGCTGCCCTTTTTTTGACAACCACGCCCATAGCAGCAAGGGATTAGGGCAAGAACGCGCTCGGAGCGTCCCTGGTGCCTAGCCATCCAAGTCTCAACACGTCAAGGATCGATACGATAGAGTCTAACATTGATCCCCAGAGGTGGCAGCCCATCACAATTCCCTACAGTCGTGTGTTAAGCAGGCTTGGCACTGGTCAACCCAGCAGGAAGGACTACCCTGCTAGCCGCCATACACGAGAGGGTTCCCTCCATGTCTCAGTTCCGCTCTTTTTAATGGAAAATTTCAGTTTTCCCACATCGGCAATGACACATTATGACCGTCTTGCTGCGTCACAAGTGAAAAGTCATGAGGTTGTTCATGTGGTCCTTTACCATGCGGGGCCTACATCCTGCATGGTTGGACCTATTGCACAAGTTTTATGTCCTTTTAGGAGCCTCCATACATGTCACGGCAAACCGTTAGCAGCTAATAATTTTGGTAATCATCTTCAGGTTGTTCGTTTATCTTCACTGAGTCGTGTTGATGGAATCTATAAGGCGTTGGAGTATGCGGATGTTTGGGAGGGCTTGGTGTTTGCTCTTTGTTCTTCCAAGCATTGGATATGTGGTGTATGCCTTGGCATCGTGCCATGGTCTAAAGCATGTCCTCATCAAGCTTCTAATGGCTCTGATGTTACTACCACTCTACCTCAATAGCCTGGTGAGACATCACTCGATGTGATAGTTGGTTTGCCTGCTCCCATCAATTCTGGCTTTCCAGATTATGTTCCTTGCACCCTGTCAGCTCGTCAGTGTATTGAGCCACCACCTCTGCCTGTTGACCGACTATAGCTCGATACAGATCTTCTAGATTATGTCTTCTGCACGGGTGTCCCTACCGTAAAGAGCACCCCTCTTCTTTGTCGTTTGCCCTTTGCTGACACTCTTAGTACTTGCTTACTCTAGGTGGCTTCTTGCCCACGCTCTATTGATGCATGGATTCGTCTTTTGTTGCTTCCAGCATGTGTTCTATATCGCTTCTCCCCTAAGTCTGCTCAAGAACAGTCTTCTTGAAAATGCATCTCTCTACAACAACTTATGATCCTTAAGGCTTTGGAGACTTGGAATTCAGGATCTGATGGCATTCAACAACTTCTGGCTCAGATTTGTCTCATTGTTGTCCTACCGGGCGAGAACATTCTTCTGAAGCTTGTATTTTACGTGCCAAGTCTAAGATCAAAGATAGCCAATTTTCTACGGCCACCTGTATTCTATCCTCTAGTGGTGTTACCCCCACAAAAGCTGCTAATTATTCTTATCTTGAAGCTAAACACCCTCAACCTCCACTGCCATTGGTACAACCTCAGTCTGAATTTCTAGCTCTCCATTTGTTGCTTCTTGCTCTATGATTGAAGAAGCCATTTTATCATTCAAGAAAGGGACCGCTTGCGCACGTGATGGCCTACGATCACAACATCTTATTGATTATATGTGTGGGGTTGCCACTACAGTGAAAGATGATTTTTTTAATGCAATTTCAACTGTAGTGAATCTTTGGCTCACTGGTCATTGTCCAGATTCCCTATCTCCCTACATTGTCAGTGCTCCATTAACTCCTTTTCTCAAACCAGACAATGGCATTCGGCCTATTGCTATGGGTACTATTTCGCAGTGCCTTGCATCCAAAGTTGTTGTAAAGGGTGTAAGTTCTGATGTCGTCCCTTATCTTATGGATCATCAGTATGGTGTTTGTATTTCTGGTGGTGTTGAGGCCCTTCTACATGTTGTCACTCGACTTGTCTATGAACAAAAACACCACACTATAGTCACCATGGCTCTTATTGACTTCAACAATGCCTTCAACATGGTTGATAGATCTACCATATTCCGAGAGGTTCGTCTTCATTGCCCTTCTATTATACGATGGGTTGAGTTTTTCTATAGCTCTCCATCTCCTCTCTATATGGATCATGGCGAGACTCTTTTTCTTCTGTCGGGGTACAATAAGGTGACCCATTAGGCCCCCTACTTTTTTCCCTGGGACTCCACCCTCTTATTTTACAGGCAAAGGATGCATGTCAACTTGACCTCCTTTCTTTCTACCTTGATGATGATACCCTCATTGGGGACACAGAGGTTGTTTCGAAGGCTCTATCCCTCATTCAGGAGTGAGGCCCGATGTATGGTCTTCATCTCAATACTAAGAAGATAGATTTTTTGGCCATCTGATGACCCTAGATGAGGCTCAAATGTGGGCTTATTTCCAACTGACATCTCTCATCTAGAGTGTGGAGTGAAGATTCTAGGTGGCCCAATTTTCTACAGACGCATCCTTTGCAAAGGAACTTCTCCAGAAATGTGTGATGAAGACCCTTGATATGATGGATCGCATGTCCTCACTCCAGGACCCATAGTGTGAGCTTCTTCTTCTTAGGTCTTGTGTTGGGATGCCCAAACTGTTGTTTGATCTTCGTACAACACCTCCTTCTTCTATCACACCTGTGTTGGATATTTTTTATCACGGTCTTCATCGTTGTCTGGAGTGTATTATGGTTGGTGACGGCCCATGTTTTGGTGATTTACAATGGTGTTTGGATACACTTCCTATGCATCTAGGGGGATTGAGGATGAAGTCCTCTCATGATGTCAGTAAATTTTCTTTTGTTTCCTCTCAGATACACACTAAAGATCTCCAAGACCATATGTTGTGTGAGGTCACATGCGTGCCTGTAGGGCTCCCCTTTGTCCAAGCACATGCTTTCATATGCAATATCTTGCCATCTTTATGTTGGTCTATGTTGACAAGTATGCATTCTACCAACCCAAAGACCCAGTCTATTTTGGTAGACGCTTACTACAAAATGGTCATCCAGCAAATCATGGCAAGTGACCTATCCTTACGGAAACATGCTATTCTCACTTCTTTATAAGTTGATCATGCACAAAAAATTTTGAGGGTTGTTCCTATTGATGGCCTTGGTCTGTCTATGTTACCCATTGAGTATCGAGCTATCCTTCAGTATTGGCTTATGATTCCCTTGTATCCAGGTGATGAACGTTGTCTAATTTGCAACATCATAGATCTTGATGTCTTTGGTGATATGTGGTGAGACGACACCATCATGATATGGGCCCTGGCTCCTCGGAAATTTACTTTTAGGGACTTATCGTGAGAGCACACTATCATGATAGTGGTCACATATCCTCCCAAATGCAATTACAATGACATGTTGGGAGAGGACATTCTCATGATATGTGATGTGGCTCCTCCAAAATGCATTTTTGGGATCTTCCCGTGAGAGGACACCATCATGATATGGATCATGGCTCCTCAAAAGTTTATTTTTAGGGACTTGTTGTGAGAGCACACTGACATGATATAGGTCATAGATCCTCCCATATACACCTCCATTCACATGCTATGAGAGGACATTCTCATGATATGGGATAGAGGGTCACCCTGGCGAAGTCCATGTGCAAGCTTTGTGCTTTTGGTCTGATCCTCGTTTATAGCAAAAGTTTGTTGGACAAATGTGATGCAATCTTTGACTTTACTCCTCCACTTCATCCCAAAACCCATCTTCTCCATCACCACATCAAGGAAACTCCACTCCACCATGTTGTATGCTTTGGACATGTCCAACTTCATAGCAAGACTGCCTTTTTTCTCCCCCTTTTCTCTCTTCATAAAGTGGAACACTTCATAGGCTATGAGAGCTCAATGTTATGATATAGGACATAGATCCTCCTAAATGAATTGTTAGAGACTTGATATGCGATGACATTTGTCATGATATGGGCCCAAGTACCTCAAAAATATATTTTCAGAGACTTGCTATGAGAGGAAACTTTCATGACATGGTCAATGACTCCTCTCAAAAGAATTTTATGGACATGTTGTGAGAAGAAAACATCATGATATGAGCCCTGACCCCTCACAAATTCAATTTTAGGGACTTGTTGTGAGACATCACTATCATAATATGGGTCTTAGCTCATCCCAAATGCATTTTGAGGGACTGGTTGTTAGATGATACTATCATGATATGGGCCATGACACCTCCCAAATACATTTTTAGGGACTTGTTGTGAGAGGACATTGTGGTGATATGGGCCCCAAATCTATCCAAATGCATTTGTAAAGATTTGTTGTGAAACGACACTGTCAAGATATGGGCACTAGATCCTCCTTAATGCATTTTTAAGGAGTTGTTGTAAGAGCTCAATGCCATGATATAGGTTGTGGATCCTCCTAAATTAATTGTTAAAGACTTTCTATGAGATGACATTTGTCATTATATGGGCCCAATCACCTCCCAAATACATTTGCAGAGACTTGTTATGAGAGGACACTTTCATGAGATGAGCCATAGTTCTTCCTAAAAGCATTTTTGGGGACATGATGTGAGAGGAAAACATCATGATATGGGTTGTGACTACTCACAAATTCATTCTTAGAGACTTGTTGTGAGAAGACATTGTCATGATATGGGTCGTGGGTCCTCCCAAATACATTTCTAGGGACTTTCTATGAGAGGACATTGTCATGATATGTGACATGTCTCCTCCCAAATGCAATTTTTGTGAGTTAATGTGAGAGGACACTGTCATGATAAGGGCATGACACCACACAAATACATTTCTAGGGATTTGGTGCAAGAGGTTAGTGGCACAATATGGGCCATGGCTCCACACAAATGCATTTTAGGGAGTTGGTTTGAGAGGACACTCTCATGATATGGGCCATGTCTCCTCTCAAATACATTTTCATGGAGTTGCTTTAAGATGTTTGATGACACTTAGCTTCTAGGAGGAATTGGAGTGTATGTTGTATCATGTTCTATCACGGTCACAACGTGCATTGTGGAGATAGTCATGATGTTGCATTGTGAGAAATGATTCATGGCACCTCCCAAATGCATTTTTAAGGACTTGATGTGAGATAACATTTGTCTTGAAATGGGCCCTGACACCTCCCAAATGCATTTTGATGGACTTGTTATGAGAGGACGTCGTCATGAAATGAGACCTGACACCACCCAAATGCATTTTTAAGGACTTATTGTGAGATGACATTGCCATCATATGTGCGATGTCACCTCCCAAATGTATTTTCAAGGACTTGGCATGAGACAACATTTGTCTTGATATGGCCCAAACTTCACTGAAATGCATTTTTAGGGACTTATTATAAGAGGACGCTGCTGATATATGGGCAATGTATCCTCCTTAATGCATTTGAAGGGACATGTTGTGAAAGGACACTATCACAAAGGTCTTGTTTTGGAAGAGTGTTGACGGTCGTTGACGTCCTCCGAACACAGGTGTCTCAGCGTCTGCATCTCTACTTCATCTACGTGGATGGACTGGAACTCCATGTCACGCTTCGTAAGCCGGCATGAAGGAGTAGCCTCTCTGTGATGACGTGCTAGCATCGTGGTGCTCTCCTTGTTGGTATGTATGCCCTGAGAGCCAATCATGGGATGATTGATGGGATACATTAAGATTGATTTGATAAACATCAAAGGCAAGCTTCCAATTCTTTCTGGTTCAGTCATATGAGATAATGATAGAACAGATTGAATGTCTAAAGAATGACAGTACTCAATGACGTATGCTTTCAGGCTGAGGACCTGAACGATGAGATCATACAGATGCTAAGAGTTTTTACATTCTTATTATGTCCCTAGTCAGATGTCATTGTGGAAGGTAGATAGACAACAATGACACACACGACTAGATTGTGGTGTTGGTTGATGACATAATCTCGTTAGTCATGATATGGAGATATCAAACCAAACACATGTGTACTTGTTAGAGAATAAGTGTACCAGATAGACCCACCGTGAGTTTGACACATGGAACCATGACATGGTAGTCATAGTAAGTTCTCACAGTGATGGTGGTGAGTGTGGTTCTTTGACTTGAAATCACTACACTCAACACATGTCGTTGGGTACACTTTGACATCATCAAACGCAGTCCTGAAACATGGGTTGTTATAAAGGTGATGATTGGGTGGCTTTGACACATGGGGCTTTTGAGGGGTGAGTGATAGATATGGGATTTATCCCTCCCGAGGGAGTTTGATATCCATGGCCACTTGATGAGTAGGATTGAGATAGGTGTGCGCACGCATGTGTGAATCAGTATGTGATATTGATGCCATACATATCTCCTCCAGTCTACTCTGAGATCAAGAAAGTGAATGAATGTTGACAGGATGACTGTTCCATGCCTTGAGTTCATTCAGGATATCAGTGACAAAGGAATTATACATTCACTGTAACACCATTCATGAATTGTGAGATTGAAAGTTGTTCTCCAACTTTCTATT
Organism: Alisma plantago-aquatica; assembly: GCA_963693085.1. NCBI lineage: Eukaryota > Viridiplantae > Streptophyta > Magnoliopsida > Alismatales > Alismataceae > Alisma > Alisma plantago-aquatica. Next base: position 1,820,671,958 of record OY856409.1, on the reverse strand, counting down.
TCACTTGGGTAGCACTGATGTGCGACTAGGCACCGCTCTTTGCTTGTGAAGTTATAAGTGTTATGGACTTTCACTACCAACGTGAAATGGGCCTGCAGGGTCACACACATAGGATTTAACCTAGAAGAGGATTTTATCCACAAACGATGTTTAGATTGATTACTAAAGGAGTTTAGTATTTCAATTAAACACTCAATCAATTGATAGCACATGACACCTCCCAAATGTATTTTCAAGGTCATGGCATGAGAGGAGATTGTCATGATATGGGCCCAAACTTCACCGAAACGTATTTTCAGGGACTTATTATGAGAGGACACTGCCAATATATGGGCCATGTATCCTCCTTAATGCATTTGAAGGGACAGGTTGTGAAAGAACACTATCACGATATGGCACCTCCCAAATGCATTTTTAGGGACTTGATGTGAGATAACATTTGTCATGATATGGGCCCTGACACCTCCCAAATGTATTTTGATGGACTTTTTATGAGAGGACGTTGTCATGATATAGGACCTGACACCACCCAAATGCATTTTTAAGGACATACTGTGAGATGAAATTGTCATCATATGTGCTAATGGCTCCTCCCAAATGTATTTTTAAGGACTTGGCGTGAGAGGACATTGTCATGATATGGGCCCAAACTTCACTGAAATGCATTTTCAGGGACTTATTATTAGAGGAAACTACCAATATATGGGCCAAGTATCCTCCTTAATGTTGATTCAAGATACAAATTGACTAAACCCTTATTTTGATGATGACTAAACCATTCCACTTTTTGTGTCTAATGTCTCTACTTGAGTGATTTCAGATTATGCATAGACACACTCCAAATGCCCTGACTTGCACTGTATGGAAAAGTGCATAAAAGTATTTATAGTCATTGTGGAGTTGCAACAATCGAAAATATATCTGTTGCAAGCCACAAAACAACTAGTTTTCATTCTCAAGTGTTCCCAAAGGCTTCTAGGCATCCTCAACTATAAATAGGACCCCTTGGGCTTCATCCCATGGTTAGCCAAGCACTATGAAGGTCCCTATTCTATAGTTGAGTGATCCTACAACCTCCTCTCTCTCTAAGCTTAATCAGTTGCTACATTCATTAGAGTGAGTAGGAAATCTGTAAGAGAGCTAGTCCTACATGTATATCTTGTGAGGTTCTCATTTCCACCACCTCCCTATCTCTCATTTCAACCATGAAGATGAAGGTTCTCTCCCTTGGCTAAGAGAGGTGAAGAAGAATAAGGGAAGGAGTCCCTTGGTGAAGATTAAGGATGAAGACTTAGAGCAAGAGTGGGTAAGCCCTTGGTGAAGGCAGAAGACTCCTTGCTCAAGTGGGTAAGACCTTGGTGAAAGCTTCTTTGAGTGAAGATGAAGGCAAAGGATGAAGATCCAAGAGGAGTGGCAAAGTCCTTGAAGGCAGAAGACTTGTGTTTGAGTGGGTAAGACCTTGGTGAAGGAGGAATACTCAAGCAAAGTGGATAAGTCCTTGGTAAGGTGGATATCTCCATGTGCTTGGATGGGTAAGTCCTTTGTTGGTCATGTATTATAAGTCTTATGAATGAATATAATAGTGCAATGGTTAAGAAATCCTAGAGGTTGACCTCTCTAGATAGAGGACTGACTCACTACTAGTTTGAAGTGTGGAACCACTCTAAATAGCTTGTCACTTGGTGTATGTTCAATCTCTCTCTCCCTTGCTATGCATGTTTTAGCTGCACTCAAATTTCCTATTTAGCAACCTTATCTTGTGATATATTTTGAAGGTTTAATGAATTTTGTTTGTCATTTAGCTCTATTCACCCCCCCTCTAGAGAATCTAATCACCCATCTAGGATCCAACACTTAATGCATTTGAAGGGACATGTTGTGAAAGAAAACTATCACAATATTGGTCGTGACACCTCCCAAATGCATTTTAGGGACTTGATGTGAGATAAAATTTGTCATGATATGGGCCCTGACACCTCCCAAATGCATTTTGATGGAATTGTCATGAGAGGACGTTGTCATGATATAGGACCTGACACCACACAAATGCATTTTTAAGGACTTATTGTGAGATGACATTGTCATTATATGTCCGATGACAGCTCCTAAATGTATTTTCAAGAACTTGGCGTGAGAGGATATTGTCATGATATGGGCCCAAAATTCACAAAAATGCATTTTCAGTGACTTATTATGAGAGGAAACTACCAATATATGGGTCATGTATCCTCCTTAATGCATTTTAAAGGACATGTTGTGAAAGGACACTATCCCAATATTGGTTGTGGCACCTCCCAAATGTATTTGTAGGGACTTGATGTGAGACAAAATTTGTCATGATATGGGCCCTGACACCTCCTAAATGCATTTTCATGGACTTGTTATGAGAGGACATTGTCATGATATAGGACCTGACACCACCCAAATGCATTTTTAAGGACTTACTGTGAGATGACATTGCCATCATATGTCCAATGACACCCCTCAAATGTATTTTCAAGGACTTGGCGTGAGAGGATATTGTAATGATATGGGCCCAAACTTCACCGAAATGCATTTTCAGGGACTTATTATGAGAGGACACAACCAATATATGGACCATGTGTCCTCCTTAATGCATTTGAAAGGACATGTTGTGAAAGGACACTATCACAATATTGGTCGTGGCACCTCCTAAATGCATTTTTAAGGACTTGATTTGAGATAAAAAATTTCATGATACGGTCCCTGACACCTCCCAAATGTATTTTAATGGTCTTGTTGTGAGAGGACGTTGTCATGATATGAGACCTGACACCACCCAAATGCATTTTTAAGGACTTATTGTGAGACACCATTGTCATCATATGAGCGATGACACCTCCTAAATGCATTTTTAAGGACTTACTGTGAGACGACATTGTCATCATATGAGCGATGACACCTCCCAAATGTATTTTCAAGGACTTGACGTGAGAGGACATTGTCATGATATGGGCCCAAACTTCACCCAAATGTATTTTTAAGGACTTATTATGAGAGGACACTATCAATATATGGGCCCTGACTCCTCCTTAATGTATTTTAAGGGACATGTTGTGAAAGGATACTATCATGATATGGGTCATGACACCTCTCAAATGCATTTTTAGAGATTTGATGTGAGATAACATATGTCATGATATGGGCCCTGACACCTTCCAGATGCATTTTCATGGTCTTGTTGTGAGAGGACGTTTTCATGATATGGGACCTGACACCACCCAAATGCACTTTTAAGGACTTACTACGAGATGACATTGTCATCATATGTGCGATGACACCTCCCAAATATATTTCAAGGACTTGGCATGAGAGGATATTGTAATGATATGGGCCCAAAGTTCACCCAAATACATTTTCAAGGACTTACTATGAGAGGACACGATCAATATATGGGCCATGTATCCTCCTTAATGCATTTGAAGGGACATGTTGTAGAAGGACACTATCACAATATTGGTCGTGGCACCTCCCAAATGGATTTTAAGGGACTTGATGTGAGATAAAATTTGTCATGATATGGTCCCTGACACCTCCCAAATGCATTTTCGTGGTCTTGTTGTGAGAGGACATTTTCATGATATGGGACCTGACACCACCCAAATGCACTTTTAAGGACTTACTACAAGATGAAATTGTCATCATATGTGTGATGACACCTCCCAAATGTATTTTTAAGGACTTGGCATGAGAGGACATTGTCATGATGGCCCAAAGTTCACCCAAATACATTTTCAAGGACTTACTATGAGAGGACACTGTCAATATATGGGCCCTGGCTCCTCCTTAATGCATTTGAAGGGACATGTTGTGAAAGGACACTATCATGATATGGGTCATGGAACCTCCCAATTGCATTTTTAGGGACTTGATGTGTAACACTGATCGTGACACCTTACTTTAACGATGTTGTATCACATTCGATCGCAGTCATGACATGCGTCGTGGAGGCAGTCGCAATGTTGCGTTGTGAGATATGGGTCGTGGCACCTCCCAAATGCATTTTTAGGGACTTGAGGTGAGATAACATTTGTCTTGAAATGGGCCCTGAAACCTCCCAAATGCATTTGAAGGGACATGTTGTGAAAGGACACTATCATGATATGGGTCGTGGCACCTCCCAAATGCATTTTTAGGGACTTGATATGAGATAACATTTGTATTGAAATGGGCTATAACACCTCTCAAATGCATTTTGATGGACTTGCTGTGAGAGGACGTTGTCATGATATGGGACCTGGCACCTCTTGAATGTATTTTTAAGGACTTACTATGAGATGACATTATAATCATATGTGCCATGACACCTCCCAAATGTATTTTCAAGGACTTGGGATGGTTTGTAGCTCTAGGGTTTTATGGTGTCTCTAGATTCACGACCTTGGTTAGATCTAGGACGACTCATTCTGACCGTCATGCCTTTAGGAATGAGTGGGCCGATGTTATATGAGGGTGATAGTTTGTTGGTGGTTGTTGAGACGATGTGGTGTTGGATCGTGATACGAGGAGTGCTGGCCAATATGCCATGGGCCGTCATGACTTGGTGTCACGACCATAGATGCGTTGCTTGAAGCATTTCTGAACCTTAAGAGGATCGTCACTATGCTGTGTTGACACCCTAGGACGTTGCACGTTACCCCTGGTGACCATCACACTTGTTTTGACGTTTCTAATAGGAGAGGGTAGCCAATACACCCTTTTGCTAGATACATGTGTGTTGCTAAGTCGTCACAATGGAGGTGTTGCTACCCGATAGGACTAGGGTTGCGTTGCCTGAAACACCTGCATCCCATTGCATCGTTGCGTCATTACAAGACGTCGACGCCCGTTTTGCCTTGGAGACTCTACTTTTGAATTATTGCTTTGTCCTTCCTCTTTGATGAGAACAACTAAAAGAAGATAGGGAGATGAAGCATAAACCATCCAGCTTGCAAAAATGTCGAGCGCTTTCGTGCAAGAATAGATGCCCACCTAGCAGAAGGACACATGAGTCTTCACTGTCGCTTCCAATGTTGAAGATAACGAAGAAAGAAAATTGTTAGCTGATGTGGGAGAAAGTATAAGCTTAATGCCGTTAACACTAGCCTAAAGCCTTGGTCTTACTAACACATTGAAAATTGATATGAGAATCCAGGTAGCTATCCACCTTTATGTATCATGCACAAGATGATATATAAGTTTGAGAGGACAATTCCTCATTTTTCATGGAACCCCGGGGGTCACATTGGCGTGCTGGTCCTTCATCATGAAATACTTCTTACTCGTTCATATAGTTTGCGAGGAACCCAAATGTAAAATTTGAAACATTAGGTAAAATGGATCTCCCATCTTAGTCCTAGGTCAAAGGGATGCAAATATAATATGATGAAAGTAAGTTTAGGGAATGCAATTTTTCATGTAGCCCCATTTTTTCTTTCTTTGGGAATCTGGTTAAAAGTAATTCAAGTGATGCATACTACACAAGGACGATCGCCCATGATAAATGAAAATAAGGCTTCATATTCCATCAGAATAAAGAAGTTACACAACTACAATATAATGATAGTAATGTGACTAACTCCAGCATCATTCTTCCTCTAGCAAACATTGAGATATACTGATTCCGCACCATCTCTCGCATTAGGCACCCACTCCTCCTCAGACCTCATCCTCGTTGAGAAGCATGTCAGGTACACTCTTACTCATGGGAAACTTCCTGACTCGGGACTCGATCTGGAGCAAGAATCCTTTGGTCACGCCCTTATGAGAGCATATTGTGGGTGATGAGCCTCATTTAGCCGCTGCGTGTATCCCCTCCTTCTAAGCCCTAGGTTGCCGCCACTGGTTCTTTCTGCTCGGCAGCGCCACACACCTACGCTGATGGCCTTTTGCTGCGGCCACTCCGGAGGGCTTCCTTCTATTTCCCCCACTCGCACAACATTTGCGCATCTCTCTCTTCCCCGATTCCTCTCCGCCCAACCCCGTCCCTCTTCCACTTTGCACCTCCCCGCTCGCATCCTGCCCACGGACTGGTTGCGCAATCTAAAAAATCCTTCAATCCTTCTACTTCATCCCGCGTCTCCGTAGATCACTCAGGAGTCCTCAGAGGGTCAGCACACATCAATCCGTCATCCCCTGAACTGGAAACCACCATCATCTCGACACTGGTCACAACTAGGGCTGGCAAAAAAACCGTGACCCGACTCGACCCGGCCGGACCCGACCCGGCCCAAAATTCAGGTTTTTAAGACTTAAATAGGGTCTTGGGTCTTGACCGGGCATACCCGAAATGGGTCTTTTGTCTTTGGGTCGGGCACACAACTGCACCCTAAGACCCGAGACGGACCTAGAGACCCGCTCACTAAACTTAAAAGCCGCTAGAGGCACCGAATCGTGAGATTGAAAGTTTAAGACCTCAGTTCTATCGCTCTCACTCAGCATCCCAAGCTAACCCTAGCTTCCGTAAATGCAAAGAGGAGAATCGCGATTCTCAGCGAAGATGGGGGAAAAGCCGAGCAGTTGGTTTTCCGATTATTCTCGGAGACGGTGAGCCTGCAACGGGACAGGTGTTTGGGTGATTCTCGGAGACGTTCTTCGGTTGCTGCATGGAGACGAGAATCATCCAGGTTGGTCTCTCAATACCCACATTTCTTCAATTCCTCCTCCGTGAGACCTGATCCCGTTCGGTACCGCTGTACCGGCACCCCGAATAATGGCCTTCACACTGAGATGACAGAATCGCATGTCCACGCTGCTGGTGGACGCACTTCTATCACCCTCTCACTTGCTCCTATTAATCTCTTATTGTGGTGCCGCCTGACAGCCGGAACTGACTTTCTGTCTGCACGCCCTCAGGAACACAGCTGCTCCGCTCCGATTTCCTCCACCTCAATCCCTCCGACCTTCCCTTTCCATTTCCTTTTCCCCTTTGCTTTATTTCCCTGCTCTGTTGTTCCTCCGAGCTTCATCTTTATCGCGCTCATGGCCTCTGCTTCTCCCAGAAACCATGGGTTGCTAATTTTTTCTCATCTCCACGCTAATCCAGCAAACTTCCTCAAATGCGTACACACATGATTCATGTGTTTGTGTGATTTGATTGGTTTTTTTTACTATACGCCTACCTGCTCTTCTCTCCACTTAACTAGGCAAAGGTATGATTGACTTGAAGGCCGAGTAGGAGCAGCTTGTGCGGCTTGCTACTAGCCAATTGAGATTAATGGTCAGATTGATGATTTACACAGCCCCGTTTACGTTTTTTGGCAAGATAGGCGGCGGCCCTATTGGGTACCTATTTCATGATTTGCCCATTGGGTACCGGTTTCTTTCTCTCCCTCTGTATTACATAACACCAACACGATTAATGATCCAGCTTTCTTGCGTTTTTTGCAGTGTACTAGCAATTATCATTGGTGAAACAGATTGAGAAGCTCCATATTACCTGTGCAAAAGTTGAAACAGGAGAGTTGGGGATTTGAATTTTGGATTTGAACAGCTGATTATAATGTTTAAAACTTCTGTGTTAATTAGATAAATTAGATCTGTAATACCAAAGGCAGCTTGAGCTTTGTTTTTTGAGCTAACAAACTTCCAGCTGCTACTTGTTTCCACGAACAGAATGTAAACGTGTTTCAGCTGCTACTTGTATGTGATTCTGTTATTATATTATTAGTATTTATTGGATTACGGTGCTATTGCTTGCTTCAAATGAATGAGTGAATAGAACAGAGACATTTGTAGGTGAAACTGATTTGTATGTGAACATAAATATTAATAATCTCATAAGCCGGTACAAGATGCTAAACAGGGCGTCTGATCTGTACAGGTCGGGTCTGATCCCTTGGGTCGGGTCCAATTCCTTTGGTAGGGTCCAAAACGGGCAGGACAAATACAGTCAAAAGCTTGTCCTTTGGAAACTGTAACACAAACAGGTGGGCAACTCCTATTTCGAACACTACCTCACCTTTGGTGAAGTCTACAACAACAACACAATGGGCATGCACGAGTACTAATGGACTCATGCCATGATCTCTAATGAGTCACAGTACGTGATCGTTACCAACCGTAAGTACCCTGATGGGGACATCACTGGTGTTTGCGCGGATGTGCTAGACAAGGACGTGCTAGACAAGGACGATGATGAGAAGGGTGACGTCAATGTATACAATATTTACCAGCTCTCTTGCCGCTCGACTTCGTCCTTTGCCTATACTGACTTGGTGGGTTTCTTACATCTCTTCAACATCATAACTTAACTAATTCATTTCCAGTATCGTGATTATTTAACCAGCTAATAAACACATTATTTTGACTCTTACTGTATTCATGGCAGGCACCTTACTATGACCCATGTACCAATAATTATGTGGACTCATATCTCAACCTTGTTGAGGTTCAGACCGCTCTCCATGCTACTATGGTCAAGGTAAAGTAAAAAATCTTCTATATGTTGTATGTATTGCAAGCAGCTATTTACATGTAAAGCATAACCATTTTTACGCAATCACATTTCACACAAGACCAGAAGAAAATGCTGAAGTGACGCAACAGTCCCCTATCACCTCTCCCGGTGGCCTTTATAGCGTGTTGTGGGACAAAAACAAACAACAAAAGGTGTAAAGTTACCAATAGTTATTGGAGCAATGAAAGAAGGGTCTGAAGAACCAATAACAGAGGAATTGGATCTGAGTTGGTACTTTTGGGTTTTTATGTTTGAGATCGAGAACGATGCAAGGAAGAAGGGTGGGAGAACTGAATAGCTCACTCGTGGCTTTATTGCTCTTTCTCTGTCTGTCATGGAAATTTTCTTTGTTCTGGTGACTTCTTTTGCTTCAGAGACTTCCGTTTCGCTTGGTCTGCTTGGTCTTCACTGTGCGTGACTTCATGCATTTCTTCCAGTGGACTGAACGAACCGTGCAGTGATATGATGAGATGTTATTTAATTAAACAACCCACCAAGCGTTTACAACAACCCACTCAAAGTTAGTGGTTGACTGGTGTGCCTTTCTTCCAGTGGACTGAACCGTGCAGTGATATGGTGTGATGTTATGTAATTAAACAACCCACCAAGCGTTTACAGCAGTCCACAGCCCACTCAAAGTCAATGGTTGAGTGGTTTAGGCATCAACTTGTGTTGAAAAATTACAATACGTACAACTTCACAGCTAAAGTAATATGCACTCAAGAAGCATTTTTGCAATTTGAGTTTGTATATTTTTGTTTGGGGCAAGGTAAAATGTCCTCCCCTTGTAAATCATGTTTGCGTGAAATACAAGTATCACTTCTGATTTCAAAGTTGCTGCAGTTTTTTATTCACATATTCATATTGTGATTCAGTGTAATATAAATGTTGCTAAAGTATCATTATTCGTTCAAAAGTATAGAAAATTATATTTTATGTGTTTCCATATATGATGTACGTATATACATGTCAGCTTATACTGATTAGATGACATTTTCTGTTGTTGTTTTTCATTAAAAAGGTGACTGCTGTATATGTAATCTCTTGTTAATTAAATGACTGTCTGTGATGTCACCTGTTGTGAGTTCTTAAAATGCAGAATCCAAGTATAGGTGACGTGCATTACTTGAGCCTACATACTACATAGGGCACGACTGAAAGATGACGTTCATTACATAGACAATTGTTAAGTACGTAATCTTTCAAGTCATAGGTGACGTGCTTGGATGTCACCAACAAACTGCTTTTTAGTAGTGGGTTCAGATCGGGAGTCTCAGCTCCCCTATCTCCCATGCGACGAATAGGGAAGCCGCCCGCCTAGGTGATCAGACGACCCACCGTCTGAGGCAAACATTGCATCTTGTTTAGAGGGTTGCTCCTTGCCTCGGCGTAACCTCACCCTCGCTTGCCTTGGTTGTGCTAGCTTCAAGAGGCGCCATTGGTGGTGTTGTCCTCCAAAAGCCACATCGCTCAAGTCTTAGGCGGTGCCACTCTCTCTTCCTCCTCTTTTCTTTGTGGTTTCTCTATTAATCTCTCTCTTCCGCTCAAAACCCTAAGGACTTTCTTCCTTTGCGGCACGTGGCCTATATCGGTCCTTCATTCTCGGTCTGACAATGAGACCAATCTCACCGTGGACTCATATTATATTCCTATATCGAAAGAACATGAGGTCGCTTGAACCGGTAGGTTTGGTTCAGTCTTCACTTCCTTTGTTCTTCGCTTCCCCGACATCACAACTTACTTATATACATATACATCTCCTAGACTTATTGAAATATTCTCCTCAAATCGCATAGTCTGACTCCCTATGATGCTTGGATTCCTAAACACGATAGTCTTTTCTTTTCTTTCTTTTGCGTCCCACTATTACTAGGGAGCGGATGACATTACTTTTTTTAATATCCTATTAATAGCAACAGAACTTGCCGATATAGTGTAGTACCACCGACTAAAAATTGGTTTGGGTTGATCCAAGCAATCATTGCCAACATATTTTAACTAAGCTTGTTTTCTTCTAAACTCTTCGTAGGTAACATCCGTTTCCCAATAGATAACCAGCTTTGACCATACCAATTCCAAGCTTCATCACAATTAAACATTTGTCTCATCGTATCTGAATAAATATCATAAAAGTTACTAAAGTATATTTAGATATTACTAAATATCAAAATTGTCCAAACAACCCAAAGGTCATTTTTTCTTCGCTTTTACATCAAAAATGTATAGAACATCTTTCTCAACACAACAATCAACTTCAAGTTCTATAAGGACCAATATCATCAGATGGTGGTCATTTTTATATGTGTTCCTCTGCTTCACTCAACACTAATATTGGTTCGGATTAGGTCAAAGACGTGATACCTGAGCTCATATGTCTTGATATCACCTATTTATCCTTTTCCCGCAGCATGATTAATAACTTATCTTGGTTTTGAAGATCGGGGTGTGACACTAGTACCTTTTATTTTGTGTTTTGTGAGTTGATGATCACCCCGAGTGAATTTGTTGGGACTAATGGACTATCGTATGGTGGAACTCCCATTACTTATTTACTGAATTAACAAGAGTGGGGTTGCTACCGCATTGCTGGGATTTTAGGAGTGAACCCTAGAGATATTGAGATGGTCTTGAAGTATGAAGTCAGGTTTACTTGGCTAAGTTCTATCTTCTTTCATGAGGGTGATCTGAAAGGTGCCAGTAATCCATTGTATGCAACCCTATGGGTCTAAGTTTTCATATTATTCTAGGAACAAAGAAGATGTTTGTTGCTTCTCCTTTATTCTATATCTAGACACAATTTCTTCCTTTGACTGGGGTGGCAATGTGTCTGCCCATCTATTAACGCACTTGAGGAGATGTCTTGTTGGTGACTTTAAAGGAGAGATGGTTTGCGCTACAAAATATGTGGAGGCTTCATAGGCTTGATTGTGATAACCTTTTACATGTCTTTGTTTGCATTTTAAGATTTGAGATATTTACAGTAGATGATTTGCTCTAATGCTTTCTTTTCTTGCAAATGTGGGTTTATAAGCACTTCTGACTGCATAGACCCATCACTTTGAGCGGTCCAGAAGGCTATTTGTATGCTTCTCTACCTACATGTCTCCATTGGTTTGGTCATGCTAGTAGGGTGTCATATGAGAAGTAAAGAGGTGAGATGCATACAATGATCGTGTTTAAGGGATAGTAAAAGCCTGACTAAAGAACCTTAGCGGTAGTTAGATCATCCACTAGGTCCCCTCCATATGATTCTGCATGACACTTTTGTAGAATGCACATGAATTCGTCATTTGGGACGCATCTCATATGGAGGTTATAAGAACACCTCATATACAAAATTGGGTCTTCCCAATAATATCTTATGAGACTAGAGAAAAAAATCTTTTGATTATACACAATGTTGAGATGAAGTTGGTGACAACTAAGATTGTTCATATGTTGACATACCAAGACACATCCAGATCAATGACACAAGCTAGCATGTGAGATTCATAAGGGTATATGTTGATCGAGATAGATTTTTCCTCTTCAAAGAAAATTTCAAATATATGATTGTTAATGAGCTGCTATTCTATCGATGATCTCATGGAAAAGTTCTTGTAGCATCACAGCCCATCTGAGGAGTCTTGGTTTTGGCTTTTTTGCTGTAAGATACTTGATTGCACTATGACTAATATACACTATCACTCTTGATCTAGTAAAATATGAGAAAAAATTACCAAAAGAAAAATTACTTCTACTGTTCTTCTAAGCATTAAATATATTACATGGACTTAGTCTAAGCTTTTGCTGGAGAATAAATGACACAGTCTTTCTTATCTTATGTTTAGACCAAGCACAACACCAACAAGTATTCATTGGATATGCATACCAACTGAAAAGGTAGCCCCAATCAAAATACTTAATAGCTTATTACAAATGATTGAAGGCTTTTTGATGATGGAAGGTTTTCAGACAATTGTCATTGAAACAAAAGGTGTGTCTTTAATCATCAGGCTGGACAAGGGCTTTGATATCTTTAAGAAAACTTTGATGAAGCATTGGTAGTGGCCGACATGGTCCAAAAAACTTCTTACATCCATGATTGATGAAAGTGGAGGTAACTTTGTGATTTCCTTGACTTTGCACTTGACTACTTTGATGCCTTTCTCAGGCCTAGTTCTTTTCTTCACAGTGTTTTAAAGTCAGATAGATTATGCACGTAGTTTTCACAAAAAGATCCATAAGCAAAAAGTCTTCAATATTATCTGAGAAGTAGTGACGTAGACCTCTAGAATGTTGTGGACACGTTGCATAAGCCAAAGGGCATCCTTTGAAATGTATACGTTCCGTATATGTAGGTAATTTTTTTTTCTTGGTCTTCAAGGTGGATATGAATTTGATGGAAACATGAATACCCCTCTAGGTAATAGAAATATGAGTAGTTTTGTAAGTGCTCCAATATCTGGTTAATGAATGGAAGAAAGAAGTGATTTAGTGTGTGTTGACATTTAGTCTTCTATAGTGAACGTACATACATCACCCGACGACCATCCTAGAGGCTAACTATTCCCTGTCCTTACCTTTTACCAATGTAACACCACCTTTATTTGGCACGACACACGCTGGGCTAACCCAAAAACTATCAATGACGACATATATAGACTTCTTTCTTAATTTCCTCTCATAAAGTTTCAGTCTAACTCCTCTCCCATTAGACTTTTGGTGTGGCATCCTTTGTAAGATGGATGGAATGCATACAAACAACAAGGCTCAACCCTTGATATCATTAATAGAATAACCCAATTAATCTATTCTTAGTTTTAGCTTAGAAAGGATAAGTGATAATTGATCTTAGGACAAATTAGAGTTCACTATCACTGCACACCTTCCTTCATCATCGAGAAAATCATATCTCAGTCCTTCAGGGAGTTTCTCAAGACCAAGAAGGGATTTAAGTGCATTCTCATTAGTAGGAGGTCTTTTCAAAGATATGTATTGAACACTCTATTTGAAGCTCTTTATGGAATCCCAAGATGATTTCTTCATCTTCCTCTTCATCCTCCTCAAAATCCAAATATGCTAGGAGTTCCTCCACTACAAACTCAATTTTTTTGTCATATTAGTTTGCTAGTGCCTTCACGGACGGGTCAATAACAACGATCCTTCCCTAGAATTTTCCGGTAAGCATGTTAGGCTATAATATGATTACCAACTTCCACTCATGACTGATGCATAATCATTTTTTTTTCTCAAAAAGTGATAAACTTTGTACTAAACCCGATTTTGTAATGTCTACCAAGAATTGACCACCCAATGTTCTTAATTTTCACCCCCATGCTAAAAGCCGAATTGATCAAATTTGTCAACCTATAATTGGTGCGCATTAACAAAATCCAAACCCACCGACCCAATTTCATTTCAAATATCAACTTGCAAACCCGAAACCTACTATTGACAAATTCAAACACAACTACCTCAATTTCATTTGCAATTTCAAAACCGACCAGATGCACAAAATCCATAACACGAACCACTTTTCCCTAACATGGACCACGTCGTTCATGTATAACTTTAACAACCTCCATTTCTTTGCATGGTTTGGTGTTACGGCTAGGTGATTTTGTCCGGTTATTATTTGTTTCCTTTATATATATATATATATATATATATATATATATATATATATATATATATATATATATATATATATATATATATATATATATAGTCAGGTTAGAATACACTCGAGTGTATTCGGAGCAGAATACACTCAAATAGTTTTTCATGATGCAATTTTTTTTTTAAATCTAATCTATTGATCTTCTTAAACATCTTGTGAATAGCACATACACAAAATTTGAGAACATTTAGACATATATAAGTCATGTTTTAAAGACAGCAAAAATTATGCATTTCAAATTAGTTTTACGCGTCGATTTTGTTTCCCTCGGATGAGTGACATACACTCATCCAAATGGGCTCAAAATTTTTATGTATCCTAGTTATAGTATGACGGTGAAGATCAATGGTTTACATCTTGCAAAAAATAGTCTTGATATGCAAACACACTTGAGTGCATTCATGCGATCTGTACGCTGAGTGTATTCTAGCCGAATTATATATATATATATATATATATGTATATATATATATATATATACATATAAAATTCTGCTAGAATACACTATTATGCTAGAATACACTCGAGTGTATAGTATATATATATATATATATATATATATATATATATATATATATATATATATATATATAATTCGGCTAGAATACACTCAGCGTACAGATCGTACGAATGCACTCAAGTGTGTTTGCATATCAAGAATATTTTTTACAAGATGTAAACCATTGATCTTCACCGTCATACTATAACTAGGCTACATAAAAATTTTGAGCCCATTTGGATGAGTGTAAGTCACTCATCCGAGGGCAACAAAATCGACACACGAAACTAATTTGAAATGCATAATTTTTACGGTCTTTATAACATGACCTATAAATGTCCAAATGCGCTCAAATTTTGTATATGAGCTATTCACAAGATGTTTAAGAAGATCAATGGATTAGATTTTGGAAAAAATATTATATAATGAAAAACTACTTGAGTGTATTCTTCTTCGAATACACTCGAGTGTATTCTATATATAGAGTCAGGCTAGAATTCACTTGAGTATATTCGGAACAAAATACACTCAAGTAGTTTTTCATGATGTAATTTTTTTTTTCAAAAATATAATCCGTTGATCTTCTTAAACATCTTGTGAATAGCTCATATACAAAATTTGAGCACATTTGGACATTTATAGGTCATGTTATAAAGACCGCAAAAATTATGCATTTCAAATTAGTTTCACGCGACAATTTTATTGCCCTCGGATGAGTGACTTATACTCTTCCAAATGAGCTCAAAATTTGTATGTAGTCTAATTATAGTATGACAGTGAAGATCAATGGTTTATATCTTGCGGAAAATAGTTTTGATATGAAAACACACTTGAGTGTATTCGTGCGATCTGTACACTCGAGTGTATTCTAGCCCGACTATATATATATATATATATATATATATATATATATTCGAAGCAGAATACTCTCAAGTAGTTTTTCATGATACAATATATTTTTTAAAAATCTAACCCGTTGAACTTCTTAATCACCTTGTGAATAACTCATATAAAAAAATTGAGAACATTTGAACATTTATAGGTCATGTTATTAAGACCACAAAAATTATGCATTTCAAATTAGTTTCGTGCGTCGATTTTGTTGCCCTCGGATGAGTGACTTACACTTATCCAAATAGAATGAAGATCAATTGTTTACATCTTGCAAAAAAAAATATTGATATGCAAACACACTTGAGTGTATCCGTGCGATCTGTACACTCAAGTATATTCTAGCCTGACTCTATATAATTGTATATCATAAAAAAATGACATTTAAGGTGTAAAAGTAACCGAAGACATAAGCGAGTTCATGAACACGACACTTTCGTTTAGTATTTAATTAGGGTAGTAAAAACAAGTCTTTCGCAGAGACATAGAGCGAGCCGGTAGGGCTAGGGGAGACCAAGGATGGAGGGAATGATATTTTATGGAATATTATAGTCGGGCTAAGGATGAATCATATAAATGTTTGATCCAACATGCACAGATGCCATGCAAGATTATTATTCACAAAGTTAAGTTTTGGTGACACTCACACGTCTCACGTCCGGTTTTACACGCGGCTGAAACCAGCCCCAAACCAACTCTCAAACCGCCTCTACGTGGCAGATTGCGATTGGCTGATTTTTTAGGATTATAAAATAAGTAAATAAATTTGTTTCACTTAAAACTTTTGGACCCTAATGAATTTTTTAATGAAATAAAAATCATTAAATTCGTTATGAAAAATATAATCTAACAAGACTAATATTGATATATTTTTGAGAAAAAAGTACATAAATAACATATATAGGTTAATTGACACCCAAAGATGCCTTTTTGGATGCTATGGCGCCTATAAATGACTATTGACATCCAAAAATGGTTAATTGACGCCCAAAATGGTTCATTGACACCTAGAAATATAAAGATGACATCCAAATAAGGTATTGACTACCAAAACAACATAACGACACCCAAATAGGTAACGACACCCAAATAGGTCTGTTTGACACCTACGAACCACTTAATGACGCCGAAAATGGTTCATTGACAACCAGAAGTATAACGACGCCCATAAATGACTAATTGACACCCAAAATGCTTCATTGACACCCATAGTTATAAAGATGACGTCCAAATAAGGTATTGACAACTGAAAACAACATAACGACACCCAAATAAGTCTGTTTGACACCTAAAGTCACTTAACGACACCCAAAATGGTTCATTAACACCCAGAAGTATAACGACTCCCATAAATGGCTATTGACACCAAAAAATAGTTAACAGACGCGCAAAAGAGTTCATTGACACCCAAAGTATAAAAATGATGCCCAAATTGGTCTGTTTGATACACATTAAATAGGTTATAAAGGTATTTCACGCAAACAATAACTTATTGGTGCCCATAAATGACTAATGACACCCAAAGATGGTTAATTGACGCCCAAAATAGTTCATTGGCATCCAGAATCATCTATTCATATCATTTTTATATTTTTTTTATTAAAAATATATCAATATTAGTCTTGTTGGAATGTATTTTTCATTACGAATATAATAATTTTTGTTTCGTCAAAAATTTATCACGGTTCAAAAGTTATAAACAAAACCAATTTATTTATCAATTACACAACTTCCACCCACCCATTCAATTAAAACCCGCCACGTTACCCCCACCCCACAAAGCCACCCCTCTCAGCTGGCCGCGCAAGAGGGTGCTGTGCGTGACCAGGTCATTTTCGTATTCACAACATGACCACGATAATAATTAATATGATTAATTTGAGTGTAACCGGGATAGATGGTGGGGAATATTGGAATAGTAAGAGAGGAAACTCATGAGAGTGCAACGTCACGTGTCAGCAAGTATTTGTCGTGGATTGTGTTGTGTCGACCTTCCGTAATCTTCAGTTATGTTAATTGCTTATCATACATACGGTCACATATTTCCACCATAAGCTAGGATAAAGTCACGTGCATCTACGAACTGTAAATTGCCCAACCAAACGGTCGCGAATGTGCATGCTCCGTTAAACACCTACCCTACCTACCCGAATTCTTTTTCCCATCACCAAAACGACATCATCATCGCAACCGACTTATAAGTATCTCGATCGGGCCCGTATCCCACACAACAGCACTAACTACCGCCTGAGTGCCTGACTAAAGCCGCTGCTTCTCCGACTGACCGTCGTCGTCGAGATGTCCCACCCGGCGCCGTTCCTCCTCGTCCTCCTTTTCGCCGCGGCTGCTTGGGGCTTCACCTCCACCACTGCGGAGTCAATTTCTCCCTCCACACCTCAGCCAAAGGCTCTGACCGCCTACGACGTCCTCATGTCCTATAACTTCCCCAAGGGGCTTCTACCGGAGGGCGTCATTGGCTATGAAATCGACGAGTCCACCGGCAAGTTCGCCGCCTACCTCAACGGTTCATGCGATTTCTCTCTGGAGGGCTCCTACCAGTTGAAGTACAAGTCCACCATCAGTGGTACGATCACTCGCAACCGCATCACCAACCTCCAGGGAGTTAGCGTCAAGGTGCTCTTCTTCTGGGTTAACATCATCGAGATCGTCCGTGACGGAGACGAGCTTCAGTTTTCCGTCGGCATCGCGTCTGCTGATTTCCCTCTTTCCAACTTTGAAATCTGCCCAAAGTGCGGCTGTGGGGTCGACTGCAATTCGCTCACCGGCGGCCTCCGCGGTAGGCTGGGGCGGCTTGCCGCTGTAAATATGAGGGCTCCTTTTTAAGGTATTACATACCCGCTTAGCTCCTGATTCCATGCAAAGGAATAAATAGCCAGTAGGATGGGTGGCGGGGGCGTGCTTAGGGAGGGAAGGGGGCTTCAAACGAGGATGCCTCTTGTAATATCCATATGTTTAGCGTAGTATTTTATATGAGGTAGCACTACTTCAGAGCCACGTTACAGATAATTTATTGTTAGTCCTTTGGTGATTTTCTTGTTGCAATGTAGATATCTGCTTGACTCGATTGGGATTTCAAATCCTACCAACTCAGTGATACTATGCATGCAACCAGATGTCTAATCGAATTACTAAGTAATCCAACTCCCTCGCTATCCAATTTCATTGCTTGAGACAACTACACCTTCATTGAGATGGTAGATTGATAATGTATCAGTTACTTTTTTGGAGATGGTAGATTGGTTTACTTTTCTTTTCTTTTCTTTTCTTTTTACTAGTTCAAGTCTATGTTGTCAGGAAACAGGAAGCCACTTCTGTGTTACAGATGAACGCCTTTTTTTTGCTTGTGTTAGCATGGAATCATGGTTGTTGCTGAAGAGTTACTTCATTGTCTCGTGAGCAGTGTACTTTTATGTATTCTTAGCGTATGCAAGGGGGATCTGGTCATGATTAGTCTTCATTTAATGAAGTAGAGGTTTACTCTTAGTTGATGTGAAGCGATACCTTTCCCCTAAATTAAACAAACTTTCTGTTCCTATCTAGGTGCCCACAGTCCCATTTTGTCACTTAGCTCGGTTCCTTTATTTTCCAGTGGATCTTAGCTGGATAGGATTGCAGGGATGAACTTCATCTTTCTTTTTAATTGTTTGATTTGGGTCAGTGTGTTATATAACTACAACTTGTATGCTCCTTTGTAGATTTTGATAAATCATCCTAGAGCATGTTTTTAACTGCTGGCATACCAGAATTCAGCATATCAACCACGGAGTTATTACCGGAAGATATACATATAGTAGGCATGGAGGTATAGATGACAATAATGCGGATGGTTATTTAATGACATGGAGAACTGATGTTTATAGATTCTGAATTCTTATTATGTGTGAATAATTAAAAAATTCAGAGAACTTTGTGACTATGTCCAACACCAACTTCTGTAATGTAATGCTATATCTACCTATGATAGATGCCTTACTATTATAGTTGCTTCATCTTGTTTATGCATGCGCATATGTTTCCTCTCACACATAGATATGGTTTGTATTTAAATGTCATGCATATATCTTGATGATCATTCAACACTAACTGCTGTAATATAATGCTATTTCTATCTACTTACTGTAGATCCATTACTAGCATAGTTGCTTCAATTTACCCATAATTTGAAGGGTATAAATACTAATCATGGAGAATCACAAAAAGTTGAGAAAATTGGTCAAGAAATCGGGAAACTTGTGTAAAATTTTGGAGATTTGTAAACAGCTCATAAAACGTGGAAAACTCAGGAATTGTGTGAATTCTGGGTGGGACGTACACTTGGGAGACTTTAACATTTTAATCATGACTTTTTCAGAATGCCAGAAATTCTTTTGACTATGCTCAGAACTAGGGACTATGAAGACTTGCGAGGCGCTCTTACAGCAAGTGGTTTGTTTTGCTTCTCACCATTTGGTGTCTGAGGATTACCCTTTCACCAACTCGCTTTCTTGTGCAGGTAATAATGCACCGTTGCCTGATCAGAAGTCATTTTGGTTGTGGGTCTTTCTGCTTTGGCTGTTTATACTATCATTATTTCTTTTTGGTGGAAAATGTAATAATATATTTTCTTATTGTTCCCCACTTTCATCATTACATTTGGGCCAAAACAGCACAATACTCTACCTTAGTAGTCGGGGTAACCAGTAACGAGGTTTCTCCAGTATAGCGGAGGTTGCAAAAGGTCATCATCCTCTTCCTTTTAACCATGACTCAAGTCTCACTGCAAAATAATCATATTTGCAGCTAATCTATGACATGTTTATAGTACTTTTGTTTTCTTCTTGTACCATATGAAGAATATTCTGTATTCAGTTTAAGTATTCAATGGTAAAGTTTTCATTCTTTTAGCATGTATGAACCTAATTGTGCTAAATGTCTTTCATATTCCCCTTTTCAAGACAAATACTTCAATTGACTATCTTCTCTAGCATATCTTCTTCTTACAGGAGATGCACCATTCAACTGCATAGTATAGTAAGTTTTTTGTAGATTATTTTCTGAGTTAATGGGCCTAACCATGTTCTTCATTTTTTTATTTGGTTGCATATTCTCTCCTTGACGATGGATGTTTGGAATTTTCTTATGCAAGCCCCTTAGAAGTTGGAACCATAGGTTGTCCTGCTTTACAGATGACAAATTAGTGAATGGCTAGTTTGCAATTGCTGTTTCCCTATTGGAAGCCGTGTATTGAATGTTCTACTATAATATTTATCTGTTGCACCGCGCTTCTTTGCTGCAATCTTTGAAAAGCTTTTTGCTTTTGAGTGAATCCACTCTTCTTCTTTTGGGTCATGCTATATCCATAACATGCAATTTAGAACTTTATCTTATGGCTAATAGATAAAAGCCTAAACAGTTGTCAATAAAAATAGATAGCATTCCTTAGTACCTCGTAAGTTTTGATCAACTCAACTATTGTGCCTTCAACTTTTAGTCAATATTTATAAGATACATGTGGAATTCGAACCATATGCTTTCTTTCCTGGCATGGTTCTGTAAAATTGTTGTAATTGTTATCCATAATTTAATGATCAATTTCTCTCTTGAGCTTTCTGATAGCATTTTTTTGTTAGACGGCTTGTGTATTCGTGGTCTTAACCGTTCATTTTGGAATGAGATATGTATATATTCATTACAATTGTGTAAGAACCTCACGATCTTCCTCTGATTACGATATGCTTAGTCCCTATTCAGGGAATCGTCCTTTTGCCAGTAGCACAAGTTTCGAGCTCATTTTTCTCTGCATGGACATCTCAACCATCAACCTGTCACTTTCTCCCTTCTCATCCTATCAATCTCATGAGTATATATATGTTGCTCTTAAAGATTTCATTTTGTTTTTACAAAATTCTATATCTAGAGAGCTCCAAGGTGCAGAAAGAACTTATTTGATTAATGCTTGTTCATTAAGATAGAATAATAACACTGCAGTTGATGTCAAAGGTTTGCCGCTGTTCTAGAAACCAAAGTGTAATTGTACTTATAACACTGACATCGTCAAGAATTAATTCAATGCTATGATTTGGTCAAGGGATTCGTTAATCTCCAGAATCTGTGTAGACTTTCTCAAACCTTTTCTGGTTTCATGCCTTCCATACAGAATTCAGCTTGACACCTTCGTTGGATGCTCAAGGTCAATCATTAAAATCATAAAATGTGAATGACATTAAGCTTTGTCCATCTAAAGATGTCCTTTCCGGTATCTTTTGCCATTTCTTTGATTGATTAATTGTTACAATTTATGAGCGTCTTTCCCCAATCATCTTGGTTTGAGGCACACTAGAGCACTCAGCAAGTTAGTAGAGAGTCCCCCGTGGCTGTGTATAACAATTTATTTTTTTCTTTTACTGGAGTACAGAAGGGGGTTGAACCACTGCTATCCGAAAAACTGCCCAAACTCCGGGATGAGCAGCGGGAGTTAAGTTGTTGGTGGGCATCGCTGGGACTGATCCACTGGCCCTTCTCTGCCTCGTTTACGTATAATAACTTATACCGGAAGTCATTGTTACAAGTTTTATCACACTAATATACTTATTACTACGGAGTGGCTATTGATTCCGACATTAAGATAAATTTAGTGCCAACTTATTACATTTTAAGATTACTTTTAAGAGTGGACACAATTGTAGTTAAATTGATTATCTCCTTACGAGGCGGGTGGATTGTAAACATGTAAGGATTGTAAAGTGATTTCTGGGGAAGAACTCACGACCCAACATAGGTTGGTGGTTTTGGATGTTGACATGAAGATTAATAAAGGCAAGCATAACAAAAACTAAGATAGCAGGATCAAGTGGTGGATCTGAAAGGAGAAAAGAAATTGACCTTTCATTGTAAACTTATCAAGGAGGGAACTTGGAGTGTGATGTTAACATTATCTGACATGACATGAGCTCCTGCATAACAAAAATTGGCAAAGAGGTCTGGGGAGTTTAAAGGTTGTGTGCTTTGGTGGTGGAATGATGAAGTACAAAAGAATATTAAACTGAAAAAGGAGATCTATAGGAGCTTGCCAAAATCTCGAGATGATTCAACGTTCCAGAGATACAAGCAAGCAAAGAAAGAAGTTAAAAAGGTTGTTCAGGAGGCAATGTTTAGATATTTTGATGATATTTATAAGAATCTGGACACAAGAGAAAGGAAAAAACTATATCTATAAAATGGCTCGTGTAAGAAAAGGAAAGGAAGAGACTTAGAGTCAAGTAAAATGCATCGAGAATGAAGATGGTAGAGTGTTGGTGAAGGATGATGCTATCAAGAACCAATGGAGAAATTACTTCCATAGCTTTTTAACGGAGATACTGTAAACAATGTTAGTGACTCTTGTGACATGAATGCAAGAGATACTTTTTACACACGACGAGTTTCGCTATTTGAGGTCAAGAATGCTTTGAAAAAGATGAAAAATGAGAAAGGCATGCGGATCTGACGGTATTCCCATTGATGTATGGAAGAGTATGGGAGATGAAAGAGTTATGTGGTTAATAAATTTCTTTAACAAGACCGTGAAGACCAAAAAGATGTTGGGTGAGTAGAGAAATAGTATTATAGTCTCCATCTACAAGAACAAATGTGATGTTCATAGCTGCACAAACTATAGAGGTATCAAGTTGACGAGTCACACAATGAAGCTTTAGGATAGGATTATCGGGCAGAGTCTAAGATATTTTACACATGTATCAAACAACTAATTTGGTTTCATGTCTGGAAGATCAACAATAAATGTTATTTTTCTACTAGGAGATCTATGGAGAAGTATAGAGAAAGCAAGATAGATCTTCGTATGGTTTTTATTGATTTGGAAAAGACTTATGATCGAGTACCCAAGGAAGTGTTGTGGATGGTTTGAAGAAAATGGATATGTCAATCCAATACATTGACTTGATTAAAGACATGTATGATAGCTCTACTGCAAGTGTGAAAACTCCTAAAGGAGAGACACCAACTTTTCCTATCACAGTTGTGGTACACCAAAGATCCACACTCAATCCATAATTGTTAATTCTTGTTATGGGTGAGTTGACAAAGAATGTTCAAGATGATATTCCTTGGTGTATGTTATTTGCTGATGATATTGTATTGATTGATGAAACTAAAGATAGATTGAATGATAAAGTTGAACTTTAGAGATAGACATTGAATCAAATGGATTGATGATTAGTAGGAGCAAAACTGAGTATACACATTGCAATTTCAGTCAATCTCGCAGTGTGAATGGTGGAGCCAAGTTGGACAGAATAGATATATCAAAATGTGATAATTTCATTACTTGGGTTTTATTATTCAAATAGACGGGGATGTCCAAAATGACATTTACACATGATCACTCCAGGTTGATTGAAATGGAGGAGCACAACTGAATTATTATGTGATCGGAAGATCCCTCTCAGATTAAAAAGTAATTTTTATAGAACAGCTATACGGCCAACCATGCTCTATTTGAGTGCATGTCGGGTGGTGAAGAAACAAGGTCTCAATAGGATGAACGTGACTGAAATGCGTACGCTGAAATAGATGTGTGGGAAGACAAAAAAGATCAGTTGAGAAATGACTATATCAGGAATAAAGTGGGGTGAGAGCATTGAGGACAAGTTGCGCAAGGGCCGACTCAGATGGTATGGACACGTGCAACGCAGACCGACTAATGCGCCTGTACAAAGCAGTGCTATTGAGTCGCACACAATTAATAGAAGAAAAGGAAGACCTTAATTAACATGGGAAAAGTTTATAAAGAAGATTTTGAATCTCTACATCTCAACCAGAATATGACCCATGATAGAGCTGAATGGAAATTAAGGATCCATGTAGCCGATCTCAACATAGTTGGGACTGAGGCTTAGATGATAATGATAATGATGCTAACTTATTATATTTTCCTCTATGAATTAAATATACATGGAGGAACTGTGAACCATAAAAAGATCAAAGCAAATAGTTAGCCCTTCACCATCGCAGGTGCCCTCGATCCTGTCCAACGCAATTCCACACAAGGAGGAAGAAGCACAAAGCATACTAGTGCTACAAGCAACAAGCCAACATGAGAAGCAACATAATGTTGAGGAACAGACCCAACCAGACAACACCAATGTTGTGGTGCAAGAGTTCTATTTAAACTCTTCACCCACAAATGTCAACCCTGTCCTAGAAGATTGACAATAGAAGAACCAACCGGGAAGACGGAGGACAATGCTGAGAAATCCATGACATGTGATGAGGCCACACTTACATGTTACCTTGAAGAAATGATGATAGGCATGGGTATTGTATATGTCTACCTACAGTTCCTAGAGCATAATGAAAATGAAGACACATTGTATGAGGGAACTATGGTGGCCACACTCACCAATTTAGAGACTACAATGCTTGAAACAACACCAGGAGATGTTAAAGTAAACACTACCATGCCCCCATCACCTGAATTCTCAATAGTGAATGTAAAAGAAACTATGTTGGAAGCAAAGACACCACCAACACATGAAAATAATGCAACAAATGAGCATCCAGATCTAATACATGAGAACCCAAGAACAAAGGGTTATGACTCAACAAAGACAATACATGGAGCAGACCTAGTAGTACAAGAAACAATGGCCGTAGAAGGAACGTTCGATGAGGATGAAGGCATGCTCACATCATTCTTTGTGGGTCCATTGCCAAGGGAGCCTCCACCCCCAGAAGAGGAAGCACGAGAACCAATGCCACCACCACTCCCTATAAGCTGACGGGAATGAACATGTCATCAATGTCCCACATTTCATGTAGATATGTTCATGTTTTGGAAGACATCCTAGATGACAATATGATTGGGACATAGGTGTTATATACAACAACCAGGGGAGGGTGCGTATTAGAGAATACTTTAGATGAATGTTCCTAAAAAGAGAACACATCCACAAAAGTTTTTCAAGGTGCTCTGTGCAATGTTACTAGAGGAGTTCCTTCATGCTAATAAGGTGCAACCTGTTTCAACAACACAACTACCTTAGATGGCAGATTTATGAAGACAACTTTGACTCAAACCCTATCTGAGAGATACAAAATGTCATTACAAGAGAAGAAATGCAGTTCGTCACCTTGCCTATTAGAACCATTAAACACTGCACATTAGTAGTAGATCTGTACAATCGGACGATGCTGATTTACAACTGTTGTAGTGTTGAGTTTCCCAACACCTCTCTAGTGTTTAAAAACAAAGAAGCACATGACATTATGAAGGTTCCAATACACATCCAGCGTGCTCTCCAGAAGATAGGAACCCACCATGTCTCTTACTGGAAAAACTTCATGATCAATACCAAGGTTCCATGAGAAGAACAAGGATCATGGGATTGTGCTTTTATCGTACTATGTCTGATTGAAGCAGTTAACAAAGGCATCCCCTTTGAGGATATATTTCATGAAGACTTGCATGGACTTTGAGGTATATACATGATAGACATCATATACGATCATCATTTCTTTAATGGCCCAACAATGCCTCCTGATGCAATACCTCGTAGATTCCATATGGGGGTGCCACTACCTGAGAATAAGCCATGGCATGAGGAGCTGTGAGCCCTATGGAATGACCCTTTTGAACCCGAGCAGGCATCAAAATGGGAGGCCGATTGGCAAGCAGAAGAACAAGCTCAAGATGAGGGTAAGCCCAAAGAGCGGGCAAATAAAGAACATGTAACCCAAACCCAGTCGATATTAGTGATTCCAGCCCCAACAACAATTCTAGAACCAACTAAACAACAAGAAACAGCAATGTAAGAGGAGGGTAAGATCAAAGCAGAATAATGGCAAGAAGCACAACCTGAAGGGCCAGTTGGGAAAATAGAAGCCAACTTCCCAGACTTCAACAGATGGTCATGTTAAGACCTATATATAGAGTCACTATAAATAATAATGAAGTGTTAGAGAGCAGATAATGAGCTGGGGAAGTGGTTCTTGAAAGAGAAGGCATATGTTTTCTAAAGGATGATGTCCATGATACAGTGCACCCAAATGGTTACATGAACGTGAGTGTAATGACATCCTTCCAATCCCTTATTGGAGATGGTATGCCTCATGGACACATGGCTTACTTCATGCTGGTGGAGTATACCATTAACAATAAGAACTCTGGCGAGAAGGAACGAATACTACAACACATATAGAGCTCACTTCCAGATATCATATTCCTACCCTTACTGCACAACAATCATTGGATGCTCCTAACAATAAACATCAAGGCAAAGACCACAGTCCAATACAATAACTCTGACATGGCCTTCTCCTTATAGAAGTATACAAATGCAACAACACCAAAGAACATCACAGAAGAGAAAGCGCAAGCCTATGCTGAAGCAATAATTACAATGATACAAGATTAAGGTAGGGAACAAGAATACAACCCCACTTAGGACATCAAGAAACCATAGTTCTACCACAGAAGCCCTCAACAGACCCAACAATCCAACAACTATGGTTTCCACTGCCATTACTAGATGCCGGCTTTGGTAAAATGGGGAGTGAAGGTAAAAAATATGCAGCAAGAGTGGTACCACGTGCCCCGAGGTTTCTACACCGACATGTTGTTTTGTTCCATATGGGAAAATAAAGAACCCCAAAATGAAGAGTTAACCTCACATGTTTATTTCCAAACTTTATCTTTAACACTCTGGGACATAGCATATGATAAGTTTGGGGGTTATAAATGGGCATGAGAGGTACTTCTATCGTACCCTCTTTTCATTTAATGCATCTACCTGATTTTGTAATTCCTTATTTTGCAGTGTTGATAATTTTGATCTTGAAATACACCCCCTTGTGAGGGAAATTTTGAAAGAAAATAAATTTTTTGAACAATTAGAATCAAATACAACAGACACAATTTTAGATCCAATTTTTACTAGACATAGTGATAACTCCCATTCTCATACTTACTTATCTTCAATCTAACCTTTAGCATAATTATTCAAGACTAATGGATTTGGGTTATCTAATTTACCTAAAAAATCAAATGTGATAATGTTGCAACGTCAGCCTTACCTCAAGATAATGTAAAATGCAAAAGATGCTTGTATTCCCAAGATGAAGAGTGGAAGCAAGGAGGACTCTATCTAATACACTTTGATTGACCAACCTACCTCCAAGTACAAGTAGGAAAGCACATAATCCTGGCAAGGAGGAAACCAATACCCCTTCTAGTTCAAAAATCACCTCTTTGGGATCAAAAGAGGCTTGTCAGCCGAATATTTCCTTGAAATCCTATCATCCCCTAGCATGTGAGCAAGAATAAAAGTCGAGTGGAATAAAATACTGAGAGTTGTGCCAAATTTAAAAGATGTTGAGGGGCACAAGCCTGGAAGCAAACTTACCCACCCACCTTTCTAAGGGGACCTCACTCAACCACCTAACATTACATTAGGACCCAATTGGGTAAAACTATCATCATAATAGCTAACATGGTTGAGGAAACCTAAGAATGATAGGAAACACTACAACCTTAGCCTACCTCAACACAATAGTTAGGATCTCCAGAAAAATAAAACTTGGGTGTGAGAGCTACCTCAGCCAGAACCTTGTGCAAGTACGACCTGGAAAAGGATTATCGATCTATCATGACAGAGAAACCCTTACTCAAAAGAAGGTCATAGTAGACAAAATGAGTATCATAACTCCAGATCCAAGAGAGAGAATGTTAGGATTGACAACACCTAGTCACCATACTTATATCTCGACATAAGGCTGACATAATAACATTCTTCACACTCACAAAAAAATATATTTAGTAAATCCCTCTAAAGTTGTTCGTTGCTTTAATTCTACTTGTTAGCTTTAGGACATGCTACACTCTAAGTTTGGAGCGAGGGTTGATAACATCCAATTTTTTGGATATTTGAGTGCATGTTTTATCCTCATATTATCATCTCTACTATGTTTTATCTAGATAATTCTAATTATTTTGGAAAGATTTGATACAACCACCTAATCTCGTTTCCTCTTCCTTGGTTTGCACTCGCTGACAATATCACTCTTAAGCGGTCGCGAAGCCTAAGGCAAGATGTTACCAAGATGGTACCTTAGTGGTTGCTGATACACATACATCTTGGCGACCTATGGGTACTACATCACCTCAGCAGTCAATGACTTTTGCATCCCTATGACTACATGATGCATTCACCTCATCGACCGATGAGATTGCCTCTTCAACAGTCATATGCATCATCCACCTTCAAAAATCACCGACCCAAGCGGCCACTAGAACCGGTCACCTTTAGAAACCAATACATCTCAATGATTGTTGAGTTTATAATCTCAATGACTGATGAAGACCCGTTAGACCAGACACCAATGAAGATCCAAGTGGCCACTAGAACCAGTCACCTTTAGCTAGTGTTTAAGTCAGTTACCATAGGGCTCATGCCTATAAATAGTAACCCACTTCATCCATTAAGAGGGTCACGACGTGGGAGAGATGATGAAGTGTTGCCACATTCCAAAGCCTCCATCTATCAATCATTTCATCGGTCCTAGATCTCAAAAGGTGAAGAGTCTAAGAAGAGATAGGATCCACAACATCACCAATATCGTTGGCTTATTCTTTGAAAAAAGGACTAGCCGCTCCTCTATGCCCTTGTTAGATCTAGAATTGAAGGAGACGTGCATCAACCTTGGTCATTTTGTGGTCCCAGTTTGTGTATCTCCCTTCTTCTCCTCTAGATCTATTCACTCGCCTCCATCTACTTCATATGTTTCATCGTTATCTCTCATGTCTCATCATATTTGTAAATCTATGATGCTACTAACCACCATGAGTGGCTAAACATATTTCTTGGGTTGGGAGTAGCCACTAAGTCTCTCCCAACATGTAAATACTTATATCCATTGAAGATATTCTCTTAGCAATGATTGTCTCCATACTCTTGATCTTAAATGCTTCACTTGTATGATTATTTACCATCTAGTGATGTTTGATTGTTAGTGCCTCAAAAGAGTAGTACTAGCCTTATATAAGTGTTATGGAGTGGCATGAATGGATGAGAATTTTAGAATGCTAAAGCTAATGGTCATATGGTCAATTTTGTGATTGTTTGTTTTCCATCTCAAGAAAGAGAGAGACAATCTTATAATCTAGATTTATCCTAAGCTTGTGAGAGGAGGGAATAGACATATATGATGATTTCTTGTAATCTTGCTAAGGGTATATATGGGTGTGAGTATTGCATGTTGGCGAGAGACCTTAGATGGTGAGACCCAATCCAAATTCCCATCCATACTCGTTATATCACTTTTGTCTCAACTTGTTCTCTTATTTATTTTCTTACTTTGTTTTATATCTTTTTCTATATTTGTTTATTGAAGTAACATCGTTATATAAGGAACACCAAACTTAATCTACCCTCTTGATTGGTGTCACTGAGCCAAGCTTATAGGTTCTTAGCACTTGCCACTTCTTGTGCCTGTGGATAGACCCTGATTTACTACATAGGACCCCATATAATAGTTGTGGGGGCCTGAGTGTCGGGTTAAAATTTAAGAGTCTAACTACTCTAGATTCACTCCTTTTTTGACATGTGATTTATGCCGATCAAATGGTCACACATAATCATAACTAGGGATGTATTAGTAATTTCATGGCCATCAATTAGTTAAGCTTTAGTATTTTTAATTTGATTAAGATATATATTTATAAACTTTGGGTAAGTGGAGTCAGTTCGTGTCTAAAGTCCAGACCTGGACCCAACCTAAAATTATTTTAGGTTCTACATATTTGAGTAAAAATTGTCCTAGTTGAAAAATCTTAGATCCTAACCCTCTTAAACAATTTGGGTTCAGGTTGGGTCCATCAGGTCCGGTCTGATTTTTTTAGCCCTAGTTTGAAGACTCACTGAAGTGGGGATGGTCCACATAGGTCGAGGTAAAGTCATTGTACATTGTGTCTAAGAATCTTTGGTCGAAAAAATTCACAATCAAGGAATGGGAAAGTAAGAAATGCAATATCTTCACTCTCAAGCACATTTCTCTAGTGGACTTGTGCTCATTAGCATTACCTTGCAATCATGACTTCTCGACCAAGTACTCATCGTTATGGAGTGTAAGGCGCATTGAATATTGGAAGCTCTCTTTTAGATGTAGGAATGTCTAGTTTACCAACAAAGATGCACAAAATGAATCAATGATTCTAAAAGCAAAACAACCTTTAATCAAGGAGTTGAAAGAAGGAATTTAATCTAAGGCTCAATTTATGATGTCAGTGATGTAGATGGGGAGTAGATAAATTCGTAGGTCAACCTTAAATGTAAGGCCACTAATTACTTCCACAACATATTTAACATTGATGATGTACCACGTAAACATGTCAATGTCCACCTAACACATAGGCTCACAATTGCGCACAAGACAACACTTTGTGCATGGTTCACTGATGTAGACTTCAAAAATGCTATATTGTCCACTCGAATGAACAAGATGCCCGACCCAGATAGCTTCAACGCGTGATTCTTTAGGCATGCATGGCCCATTATCAGTGAGGATGTTTGTGTTGCAACTTGATGATAATTCAAAGGGGTAGCATGGTGAGACAATGCAACCATGTTTTCCTAGCATAAATCCCCAAGACAAGAAATGCATAAACTATACAGAACTTCATACCAACTTCCTGCTGTGGTGTGCTATACAAAGTAGGGTCTAAGTTGTAGGATAAAAGACTAAAGGATAGTCAAATATTCCTTGCATCACACAATCAGTGGCCTTCAAGCGAAGTCACTCCATTTTTTGTTATTTACAACTTACGGGAGAGTTCCTACATGGCTTTGGAATCAAGCATGCTAGTCTCATGTGTGCATGAAGCTTGAAATTTCAAAGTGAGTATGGCCATGTCTCATGGGTGAGCCTTTAATATATCCTTGAAAGCTTTGGATTCAACAACACTTAGATAAGATGGATAAAAAAGTATATATTCTTCCCCGCTTCTCCATGTTAGTCATTGGTCACCATGTGGTTGATTTATGAGAAGTCATGGAATAAAACAAGGAGACCCTTCTTATGGAGTATCTGACACTGAGGCTTCATGGAAAATAATGAAGATGCCTTATCTAACCTTTCAAAGTCAGAGGAATGGCACTAAAACCACCTCACTGTTGTGGATTATGTAATGTTATTTTGGATGGTGCACTAGCTTGCACATCAATCTAAGTAAATCATGTATGTTCTTATCTAAGGAAGATACTCCAATGGAAAATATTTTTATCCATGTTTCGAGGTTGCCCATTCCCATGATACGTTGAACCTACCTTGAATTCCCTCTTATTGTTGGCATGCATTTTCACACACTTGGATCTAATGATATTTAAAAATACCTAGTCTAGCACACTCACTTAGACCACTCACACTTCACCCAAAAGTGCACAAGGTCATGTTGTAGTATAGGCAAGTGGTAGGATTAGGTTGGGTCCGCAGGAAGAGAGGGGACACTAGAGCTTAGTTAGTATGGACTATGTTCCTAAAGTGGAGATTAGGGGTTGTAGGGTTTAATTGTGATTTGGGTTGATTACACTAAGATGCAAGAAATTGAACAAGAAAAGAAACAAGACATGCAAAAACCCTAGTTTAACCCTAAACAAGAAATTCTAATTAACAAAGAAGGCAACTACTTAAGCAAGACCAAAAGACTACACTAGACTAGAAATTAAAATACTAAAGCAATTAGAACTCTAAACTACTACTAACCAGATTGAACAAACACAAATAAGCACTAACTACCCCAGAAAGGATTAACTACCAAGACTAATCAATTAATATAATGAACACTTAAAAGAAGAAACTAAGAAAGCATGTACTAGAAAGAAAGCAAGATGGGTTTTAAGCAAGTCATGGGAAGAACGGGCAGTTTGGGGAATGATAGTAAGGTATTAGTTGGGGGAACATCTCAAGAAAAACCTAACCATTCACTCTAGATTGCTAAACCAAACAAGTAGTCAAATGCAAGAAAATCACACTAGACTATTGCTTGGCCATGGATAGAATAGAGTGTGGGGAGGGGAACTACAACCTTGCACACCCTATCTAGCCTTACGAGGCTCAATTGGACCAAGGTTAGGTGGAATTTCAAGTGGATTTGACTAATCTAGGATTCTAGGATAGGAATGTTTAGTGTCATTGGGAGCTAAAGGTAGGAATGGGAGTAGGGGAAGGATATTTCACCTCACATTACTCACCATCTAGCTTATAACAAACATCTAGGAAATTACACTAAGAAATCCTATACTATCTACTTAGATCCCACACCTAGGAGTAGGAGAAGGGATATATGTGTCGGAAGATGGGGTGCTATCTAGGGATCCACTAGTTAGACCTAGGAGGAAATCCCAAAATAGCCTGACATATGCTATCTTCTCCTAAACTTAGGTGGTTTCAAACATAAAGCCACAAACAACTCATATTTTTAGGCACAAACCACGAGTAGAAACATGGGAAGTAAGATATAAGTAGAAAGTAATCATCATAGAACAAAAATATAGAGTTTTACAACATAAATTCCGCTAACATGGTATCAAAGTATTATTTTACCCCCAAACAACCCACCAAGGGGGCTTAGCTAGATATAAAACAAGAAAAAGAGGAGAAAGAAGGAGTATAGAAGTTTGGGGCCATATCACGTGATGAAGAGTCCTCCGTCTTCACCTTCTAATTGCTATAGCGTGAGATCCCTCCTCCAAGGTGGATGGCTGGCATGGAAGTATGGAGTTTTGTGGTGGAAACCCTAAAAACTAGTGTTTTGAGGTAGTGGAAGGTGGAAATGGAGTAGGATTGGATGAAGGTAGGTGAGAGATCTTGAATTCTAAGGGGGGATACACTAAAGGATAACCTTCATGCTATGGCCTCCAATCTAGTATTTATAGGGGGTGGGGAAGCACTAGGGTAAGTGGGGAAAAATGGGGAAAACAATGCAGAATTAGTAGGGTTTTGGGTGGCAACATGGCCGTGGTGGGCAACGTGGCCGTGTTGGGAAGCACGACCATGGTGGGTGAGGTGTATATTGGCCGTTGTGGTAGGGAACGAATGTGCTAGGTGTAGGTAAGGTTACAATATGAATGTAGGAAAATAAGGGCTAGTAGCACAACCGTGTTGAGGGATAGGTAGCATGAATTGGATAACACGACCATGTTAGGTGACTTGGATGGAGGTCACTCTATTCAACTCACCCATTTTGATCTTTGGCATCACGACCATGTTGGCTGGCACAGTCATTTTGGGGGGCTCCTTGGCATGACCGTGTTGGCTAGCACATCTGTTCTGCTGGGGTTGTTGTAACTTGTCAAAACTTATGATGCTACTATGATTATTGCATTTGTCAGCATGGCCGTTTCTTGACACCATATATGTGCTGGGGTCTTCAGCATCACTTCATACTTCATTCTTTGAGATCCATGGACTTCTTTACTTAGGTTTACTCTGGGACACTAGGGGTAGGTTGAGGGAGCTTTGAGGGCTTATTTGGACCCCTCTATCAGTGGAGGAATCCTAGAATAGCTTCCTTCTCTCTCATCCATTCAAGGCATGGTTCAAGTACCTAAAAAACACGCAAAGAACATCCATAAGTGCATTTGATAGAAATGTGCATAGCAAGGGAACTAACTTGCATTTTAACATGTTTAAATGTGATTAAGATGCAAAAAGAGACAAGATGGAGCTCTAAAATAGAAATACATCACATTTATATGCATATTTATATAGTGCATGCATATATCATTTTATAAAGATGATTGAACGATGTCTGGTCAACTGGATCTTCTTTGTGGGTCGATTGGTCCTAGTATTGACCAATATTCTAGGCCTTGAATTTTTGGATTATGCATGACTTCATACTATCTTTTAGATTGAATTGACCAGAACAACTTGCCGCCGACTTCTTGTTGGGTAGATTTCTCATTCCATGTCTTGGGAAAGGATGTTGCCGCCTTTTGATGAGGGGAAACTAAATATTAAAATTTTCCAAGACATAGCTTGGTGGGCCATGTTGAAATGTGTTACTGAATTCCTAACTAACACAAACAATCTGAACCACATAGATGAGGATGTAGTATAATAATACTCTAGTGGACTATAGGAACCATGCGTGAGGCTTCTCATGCACATTGAAAGTGATGATCGATTAGTACTTATATCTGTCCTCTTGTTTGAAATATCACTCCTTGGCAAATATACTTTAAAGTCAAACACTTATTATTTTTAGTAAGTGCTCAGACCACATGGCCATCCATGTCTGATGGGGTATATGACTTGAATTCCTACTGTGTTTCTTAATGGATGATGACCATTTATGAAGTACATCATTATGCATTACATACTAATGATAGAATTAGAAATTGGTGCCAAGTTATGATGCCAACACAACCTTTGTCAATGTGATGATGAGTGTGTTGCGCACATATACTTCAATTGTGTCTACTCACAACATATATCAGAGACCATATTGCACATTGTAGGATTAACTCAAACCATTGTAGGACACTCAATGAATTACTTTCCATGATTGAAATCAAGGCTAGAAGTAAGAAAAAATGGGGCCTCTTTATTACAATCAGGTTGGTCGGCGAAACGCTTTTTCTTTCTAAAGAAAGGAACATCAAAATTTATGTTGGAGAGAACACAACGGTGTGAGATTTACTGGTTGGACTTGCATGGAATCTAGAGGTTGATCTTCATGCACTAAGAGCTTAGACTAGTTCTTCCTGGAAATGATAAGGCTGCATGGGACATGGCGTAATGCACATCTCATAGGCATTCACAACCCTTGCATTGGTATTGACTAAGTTCCATCTAGTGTTTCTAGTTTGAATCCAGATAACTTTTCTTATACCATTTCACATGCCATATCTCCTTTAGAACATCATTAAGAAAATTCTTTATTTTCATTTCTTAAATATAATTGTAATCTTTTGGGTTTTTTTTCTCAATGGTTGGCTTAGTTGATCATTTCTACAAAACTACCATATATTTGATTCATCAAGTAGCACCAAAAAATATAAAATGCAAAGGGAAGAAAATAGTGTTGGTTAGCTTCACACACAACACAATGCTTATAGACTTATTTTGTGGTTGCTTCAAATGTTATCTAGATTACATTGCATTTTTAAAAAATGTTACCATCAATAGAGATACCACAATAAGATAAATACAAGTTTTATTTTTCACAAGTCCAACTGAATAATAAGATCTCAACATGTCTCTGAGTATGGAAACTATCAAGACATGTCCAAAAAAGGCAATCGAGGCTTCTTGCAAGACATTTATCCCAACACCAGTTGTTCATTAGTTTAATACATTGATATAGATATATAGATCATGTTCTTGATTATATAGAACATTGTTTACATCCATGTATTATGTATTGTGGCTTCCCGCACCACAAACCACGAGATAACTCAAAACAAATGCGGAAACAAAATTAAACAAGTAGATTACCAGAAAACACTAAAAATTAAAACTGATTTCATTAAGCACCAAAGCTGCAAAAACCTTTACATATAAGTCCCACTACTACAGAAATGCCTTTTAGCGTCGGTTGTTTAACCCGCTTTGGCGTCGGTTTCCGAGCGACGCCTATGTGGGTGCCGCTAAAGGTCTAACACTTCGGCGTCAGTTTTTTAACCGACGCCTATAGTACTAAACACGGCCATGCAGGGAAGCACGGCCGTGTCGTCTTGAAGTATGGCGTCGATTGTTTATAGAAAACCGACGCCAAAAGGGTTCGCACCACAGAAAATGGCGTCATCTAGGACACATTCTGCGTCGGTGTTTAATTGGTAACCGACGCCGAAAGTGTCCTAGATGACGCCGTTTTCTGTGGCGCGAACCCGTTTGGCGTCGGTGATCAACTAAACAACCGACGCCATACTTCAAGACGACACGACCGTTCTTCCCTGCACGGTCGTGTTTAGTACTATAGGCGTCAGTTTTATATGAATAAGCGACACCTTTTCCACCACGGCCGTGCTTTCCTGCACGGTCGGGTTGTTTGTAATATTAGGCGTCGGTTTTTATCCAATAACCGACGCTGTATGTCTTTGCTGACGGTTTTCTATAAATAACCGACGCCTATATCTTTTTTTTTCATATCAGTTTGTAGGCATGCTGTGGCTGGTCAGCAGGATGAGAACATGCAGTTCAGTTTTCTGAACTGCAGGTTTACGACATCCATTGATATCAGCCTACAAACAGGCCACAAACCTGCAAAAGTCCCAAGGAAAATTTCACACAAGTAGATACATTCAGACATCAATTCAATTCTCACATTCACACATATAGAAACATTCAAATACATGTATTAACATTCAGAAATATTCATTTACAAAGTATCATTCATTATCGCTATCAACATCCCAATTATATCTTACAGTTGCCACTGCTTGTATGGCTTTTGCCCATTCTTCTCTTATTTCATCTAATGCTTCCATCGTATATGGAGCATGTATATTTTTTAAGCGTTTACCTATAGTGTGGTCAGTTTTAAACACCTGCAAAGAGAATGATGTATATATATAAGTAATAATATAAAAATAAGATTGATATATTTCATACTAACTAATGAGACTATATATAATACCTCATGTATGTTATCGATGTCCAATGCGGCATGTCGGATAATCATCTGCATAAATCGCATCACATAGTATGCGCATGCCCAGCCGTTGTCTTGTGTAGCGCACTATAAATTGAAACATACAAAATAATACAACTAAGCACAATTCACATCAATAATATATACATTGGAGTCGGGAACTTGTATGTTCTGCCAATTTATTGGCTGGTTCCTTTTCCTTGGGACCGTTCCTCCAGCCTTTTTGAATGCATCTAAACCCCTACATGTTAATATAACACAGTAAATTGCATAAGTAAATAGTAAAGTAATAACAGATGTTAACGGATACAAAAATGAAATATTTCTCACCAGAATAATGGCATTCTCATTAAGTGTCCAATTTTAGTGTTTAATGTACTTCCCGCGGGATCTAGATAATAAACAGTGAACGTCCCGGGGACAATAACTAGTAAATCCCAATGTTTACCGCTAGAGGTAAAAAGTTAACAATTAATAACTCAAAATGCACAATAAAAATGGAATTTTCTTAAGTCAAAATTATAAATAAAGTAAACTTACTTGACATTGAATGGAGCTATTATTATCGTCTTCTTTTGCTGACCAAAAATTGTAAAAGCATCTATACAATATTGTTGAACACTATCGGGGTCTTTAGCTACCATACTAATCAATGATGGAATCAAAAATCCCACATGATCAAATGCAAATTGTTTGCATTGATCTTCGACTAAGTAGCTGCAAAACATGTATTACGTATGCATTAATATATAAGAAACCAGATCACCGGATCTTACACAAGGTATATGGATGTATAAACAAGATCTCACCTTATCCATGTCTCTATCATTGATGTATTCAGCCAAGCATACATAAACAACTCAATAATATCTTGTATAAATAAAGAGCTATCGTATGATTGACCTGCATAATCTGCATCTAAAGAAACAATTATAGGGCAATGTATATTATGTGCCCGTAGCCAACATGCCATTCCCCTACAAGCAGGACCTAACGGGTATGTTAGGTCAGTTGGAACCCAACTTGGTAATGCGGGAAGTGGAGGTGGAGGCCTAGGTGCTACTGGTGTCTTCTTTTTAACTTGTATATATAATTTCATATCAGTTGACCTCATATATACACATTAACAGTCTAAATCAATGTAAATTTATCTTACAATTTCAGTAGTGTAGACGACATCTGCTTTGGGCCACAATATGACCCCGCCTTCTGCCTCAGCAAGTGTATCAATATCCGGGTGGGGATATGGCAATGTAGCTTCCCTCCAATCGGGTAACACACGTAATGGGCCCACACGAACGTAGCCCTGTGGCATTGGAGTCCCATGAAACCTTTTCCCAGGAAGGGACGGGTAAGCCTGCGCCTCTGCAACAACATAGTCTTGTATTCTTAAGCGGCATGGCTTCAATGCCTACAAATTTATGTAAAGAATGTTATACATATATACATATCATCTTGAAAAGACTAGCTACAATGTCATAAACAATACTTACAGCAGACGTGTTAGGCGATGGGTCTCCAGGATTACTCGCAGTCTGTGCATCAGGAGAAGAGTGGGTCGCCATAGGCTGATTGGAAGCCTGAGATGCCTGCCACCGCAGCAATTCTTCCTTGACCTTCTCAGCAACTACATCGTTGACCTTTTTAGCAACTATATCCTCGACTCTCTTATTCTCCTATACATGGATAAAAGAAACATTAGCTTCTTATTATTGAATTTCCTTTTGCAGTAACATTCTAAAAAAAGAATAGGTTACCTCTTCTTGAGAAAGTCCCGCTCTGGGTTTGCGCTGGGATGGCCCAAAGAATGCTTTGATGCCCACACCAGCGCCTGCACCCCTAACACGTCCAGGATGCTCTGGGTTACCCAGAGCAACTGTCAATTCATCCCTTGTGCCCTGAGGGATGAACATGCCTTGTTTCCTCTGCTCGTGCAACTCCCGCTAATCACCATCAACAAAAATTGGTAAGTTAACACCACAAATAATCAATATTCAAATGATTGCTCTAAGAGTTCTATTTTACCATTTTCGCAGCCGCCTCAACAGTTACGGGCTTCTTTATTTCACCCTTCTTGTTTTGCCTCCCAGCTATCCAGATATCATGGCGAGGCATGGGTGTGACAGACTCCTAAGTAGGAGCAGACTCCTGAGTAGCCGCAGACTCCACCTGTAGTCTTTGGTGAACGCTTGCATAGCCTTTTGGACCCATAGTGTGGTCATGCACATTCAGTGCACACCTTGCTTTTTGTGCGTCACTAAGGGCCTAGTTAGTATGCACATTAATGATTTGGTTAGTAGCACTAAATGTTAATCTTGAATAGGTGAATACAATGTATATTAATTAAATTGGGAGTGACGCCTAATACCTTGAATTCTTCAGATTTTCTTGAAGCAACAAAATTGTCCCAATATTCTTTGTCCAAGAAGTTCCATTGTTCAAGGGCTGACTTCTTCTTCTTATCACCCTCTTTTATGTATTCTCTGTTCAGATTTGTCCTATAATTCCTAAGCATCTTTCCAGCGCGTTGCATCACACTTTTACGATGCAACTTCTCATCCAATGCAAACAGATTCTGTAAAATAGAAATGTTATTAACTAGTATCCAAAATAGAATTGCAAATAATAGAATTTGTAATCTACAAAATAGAATTGCAAATAATAATAATTCACACATAAATCCTTCCATATCAAGTCTTTTTTCCCCTGAGGAACTTTATGCCAATTATCATACTTAACACCACAATGGCTCAGAGTGGTACACCCAAGATAGTTTACAAAATTATTGTGGTTCACTCCAATTGCATTTGCTCCATTATCAAACTCCACAACCAATTTGGATCCACTACCACTTAGCGCTATTAACTTCTTCAACAAAGTGATGCCCCTTTTCTTGTTAAGTGTTTGGTGCTGCGCATCAAGTTGCTCCAGTGCTTCAGTGGGTACATGTGCATCATCAACCTAAAATTTGACAAAAATAAACACACTGAATTAGCCCAATATAGAAATATAGGATATATGACATAACTAGAAGATAATGAATTTTATAGAAATACATGATATGTTTTTAGAACTTACATTGGTATCCTCGGCATGCTCATCATGGACAACATGCTCATCATGGACTTCATGCTCATCATGGAAATCATGCTCATCATGGTCAGCCATCTGAAAATGTCATTAAAAAGGCAAACATTTAGCATTTGTATTAACTAGAAAAAGGCAAACATTTAGCATTTGTATTAACTAGAAAAAGGCAAACATTTAGCATTGTACAATCCCGTTGCACATGACATGACTTTTGATTTCCTCACCAGTGTTGACTTTCAAGTTGTTACCGCAATGCCTACATGGACAATAGAACCTATCTGTAGGTTTTTTCCTATGTTCCTCGGCAAATCTAATAAACTGATCAAGACCAGATATAAACTCTGGGGTGTAACGATTACGAATGGACATCAATGATCTATCCATTCTATGATCAAAGAGAAAACAAGTATATATTAGGAAACAAGTATATATTAGGAAAAGATTAGGGGTATACACTTACATCCTAAGTGTATAATGTGATGTCATTCTTATATATAATAAATGTGTACTACCTATCCCATCCTTGAACACCTAATCTCACTAGTAAGTGTATAATGTGTATTGGGTTTTCAAGAAAATTTCGGCAACATTTCCCCGCTGTTCTCTAAGTACATATGTACTTAGAGAACAAACGGGGAAATGCTACCGAAATTTTCTCGAAAACCCAATACACATTATACACTTACATCCTAAGTGAGATTAGGTGTTCAAGAACAGTCCCAAATCGGGGACTATCCAAGATTTACTCCTAATGAGTAAATCTTGGATGGGTTTTCTAGGCCAACAAACACAATAATAGATATCTACAATGAAGCCGGACTCCATACAAACAATATATAATTTAGTGATTGTTCATTCTAATTTATACTAATGTACAAGTAATATAAAGAACAATGATTGTTCACTTTCTAGGCCAACAAACACATGTGATGTCATTCTTATGTATAATAAATGTGTACCACCTATCCCATCCTTGAACACCTAATCTCACTAGTAAGTGTATAATGTGTATTGGGTTTTTGAGAATATGTACTTAGAGAACAAACGGGGAAATGCTGCTGAAATTTTCTCGAAAACCCAATACACATTATACACTTACATCCTAAGTGAGATTAGGTGTTCAAGAACAGTCCCAAATTGGGGACTATCCAAGATTTACTCCTAATGAGTAAATCTTGGACGAGTTTTCTAGGCCAACAAACACAATAATAGATATGTACATGTTAGGGTTTCATCACAATTAATGTTAGGGTTTCATCAATGTTAGGATTTAATCAAATCAAATTAGGATGCTAGAATGGACAAGTTTAAATCTTATTTCAACATGCATCAAAATTTACTGAATTAGGTCAAGCATTAGGATTAGAAGCACAAATATATGCAAACAAAAAGATTTGTTCGTATCCTAGAATTTAGATAAAGCATTACATATAGATTTGTTCATATCCTTACCAACAACAAACACGGCCGTGGTAGGCCAACACCCACGGCCGTGTTTACCGTTGGTAAAGAGCTAGGGAGAAGGAAGAACAGAGGCTATGACTACTACCTGGAGGCTACGGCGGGCAACAGGTAGGCAGGCGACACGGCAGGGAGGACGGCGGCGAGCACGGAGCAGGCAGCGGCGACGCCAACGAGGACAGCGGCGACGACAAGGAGGAAGGCGGCGCGGCGGAGAGCTCCAGGCGGCAGGGAAGGCAGACCAAGGAGCAACAGTGGCTGCGGAGAAGGGGGCGCGGCGGAGAAGGGGGCACGGAGAAGGGGAAGAAGGCAGCAGCAGTGGCGGCAGAGAAGGGGGCGCGGCGGCGGCGCGGCGACGCTATCGTGGACGAAGAAGGAGCTTTCGTGGAGGAGAAATCGGCGGCGTGGTCGGGCGACAGTAAAGAAGAAAAGGGAAATCGGCTCGCAATGAAACAGAAGAAAGGGGAAGAGTCGGGCGATCGCGGGATATTAAGTTCCCAAATGGCG
The DNA here is from genome assembly GCA_963693085.1 of Alisma plantago-aquatica. Taxonomy (NCBI): domain Eukaryota; kingdom Viridiplantae; phylum Streptophyta; class Magnoliopsida; order Alismatales; family Alismataceae; genus Alisma; species Alisma plantago-aquatica. The sequence continues at coordinate 1,820,629,741 of OY856409.1, read as the reverse complement.
TCGGTTTTTTCAAAAAACCGATGCCTAAACTCTTTAGCGTCAGTTGTTTGAACCAACCGACGTCCAATTGGATGATATTTTCACGAAATTGTTTGGCGGGAACCACTTTCAACGTCGGTTTGTAACAGGTTAACCGACGCTGAAAGTGACACTTTTCGCGCAAATTTTTATCGCGCATAGGCGTCAGTTTCTATCTACATAACCGACGCTGAAAGTGACACTATTTTTTTTCTTGAAAATTGGATTTCGTGGGCGACTTTAGGAGGCATCGGTTTGTTATTAACAACCGACGCTGTATTCAAAGCGGTACCCGTGTCTGGCTGGTCTTCGAATATAGACGTCAGTTTGCCTAAATAGCCGACGTCTAATAGTGTAGGCGTCAGTTTTCCTAAAGAACCGACGCCCAGAAAAGAGACACTGAATGCTATTTCTGTAGTAGTGTCCTCACCGAACACCTACATCGAATATCATAGATCACAAGGTGCTTACATCAACATGTTCATATCACATATGCAATCTCCCTACTATAAGAGGAACCCATCCCATATATATATATATATGTATATATATGCCATATGTTTACATCAAAGGGAGTGCAATCCAAAAACACATGTAGATAGCATCTCCACAAAACACTCCCAAAACCATCCCAAAGACCTGAGTGTACAGGGAAAACTCTATGACTCTAAGAACAAAGACATATAAGCAACACACCCAACCTTGTTAGCTACTGTCCTTCTGACTGCTGCTCTTCCTTAGCTACATGGTCTCTACCTCCTCGTGCTTGTCCAGCTAAAAGATGTGGAGAAACCCACGGGGTGAGATCCAAATATCAACAGGAGATATAACTCTCCACCAACACTATTATATATACAAATATATAAAAAGGAGACGTGCAATAACCTATTAATATATTAATAAGATTCAACTAAATGATATGTCTAAAGCATATAATCATTACTAGGTAGTAAAGGTAACAATAACTGAGCAGGTTAAGCAATCAAGACTGAATTGTAGAACATCTTATCATCAGAGAAGGAATACAAAGAACATGTATATTTCTACCTGATATACTATATAAAAGGAAATCAAGGCCTCATCCAATGTTTTTGTATTTGACCCTAAGCAAGCATACTTCACGGCTGATTACGTATTTTATTATGCCCTGAGGATTTGAGTCGTACCACTCAAATCCAACTGACCACTTCTAAGTTGAAATCAATGCCATACAAGGTCAATGGAAGAGCTGGAATCCACGACCTCACCAAACCTCATGGTTAGTACATGAGTACACCGACCAGTCAACTGCAACAAATGACATATATTCAAACTATAAAACTCCTAGCCCACTTTGGTATAGGTCATGATGCTAGTAAAAACTGAGCTTCGACCCACACTCCTTCCAGGGTATGGCCTACAACCAATCATGTCAAACCTCATCAGCATCATGTCACTAAGCTATGACCCACATTCACACTCCTATGTGGGTATGGCACGCAACCAATCCTATGAATGCATATACTCAACAATATATGACTCCGAGCTTCCGCTAAGGGAAAACCCATTTCACCATCCATCAAGTGCTGACACTGAAGATGGATCTATGACACATGGCAAACTATAAGATTACGTTCCACTTGATTAGTTAAGTCAATTAGGTATCTCTTAGCATCAGCCAATTTATAATGTGCAAAGCCATAACAAGCTCTACAAAGATAAGGGCATGATACAACTCCATAAGATATAAAATATATAAGGTGTGAACTTGTCACACTATCACCACAGAGGACCTGTAACACTACCATCCACAAGGCCATCATATCATCACCAGGTTGTAGGACTCATTCACAACATTCATGTATCATAAGTGTCTCAGCATGCCTCATGAAAACTCATTCCACTTGTATAATATCACATTCATCATAGCATACACTAGCTATGATAATCAAGTTCATATTACCTACAAGGTTGGAGGTTATAAACAAGAGAGAGAGAGAGTCATCATACCATAATGACCATTCCAAGATAGAGAAACAAACATGCCAATTTCTCATTTTAGGGTTAGGGATCCACACTATGACCGATTAGGGTTTCAAGCTAGATATAAACACCAAACCCTAGGTATACCACCTCCCACTATCTTGGAGCATCTTAGGATTAAGAATTATGATTAGGGTTGATTTGTCATTATTGAAACACCAATCTACATGGCTTTTGCCTTACTCATGAAAGTATATCAACTATGTGATCAAGCATGTCCTTCAACCATCCATCATACATATGTCGCGACCACTCATACAACCAAGTCACGACCACCTCAACCTAGACATGTCCTGACCGTGACACTCCTTTTCAAACCTAGTCCCATACACCCACATGTCGCGACTCTCTAGGGTTAGGGTTTCAACCACCCAAAAAGCACCTATCGTGACCCAAGAAGCAAGGTCGTCGTGACCTCAAACCATGGTATGTCGCGACCCAAGACCAAGCATGTCGTGACCTCCAACCAAGGTATGTCATAACCACAACAAAGACATGACCATGACCCAAAAATAAGGTATGTACTCGACCAAACCAGGGATCATCTTGACCATCATCACCAAGAACCCTAAATCATGCATCATGGATCCACCATCAAAGGACACCATCCAAGAGAGATAAAGACCACGTTTCAAATCTCCAAAATAGAACTCCAACGTCATAGAACACCATGACACACAACTGACATGCATGGGACCAAAACTAGGGTCAAAAGGTAGAGGAAGATCACCATAACACCACAATCACCAAAATTGGGTGTAGGTGATTAGGGTTTCAAATTTCTACTAGGACAAGCAAGATAAACACCACCAAACAAGTTCTAAAGGTTATCATAATTTACTAACATGGTAAGGGGACATTTTAGAGAGAGAAATCAGTAGCATGCAAGTATAAAAGTGCAGTAATAGAGTAGGTTAAGTGTTATATAACCCGCCTTAAGAAGATCACTCCAAGGTGATAGCTCCAAGCACATGATCACCAAGGATGTTAAAGCTCCACCAGAGGCTCGACTTTTGACCAAAAGTTTCACCTCAATAAGAATAAGACACCAAATTTAAAGATTGCTTAAGATAATGAGAGCAAAGATCCCTAGGCTAAACTAAAGGAAGGAGGGAGAAAAGAGAAGGGAAACTTCCTTACACGGGGTCCACCTTATCAAAACATGGCATGTGACCCTTGTGATGAGGAGTTCCTCTCCAAAAAGACCACCATGGAAGATCCTTGGTCTAAGGCTGAGAAGAGAGAAGGAGAAGAGTGTATAAGATCAAAAGAATTCCATCAAGAAAAGACATATACTTACCAAGGTTGAAGATGAGCAAGGATCACCACATGCAAGGAATCTTGATCACCAAGGATCCAAGGATCAACTCTCCTTGCTCCACCAAATCCAAGGATGAGCAAACGAGAGGGAGGAATAAGGAAGGCCGAAAGGGGTCACTTTAAAGGAGAGATAAGGGGTTATATACATGAGGGATGAGAGAGAAGAGCAAAAGATAAGGTGTCAACAGTCTAAGGCACAAAGGGACACTTGTCTACCCAAGAACCCAACATGCACCCACATGCAACCACCTTAACCATACATGCACAAGATGGTAATACACTTTAGGTTTGGACTTGACCTACTTGGATCACCCCCAACATGGTCATAGTTGTGACCCACCGTGGAGCACCATCCATGGTCGCGACAAGCACCAACCATCACCACTAGGTCGAGACAAGAGGTCACCACACAACCTAGGTTGTGACACAAGAAGACAACCTGTCTCAAACTCCACCTCACATCCTAGGTCAAGACCAACATGGTCAAGAGAGTGTCCTGACCAAGACAAACCCCAACAACTACCTAGGTCATGACATAGGTTGCAACACTCATCCATGTACACATGGTCGAGACAAAACAAGCCTTAGAAACCCTAGTCACCACAAAGGGTGTCACCCCTCAACTAAGGTTCAAACAAGGCACCCACTTCTTTCTATCTCCTCTAGATGATGCCAAAGGATGGGAGACACACTATAGAAGTAAAAAATTGCACATCAACCCCCTACTTTGGGTAAATTGCAATTTGCACCAAAACTAGCACACAAAGCAGAAACATCATCCAAGCATGCAAAAACTTGAAACTTAGGCTCTCCACAAGCCCAAATTACATCTCAAAAGATTATAGAAAGGTTCTAGGCACCATAAGAAAGCTATAAAAATAGGTTACCCCAAAACTTAGGTCAGGGGTCCTACATGTATTGTTTTATTTAAAGTTATGATAGTTTAATTTAGTTACTATAATTTGATTTGTGTGTTTTATATTATTTATATGTATATTATTATTAACTTATATGTATAATAAATGCCATTTTCGTACTTTCTCTTTTATATTTTTAATTAATTTACTCAAATATAAATTTAGGCACCACATATCTATATTTTTAATATTGTACAAAATCATCTACCATTATGTATTGTGTAATGTGTCATCACAGATGAGATTGTCTTAGTTATTTGTGAAACCAATATTATAAATTTGTGTATTTTCATAATATGTATGTGTATTTGATATTTGTGTTTATTATTAAAAATATATTTTTGTATTTATAATACAAAATTAACAATACAATATACATAAATCATTAAGACACACCCGCAAGAATATCAAATATTATAAACATACATGAGAGTGAGATATAGAAAGCTTTTCATTACAAAATAGAATAAGTGTTATAATTGTACTAAAGAAACAATGTTTTTTTAGAAATAGCGATAAACCTACAAATCAATTACACCATCTCTGGAAACTAGACCTAACTTTTTCTTTAAGGTAGATATCTTTAACACAGAGTGGACATTCTTTTCAATGACCTATTTGTTCTGGTTGTTTTCATATAGACAAAAAAAATCTTAAACATAAATAAAATAAACAAATTATCATTTCCAAACCACATGATTATAATAAATAATGACAACTAATACTACTTCAAACATAAACACATCTTAATGATTTATATGATACTCATGTATTACAAAATGAAATAGATAATTTTTTCAATACAAAAAATATACAATTTTATGCCTATTCTTGGTTTCCTTCCTTGTTTATTACATTTTTGGGATCAATTCCTATGATAGAAACAAATGATTTTTTTTCATAATGAGTGGTTAATAGGTGATTGATAACTTATGGTCATAATCATTAATATTGGAAATACTACATTAATTAGAAGGAAAAAGTAGAAAAATGCTGCAACAAATAGGAATGAAGAAAAAAAGTTGACTAAATAGGAAATATGATATGGTAATAATGAGGTTGTTGAAGGACTTTTTGGAAGGAGTTGGGGTGACATACTTTAGTCAGATAATAAGTGAAAGAGAGAAAAAAGTTTAAGGTTTAAATGATTTGTTTGAGCATTTCATTAGGTAGTGGAGACAAATGAGATTCATAAGAGAGAAAAACAAGGAAAAATAATGAATAAATCTAGAAGAAATAACACAAGAAAAGAGAGAATCAAATAGAATGCAATTAATTTAATTCTATCTTCTGATTGGTTAAAATGTTTTTAAAATACAAATAAATATGTTTTTTATAAATAAATAGACAAACTAATTATTTTTACATGTTATGATACCTATGTATACTTACCACTTATAGGATATTGTTGCTAGCAGAAAATCACAGTCTCTCTCTAGGAGCTCCATTCCATCTCTAGAATGTGTCTTCCAGGGCTTCTCCGCCATGACAGATGCGACTGTCATTAACCCTACCCCACCTACCCCTCCATAGCCATCTCACCACCTCCCCACCAACCAAGCTATTAATGCTTCCTCTCCATCCACTTCTATCTCTCGCCCTTCTATTTCCTTGACAGACCCCTCCGGTACCTCATCCCCTATATGCTGGTCGGATCCCAACATAGATGTCATCGTTGGTAGGGTCTGGGCCAATACTTTGAGGGGTAACATGATCAACCCTGGAACCCAAAGGCCAGTTGAGCTTTTTGATGACTCCATGGTGCCTTTTTTCAAGGAGGAAGGTCTCAAGCACTGGACAAAGTTCTCTGAGCTGATGGTGAATGACATGGAAAACTTCAAAGTTCTCCATTATTGTTCAGGTACTGGGGTTGAAGACGGTTTCGAGCAGATTTATGGATGGACACTTCGATCATGGAAACCTAGAGGGAGATCCAGTTGTGTGCAATGAGAGATGGTCTCTTCCTTGATCATTTTTCAAATGAGATGGACATGATCAAATCCTTTGAGATGGCCCCCTAGTTCTTTGATACCCAATTTGTGCTGATGAGATGATGGACCCCTGAGGAGGATATCCAAAGAGCTGATGTGAGCACCATGCCGGTGTGGGTATTCCAACCCGATGTTGGTAGGCACTGGTCACATCATGCTCTATCCATGATAGGGTACACTGTTAGGCACCCCAAAAGAAGTGGATAATAGGGTTATTGGCAACTATCTGGGAGTCGCTAGGATGTAAGTCAAGATTGTTGCCACAAAACCCCCACCCCCGATAGTCATGGTGGAAATACTTAACGGGAATGAGCTAGATATCTGTGCAGTGTATGAGGCACTCCTAGACCATCGTGGTGCTTGAGATGTCTTTGGACACAAAGAGGGTGCATGCATGGGGACCAGGCCACCGCTGCAGCTAGAACCCCCAATCTGGGGCAGAAGGACTAGGATGAAGAGGAGGTGAGAAGAAAGTCTCATGCCAAGTAGGTTAGTACCTTGGATCCCTTTAGTGATGTGACCAAGGCAACTATTGCCTCAACAACTTGCACGCTACTTATCACCTCAGCCTAGACGCCTCCTGCGGTGGTACTAAACCCCCCTACACATGCAGTTGGGGAACATGCTCCTAGGGAACCACCATAAACCTTGTTGGTTACATTGGTGATGCCCACACTTCCTTCTAAGGGCTCAGGTGAAGGGATCAACATCTAGAACTACTTTGGGTTGTTGGAGGAGTTGCATACATTGAGGGAAGAACCCCTAGACAATCATAGGGCTACCAAAGGATCTTGTACCAGGAGGAAGTGAGGGGGAGAAACCACTCCAGGTTGAGGTGGCTTATAACATCGCTAAGATGTTCATCTTCACATGAAACACACGATGAGCCTCCAAAATTGGTAAACAAGTGAGGTTGAGAAGAATCATCAATGACAATGGTTTCTTGCCAATTTTTTACTTAGAGACCAGGATACACAAGGAGGTGGCAGAGCGGATAAGAGAATGTTCTGGCCAGGTTGGAGCCATGATTCCAATCTGGACCACATCAAAGGGGGGCACATTGCGATTAGTTGGAACATTATTATCTCTTCTTACTCTTCTATACCACATTCCACTATCACCTAAATAGGTCATAAGTGTGACACTGTTCCTCTTTCATACAAACTAAATTTTCCATTATTCACTTTATTCCCAATTTGACAATATAATGTTCATGGAAAAATTAGTTGATTTCCTTCATTGTAACTTTGCACCTGCTTGTTTTGTCCTATAAGATTGACAAAATTGGAAAGGGGGTACACTTGCAATCTATATTACTTCTCTTCCCCTTCACAAACTCAACTTAACTAATTTTGTACATATTTAGTTTAGACATAGGAATCGATAATCTAATGAGAATGACTATGTAGTTGTAAATTTCATGCTGGTCAAAGGTTTTACGTGACACCAAATAGAGATAGTTGATCACTAATATTTAGTTCTAAACCTAAAAGGAAATTGTCAAAGGACACTCTTCTAGTTGTACTTAAGTGTTCTTGACCCCTGTCATTGGTTTGGATACAAGTTAAAAAAGATAATCATGAATGCATCTGACTGTAGTTATAATAGTTAGTCTAAGAGATCTATCAAATCCATTTGAAATATATTAGTATATTCACATGTATAAAATACCTTGATACTAATGCAATGTATGTGACTCTAGTTTTAATAGTTAATATATTCATAAAAGTATGTATTATAATGAGCTTACATCGATCTTTGAGATAGAGAATCTATAAGGTATATGTCTTAAAAGTCAAAAAGGGAAAAAATATAGGTAATTTCTCAATATGAATAATAGGGATGCAACATACCTTACATGAAGTCTACATATGTCCAAGGTCAAAACCCTAACTCCATCATAGTCCAAAAGTAACTTATTTAAGCATATATAAGATTAGGGTTAGGTTTACATCAATTATGTGAACCCTAAAAGTCACTTTTTTACATTTATTGAATTAGGTTATCAAAACTATGTCATTGTGTAGATTATATTTTTTTGAGTTCATATTTTACTTATTTTTATGACTTATATATTATAGTTATGAATTTAGTAATAGTAAGCAATGCAGGAAAATCCTTGGAAAATCACCTATTTGTTATATTTGATTTAAGTGATAAAACTGATACCATTGGATAGAGAATAATATTATGATTTCAAAACATATTTTATCTTATTTTTCTGAGCTATAAATAATTAGTTATGGATAAATCAAGTTAATCTATTTAAATTAATCTCATATATTTAATAAGTAAAATGTCTATAGTACCCTTACATCACACATCCACACTTTAGAGTGTCACCGGTTAAACCATTAATACTAGTGCTCCACGGTTCACGCAACAAGGTTCATTGAACTAGATGAAAAGATTAGAACGCCCTTGTGCCCAAAAACAAAAGCAAATCAACAGAGGGGGAAAATTTTGTCAAACCAAAAGTTGGTTTATTCCTCACCCGATAACATGTGTTGGGAACATGAAAAAACACAAACTTTGTATCTTACGAGTGTGATCCAAACTCGTGAAGCACATGGAGATGATGGTAATTGAGATGTCCATCATCTTCCTTGCCTCCTTCCGAACCTGATGAACTGTGGTAGGGAGGGTGTAGCAGCCTAAGATGCCTAAGGTGCTTTTCATCAGTGCTAGATTGAAGCAACATGGGAGAAATGTCTAAGGTAAAAAGTGGGAAACATCAAAACAAGTGAACCAACACAATCAAAACTAGACTCTAAGAAGCACGACAAACCACGATTGAAAGCTCGAGAATCCATGTGGATTGCAGACCCCAAATAAGAGGGGTAGAAAGAGGGGAAACCAAAACACACCTCTATAGACCAAATTTATAGTGGAATAAGCTTTACATAATTCTCTAAGGAAAGTTTTAAGGTTTAGCAGACCCTTCAGTTATCATGGGAGATCCTTCACACCCAAAGAAGCTCTGACGTGATGACCAAAGGTGGAGATGACAATTGTGGGTACACACCTTTCATCAATGGTTGGAGAAATAGTTACTACGGGTCTTACAAATGTGTGGGATTGATCTTTTAAGGTTCCAAAATCCTGTAGTGGGGAGGGTAAGGAAAAGAGACAGAAATAGGGGGGAAAACATGGGAGAGGATGGTGGTGGATGTGGTTAGGGCTTTGCAGGTGACAGAACCCTAACAAACTAGGGTTGATCCTAAAGGAAAAGAAGTGATGAAGATGAGGGAGAGAAAATTGGGGGAAGATATGTAATGTTGAGATAGGAAATCCCTTGGAGGTAAAAGAAGTATCATAAAAAAACCAATTTCCTTTCTGGGAACCAAGGTTGAAGGAAACCTAACGGTTGTTGGATGGGGTCAGACCAGCAGGGTAATCCCAAAGAAGATCATAATCATCAAATAATAGGGACACATGCAGAAAAAATAATGAGAACTATATGGAAGATATTACATGAATTAAATATTTTAAATATTAAATATTTAAAACATATATCTTCTTGCCTGTTTCAGTTGAGGGCTCAAATAAGGTGCAAATAAATCCAAATTTGACACCTAGACTAATCTGGATATGTAGAATCTAACTTTGGCATTACTTTTTACTTTGAAGACATATACTAATTTATTTAATACTTTTGGTCTTTTCTCATATTTTCTTCTCTTAATAAAATTAGGATACTATCATTGTTCAAAATAATGTGAAATTGGTAACTCAAGGTAATTGGGACACAAGGAACATGTTTTACCATTATATTTCATTTTTGAGATTTCCTTTTTTTATTTATAATACAATAATGGTTTAGGATCAAGACCATTATATTATAATATTGTTAATTACCATCATTGTTTATTATTCAGAGTCCAAATCTTTAAATTGTTACCAAAAGATATATATTTTATTATTATGTACGAATCTCTATATTTACTTAGTTATCATATTAAATCCATTAATTTCAATTTAACTTAGATGATTACACATGAAATTCCAATGATTATTCTAATACATTTTTAGATACATTATTCCCCTCATTTAATCATTATGTAAATATTATTTAGTAAAGGAATTACATGTGACATATTTCATGAACTTACCTACATGTTAGCACATATTTAAGTTGTTATGTAAATGTGTGATGTTGTTTTAAGAACTTATTTCCACATTATTCATTAGGGTAAAATTTTATCTTTGTTTGCTCAAATCTAGGGAACCGATCTCATAAGCCTTCTACTTATGGAGTAGGGTAATATTCTAGGTTTTGGTCTATTGGAGAAACTACCTAGTTTTGTTAGTTAGGGGGAGTGTTCGAAGTCTGCAAACTCAAGAAGGTGATCTATGGCCTAAAACGAAGCCCACAATCATGGTTTGATAAGATGAGTCATATACTTTCCAAATTTCAATTTTGGCACTCACATTTGGACCATTATGTTTTTATTTGAAAAACTAGTTATGGGCTTGTTATTCTTATTGTTTTTATGGAGGAAATAATTCTATCTGGCAGTGATTTTGAATTTATTGATGCTACCGAAAATTATATAGAACAATGTTTTATTACTAATGATCTTGGTAAAATCTGGTACTTATTAGGAATTGAATTTTCCAAATCTTATTCTTGTGTTTGTATTTCGCAATGTAAATATATTCTAGTTCTACTCAATCCTTGGTACTAAACCTGTAGGTACTCCTCTGGATCCCAAAACCAATTGAGATGATGAATCTTCACCACTTTATCCTGATAACCACCAATATAGAATATTTGGTGGTAAGCTTATTTATGTTAATGTGACTAGAGATAACATAATGACTATTGTTGAACTTGTTAGTAGGTATCTAGATAAACCTCAACAAAGTTATTAGAATGTTGTCTACTGTATCCTTAAATATATAAAAACTTTTCAAGGGAAAGGATTACTGTATCGAAGACATGGTCACTGTAAACTCAGTTGATGTTCTGTCTCTAATTATATCAGTTGTAGATGTGATAGGTAATGTAGCTCCAGCTACTATACCTTTGTTGTGGGAAATATAGTTACATGACACAGTTAGAAACAAACTGTGGTTTCTTAGTCTAGTGCTAAAGCAGAATACAGAGATATGGCTCATACTACTTGTGAGTTAATGAGGGCCCAAGGAATATTCAAGGAATTTGATATCTCCAATTCTTCTCCTATCCCATGCATTGCGACAATAAAACTTCTATTTTTATTGCCACCAATCCAACATTTGATGAGCGCACCAAACATATAGAGGTGGATTGCCATTTGTTCAGGAATCTGTTCTCTCTGGTCACATATGTACTCCTTATCTACAGACAAAAGATCATGCTCTAATATCTTTATGAAGATACTTCCCAAGACTCATTTTTCTACTTTGGTGGACAAGATGAGCATTTTTGACATCTATGCTCCAACTTAGGGGGGTATTAGTATATATGCTTTATGTGTTATGTTGTGTTCTATGTTTTGTTATGTGTTATTTTGTGTGTTTTTTATGTGCTAAACTTGTCAAGTCTTTAGCTTTTCTTTTATCTCATATGGCCTCTTTATATTTCTCATTTACTTTCTGAGCATATAAAAGAGAGTGCATTATATTTGTTTGAGACATATCAAATAAAGGTTTTCTTATTCTATATGGTATTATATGTATATGGCCCCCGTTAATCCTAAGCCCCAACCACCCCTCCCCATCTCACAATTGCCCTCTCTTCCTCCTTCCCTTCCTCACCACAACCTTCTCTTCCAACCAACACCCATCAACCTCCAACAAATTCCACACCTCCACCACCCATCAACCTCCATCGCCTTCAACCTCCATCATCTTCACCACCTTCACCAACCTCTGACATTGCATTGACCCCCATCACCATGAACTTCCAACCTCATCGTCCTCCATTCCCATCATCCTCAAACAACCCATCGCACTCCATCCACCACCAATACCATCAACCTCCATCCTCATTGACCTCAAACACCATATCACCCTCCATCCCCTCTACCATCTTCACTAACATCCAACACCCCATTGACCTCGACACACCTTATACCTCCACCCCAACAACCTCTCACATTCAACCACCATCCCTCATATCCCTACATCCCATATATCTCCACCTTCACCCTCCACCCCATCGACCTCCACCCCTCATCAACCCACATTCATTGGTACAAAAACTATCTCTAACATTGGTTAAGACAACCCTATATCGTCAGTTACAAATTGACACTTAAGTGGGAGATACTACTGTCATAGGTCTAAGACGTTTGTTATTTGGAGACAACAAAACTGACGACAGAGATCCAACCTCAGTAGTGATTATAAAAGAAACTAACACTGTTAGGAGTATGAGTCGTCGGTTATTGGAAAAACTGACATCGCAAAAGCCATACCATGTCACATTTGTAACTGCTAAAAGGACCCTACATTGTTGATTTTGAAACAACTAACACCTATTTAGCATTTAAGTCATCAGTTTGAACTCATAAAATTGACAATTAATATGTATAGTGACAGTTCAATCAAGTAAACAAACAATCTATCCTCTCTCTCTAGTTTCTGGGTTTGGTGCTCTGATCCCTCTCTAGGTTAGGATGCCACCCCATGGTGGGTGGGAGTGCCAGAATCCCTCCTGTTACTACCCTTTATGACAGTGTGAATGAGGAAGGAGATTGGTTCTCACTGGCGTCAGATGTCGTGGTGGATAGGGACTGGGTTCACTCTGTAGTTGGCCCTCCACTAAAAATCCATGGCTCTGTGGCAGTTGACCTGAAAATCCCCTTCCGCTAGGAGAAAGACCAGAGGTAATGGACCAGGATCGATGATTTGATAATGGAGGAAATGGAGGACTACCACAAACAATCGATTATAGTCCATATTATCAGTAAGCACTACCACCTAATCCCACTCAAAGGTTGGATGATTCACAGTTGGCGGCCAAAAGGGGAGTTGAAGCTACTCGCCATGAGTGAAGGGCTATTCCTTGCTATATTTGCAAGTGACACTGATCTCAAAGGAGATCTTCTCAAAGGACTATGGCTCTTCGATGATCATCTTGTCCTGGTGAGAAGATGGACCCAGGAAGTGGACACTAGAAGGGCAACATTCAAAATGGCTCCTGTTTGGGTCTCCCTCCTAGATGTTGATAGGAATTGGATGGCTAGGGAGATCACTGTCATCACCCACACTATTGGAGAGCCTAGAGAGATCAACAGGAGGTCTGATGACACTATCCACATATGTGCATGATTCTATGTTGACATCTCGACAAAGACTGATCCTCCTCCTGAACTGATGGTAGAGCTCCCGAACGGTGACAAATGGGAGGTTCACTACAAATATGAAGCATTGCTTGATAGATGTGCCTCTTGCAAAATTTTTGGGCATGATATGGGTAATTTCCCTGGAGAGAGAGTCATGTCCCTCTCTAGACCCCTCATTGTCCCTAAACAAACCAAGAAGAGGCCTATAAGGAATGAGAGATCTAGGCCCCTGCTAAGACCAGAAAAGGCAAAGAGAAGGTGCCAGGTGACGATGGCGTTACTGACATCAACATCCCTGGGTTCTGCCTCAACGACAATGGGTGATCAACAACCTTCTGGCACTCTTGATCTGCCTCCACGGGGTGGGTCAACTGTTGTAGCACCAGGGACCTCAGGAGGCCTTGACGATTCTTCAGGACCTCTTATCGACACATCTAATAAGCTAGATAGTTTGTTAGTGAGAAATAGGGTGGTTGATGCTGGTCCACATTGTGAAAACCCCTTCTCCATTCTAGATCAAATTGATGAAGAAGTAACTACAGACAGCATCCCAAGGCAAAGTATAAGCCCTAAGTAGACCAAGAGTTCAGCCAAGAACTAAGGTAAAAATTGCATGGAACGTGCGAGGAGCATCCCTTGTTGATAGACAAAGGGAGCTAAGGAAGGTAATAAATGAAGGAGGATTGAGCCTTGTATTCTGTCTAGAAATGAGAATCAAAAGGAAGGTGAAGGATAGAATCAACACCCAATTTCATATAGGGTGGCTTGCTCTATCTAACATTGACTACAGAGATGGCTATAGGATAGAAGTGGTATGGAATCCAATGATTTGGGATGTTGATCCAATCAATGTTTTTGACCAAGTAATTACCCTGAGTTGTTGCAACAAGGGAGGACTGGACTGCATCATGTCAGGTGTCCATGCTGAGAAACTTGAGAGTGACAAAGTTCACATGTGGAAGACGATTAAAAGAACTCTACAACACGCTGTCCCTTGGCTAGTTCTAGGGGACTTCAATAACGTCAGGAAGTATAAAGAGAAGTATGGGGGTCTCAAGGTCCCAGACAGAGTCATGGCTTCCTTTAATGATACTATAGAGGCAACTAGACTTATTGAGCTAAATAGAATTGGCGGCTTGACGACTTAGTCTAACAAATAGAAATAGACACATTGCCTGAGCTATTGACAGGGTGCTAGTCAATGAGGCTTGGTTGGATTTTTGGCCTAATGCGGTAATCAAATTGGGTGCTAATATCATGAGTTATCATTCATGGATGAAAATGGATTTTTCTTCTAAGTACCATGTCCATTGTCCATTTTGCTTTCTTAGTCTCTAGTGTGAATGGGAAGGCTTTAAAGAAATTATGGAAAGAAGCTGGTCTATTGAGGTCCTTGGCAACCCCCTGTATAGAGTGTTGAAAAAATTACAGAATACTAAGAAAGCCTTGAAGGCTTGGAGCAAAGAAAAGACCAACTTGATGAACTTGATCTACGAAGCAAAAAAGGACTATGAAGATGCGTCCATCAAGGTTAGGCTGCATCCTGACAATGCCTAAGCAATCAATGAGTAAAGAGAGAGATTAAAAAGGCTAAGAAAATTAAAAAAAGCTGAGGAAAGATACTTATGGAAACACAACCGATTGAAGTGGATTTGTGATGGGGATTTCAACACCAAGGTCTACCACTCATTGTTCAAGAAGGAGATGAGAGAAGCCATTCGTGAGCTAATTAATGAGCATGGGAAAGTGGTTGACATTCATGATGAGATAGCAACCTGTGAAATCCACTACTTTTAGCAAATGTACAAACAACCTAGCATTGATAACAATAGTTATGGTGACCTACTTATCGATAGAAGAGTAGATGATTACATGAATGAAGAATTGTGCAAATATTCTACTGATGATGAAATAAAGTCACCTATCTTCTCAATCAACCCTTCCAAGGCGCCAGGGCCTGACGGGTTTAATAGAAGATTCTTCCAATTCATGTGACACTATATCAATAGTGATATCACTAAAGCCATCAAGTGGATAATTAATGGCAGAAACATGGTTCTTGCCACAAACCATACCTTCATCAAACTGATCCCTAAGAGGAAGGATGCTAATAGTTCATTGACTAAAGACCTATAGCATGTTGTAGTGTCCTTTACAAGTGTATAGCTAAACTCCTTGATGGGAGGCTCAGGAGTGTGTTGCCACACATCATATCCGAAGAGCAGAGTGCCTTCATTAGAGGTAGAAGAATGTTTGACAACACTCTACTTGCAACTAAGTTCCTCATAGCATTCAACATCAGTAAAGCCAACTCCAAAGCTTGTGTCAAGATTGACTTGGTGAAGGCCTACGATTACATTAGGTGGGACTCTCTATGGGTTGTTATGAAGTCCTTGGGTTTCATTGTGTATT
The DNA here is from genome assembly GCA_963693085.1 of Alisma plantago-aquatica. NCBI lineage: Eukaryota > Viridiplantae > Streptophyta > Magnoliopsida > Alismatales > Alismataceae > Alisma > Alisma plantago-aquatica. The sequence continues at coordinate 1,820,613,787 of OY856409.1, read as the reverse complement.
GGATTATCTTGCTCAAACAATGCATCCAGACTCCCTCCTTCTCTATTCTAATCAACGGAAGCCCAGTTGGTATGATCAAGGCTTCTAATAGTCTTCAACAAGGGGATCCTTTATCCTTTCTTCTGTTCACTATTTTGATGTAAGACCTAACCAACTTGATAAAGAAGGTTGAAGATAAAAGGAAATTAAATAGTTCTTAGTCAGGGGAGTGAAAGTGAAGTTCCACCTCATTTTTGCTAATGATGTCATGATCTTCTCTACAGGGAATGCCAAAAGACTAAGGGAGTTCAAAAGAGTGATTAGCAAACTCACTGACCTCTACATCAACTCCATCAAATAAAAAATTTACCTCTTTAAATCCTGTGACCTTAGGAGAGGCAGTCTTAAAGTGGCTATAGGATTAGAGGATGGCAAACTCCCTATCAGGTATCTGGGTGCTCCCATAGCTGGTGACAGGGGAATGATCAAATACTATAATCCCTGTCTGCATAAGATGAGGAAGAAGATCAAAAATTGGAGTGGCATCAAGATGTCTCTTGCCGGGAGACTTGTCCTTGTTAGATCAATACTTCAATGCATGGTCCGCTTGGAGGGGGGGAGGTCTGTGGGATACCCACTGCAGTTGCTAATTCCATGAAAAAATCACTGTCAGTTTCATATGGGGTGGGCACAATCATGGCGTGGCCTAGGATGTTCTTGCCCATCCCTTCTCTAAAGGTGGTCTCAACATTCTACACCCTCTGAAGATCATTGAAGAGGGGAAAAATCAAAAGATTGGATAGATTCTTGAGGGACAAAAGTAATGGATGGTCCCGATGGATGACCATGTGGTATGGCAAACTCCCGGTTGGAGTTGATCAATATTTCTATAAGGTTTGGAGAACTTCGTGCAATAGGTGGACATAAGTTAGCTCCCTATATTTTTTTGATGATCATGATATGGTGTGCTTGGTTAATCAACAAACCATACCATGGATCAACATTGACACATCAACTGATGTTACATGGGAAAAATTTCTGTGGGGTTCTCACCACTATCCTAAGTGAGGTACGACTGCTTATAGAGCTATTCAGGGTAAACTCTCAACTAGAGAGTGGATTATCAGTTGGGGAATTTAGGTCGATGGTCTTTGTCTCCTATGCAAGTGAGATATGGAAAGCCATAATCACCTTTTTCTTGGTTGTAGTTTCACCATGCTCATTTGGTCTATGATATGGCTAAAAAATACTTGGGGCACCAACCACAACTATACCTTGAGTGAAATCTTTGAAAGTATGAATCTTAAGCTTAAGGATAAGCATACCATGACATTTGGGGGAGTTTGCTTTGCTATGTTATGCTTTTTTGTATGGGATGAGAGGAACAGGAGGATCCATACCAACACTAGCCTCTCTAAAGAAGAGATTGTTAAAAAGATCACTACAATGATTTCTAACCTCATCCTAATAAAGAAAGGGTTAGATAAGGGTGTGTCTAATATTGCCAAAGCATACTGGGGATTTTGTTACTAACCCTGTATATAGTCTTAGACACGATGTTTTTTTTTGCTAACTGCTCGTTTTTTTTGCTCTTTGTAAGCCTGTCGGATCCTATGTAACCTGGTACCTTGCTACCTTCTTTTTGGAATATATTTACCTTCTTCCAAAAAATAGTAAACGAATGACTATGATGTGCTACCCAGCATGGCCATTCTGTCCAACATGGCTGTTTTAGTTTTTTCCTTTAATGTCAGTTATATTACTAAACCCGATGACTCAGGCATATAGTGTTAGATTTATTTAACAACTGATGACTATATTTTTTTTCTTAAATAGCAAGCCTGCAAACCTACTTCCCGACTGGTCAGTAGGATGCAAAACCTACATTTCAGAATTGGAGTTCTGAACTATAGGTTAAAAATATCATGTGAGTTCATCTTAACAAAATGCCACCAAACCCGCAATAACAAACATAATACACACATAATTCTATTCATTTTCCAATTCCATTTCATCACATGTGCAAACATATTATTCATCTTCACATTCATTCACACACATGATACTTCATCTACATATACACCAATTCCATTCTCATGACATGTAGAAAAACAATTCATTCATTCATCTTCACATTCACACACATGTATATAGATGATCATTCACATATGCACCAATAATTTACTAGCATCAAATTTAAAGTTGCAAGAAGTCATAAGCACCACGTGTATATAGAAATAATGACATCAAACTTTAGAAAAGTCATTCTTTAATCCCAATCAAAATTAAAGTTGACATCCTTTTCGAAGGCTTGTGCCCATTGTTCTCGTATTTCATCTAGTTGTTCTGTCGTATAGGGAAATTATATGTCTGCTAGCTTTTATAGCTTATTGAAGTCTTTCATTTTAAACACTTGTAAAGATAATGACATACATAATTAATAATTTTGATATTTTCATATTATTCAATGAGATTATATACTTATGATGATCAAGACTATATATATAGACTACATTTTGTATCTCGCCGATGTCTAATACCCCATATATGAGAATCATGTCCATATACCACATCATGTAGTATCCCCATGCCCAACCATCATCGTCCATATACAACATCACGTAGTATCCCCATGCCCAAACATAACACTATAAATTCCAGTATACAAAATGTTAATAAATAAAAGTAAGAATAGTTGGCATAAATATGCATTGGAGTCAGAAAACTACCCCAACATTCTGCCAAACTATCACTTTCTTTTCTTGTCCACCTTTCGTCCAACTTTTTTGAATTCTTTTATAGCCCTATACATTAATGTAACACATTGAATTGTATTAGTAAACAATCATGTAATATATATGTTAACAGATATAAATATAAAATTGTAATCATGTGAATAATGCCCTTTTCAAATCCTGTCCCCTATTGTCTATTTTGTCACCCTTAGGATATAGATAATACACAATTAGCACCGTGGGGATAATAAGATATAAAACCCAATGTTTATTCATGAGTGATAAAAAGGTAAACAAAATATAACTCAAAATCCACAATGAAATGTAATTTCATAAGTCAAAATTATAAGCAAAGTTAACTTACTCAACATTATATGGAGCTAACATCACATTCTTTGTCACTTTACCAAATTTTTTAATGTAGTAGAGCAGTATTAGGTAACATATGCAGGGTCTTTAATTACATAACTAATCAAGGATGAAACTAGAATGCCACATGGGGAAATGAAAACTCTATACAAATCCTTTGTAAGTGGCTACAAAACATATATGATTTATGCATAAAAATATAAAAAAATAGATCAACATATATAAAATGAGGTATATAGCTGTATAAGATCTCACCATATCCAAAGTTCTATCACAGATGTGTTCAACCAAGCATAACCAAACAACTCCAAAGCATCTTGCAGAAATATACTAGTATCACGAGGTTGACCTACAATGTCATCCTTAATATGGATCGTCATAGGTGACCCCTCTTTATGTTTGCCTATCTATACTTCCATACCCCTACACTGAGGATGTAGAAAGTCAAATAGGTATTTTGTAATTCAACTAGGTAATTGAGGAGGAGGTGGTGGTGGAGGATGAGATGTAAGGGGTTTCTTAGGCGCTATGTCCTATACATATATGATCTTGTATCAATGGTGTCATGTATAAAGATACAAAAACAATGTAAATTTACCTTACATTAGTATAAACAACTCCATCTTTGAGCCATGCGACCACACTGCCTTCTACATCACCTATCATTTCATGCTCAAGCTGGTCATATGGTAGTATATTCTACTTCTAAGGGGCGTAGACAAGCCTCAGTGTCACGTGAACCGCATCGACGGGAAACAATGTACCATGAATCATGTCACATTCAAGGTGTGGGTAAGCCTCGCCCAGTGCAATGAAATATTCTTGTAATTTAAGATGACATGGACTCAACTCTTACAAATTTGCATAGAGTGTTACATATATTATTCAAATCATTCTAAAAGACTACTATGTCATAAAAATGCTTATAGAAAACGTGCTAGGTGGCGGGTCCACATGACTATTCCCAACCACCTCTGTTGTAGGGGGTCCACCTCATATGAAGAGAGGGGAAGCACATGTACTATTTGAGGAGCTGAATGAGAAGCATGATACTGGCTCATTGCTTCCTAAATTCCCTTTGTAATTAACTCTTATACCTCCTCTTTTGAGAATCCCCCTTTATGGACAAATTTGCACTTATGCTCTGATGGCCCAAAGAATGCTCTTATACCGACACCAGTGCCTGCATCCCTAACACACCCAAAATGCTATGGGTTACCTAGAGAAAATGTCAATTCATCCCTTGTTCCCTCAAGGATGAACTTTCCTTGTTTCCTTTGTTTGTGGAGCTCTCTCTAATCATGATTAACAATAATTAGTAGATAAAACATAACAATCATCAATACTTATTTGCTCTGAGAGTTGAATTTTACCATTTTTATAGCAACCTCAGTAGTTAAGGGGTTGGGTATATCTCCATATTTGTTTTTCCTCCCAACTATCCACACATAATGGTGAGGTAGAGGTCCATGAGTAGTAGAGGACATAGCAGTTCCATGGGTAGGTTGCTGAGAAGAAGACACCTATAGTAGCTTTTGGCAAATACTTGCATTGCCACCTGGATCCATCATGTGGTTGTGCACATTATTTGTACGCCTTTCTCTCTGAGCATTGCTTGCAACCTGATTAGTAACAATTGTTGGGTTTTGTGGAGAAAACATGTGCGGCGGAAGCAACAAAATCCATGCAACCCAAAACAGGATCTCCTCGACAACAACATATTTGGAAGGAGTATGATTGCGGGATAAATATTATCGCAGAGCAAATCCAGCGATGTCCCGCTGCACGACAGTGTCCAACGACGCTTGTCTACATGGACGGAACTTCTCTCCCGTTTGCTGTCGCAGGAAGATTCGGCGGCGCTCCTTTCGTGCGATGATGTACGCAACTCGTAACACGCACAGATGGTCATTGATGCCCTTCGAACACAGGCGTATCAACGTCTGCATCTCTACTTCATCTACGCAGATGGACTGGAACTCCACGCCGTGCTTCCTCAGCCGATGGGAAGGAGTCGTGTCTGTACGGCTAGGGTTTATGTACGCGAGCGTAAATCGAAAATCCTCTCTCAATATCTTATATAGATATCGGCCGTCAATCCTCCTTTAAATAGGAGACAAAGGGAAGTAGGGTTTTCTAAACCCATCGGTAAAAGAAACACTGCGTTAATTAAAATGCTCATGGATAAATTAGAATATTCTGGAATTTCATTAATTAACAAAATAATCACATTAATTGATTAATTAAAATCCGACTCCATGCAATCGCTTGGGATGGCTCTATGGGCATATATACCAATAGACTCCCACTTGCACTTCGAGCCAGTCACTCCAATATTATTCTAATCCATTACATAAACATTTTAGTAATCAATGTGATTCAGAGCAATTCTAATCAAATCCACAATCATACTCCTATTCCAACACATCCTATGCGTGTGACCCGGTAGGCTCCAAATTACGTTGGCAGTGATATCCATAACCATATTATGATTTCACAAGCAATGATTGGTATCTAGCAAGACTTCATTGCCACCCAAGTAATTGGAGAAGTTGGAGAACAACTTAACCTATCATTCATGACTGGTGTTACAGTGTTTGTATAGTTCCTTTGTTGCTGATATCTGGATTGAACTCGAGTCATGGAATTGTTATCCTCTTCAATGTTCAATCCATGTTCCTTGAACTAGAGCAGACTGTCTGAGATATATGTAAGCTCAATATCACATATTGACTCACATCAGCATGGCCATGCATTTCTCAGTCTCTCTTATCAAGTGGCCGGAATATCAAACTCCTGTAGGAAGGACAAATTCCATCTACATCACTCACAGTCATCCCCATGTGTCACAGTGCACCCAAGCACCATCTTTTTGGCAATCCTTATTCAGGACCACAGTGGATGATGTCAAAGTACACCGAACGACATGTGATAAGTGTAGTGACTTCAGGTCTAAGAACCACAATCACCACCATCATTATGAGATGTGACTCTAACTACCAATCATGGTATCCATGTGTCACTCTTAAGGTGGGTCTATCCAATACACTGTTCTCTAACAAGTATCTATGTATTTGGTTTGATATCTCCATATCATGGATAATGAGATTCTTCCATCAACCAACATACATTCTAATCTTCTGTGTTATTGATGTCTATGGATATTTCCACAATAACAACCGATTAGGGACAAAACAAGAATACATACTCTTAGCATACATATGATCTCACTGTTCCGGTCATCAAGCCGAAGACATATGTCATTGAGTACATTATTCTATAGACATTTATAAGTTTTATGGTCATCTCACAATATAAAACACAAATATAGATTGGAAACTTGCCTTTATTGATATGATCAATGTAGTATTACAAATCATTTACATAATATCCCATTACAATCATCGAATGATAGTCTCTATGGGTATACATACCAACAGATTCCCACTTGCACTTATACCCAATCACTCATGAATCTCAATCCAAGTGATTGAACATGTTCATCATGTTTCTACTGTGAAAGTGCTTTTGTGAGTGGGTCAGCTACATTGCTTTCTGTAGGTAATCTGCAAATCTTCACATCTCCTCATTGTTCGATCTCTCGTATGAGATGGAACCGCCGTAGAATATGTTTGGAACATTGGTGTGATCTTGGTTCTTTAGCCTGTGCAATTGCTCTGTTGTTGTCGCAAAACAACTCAATTGCATCACCAGCGCTTGGAACCACTCCAAGTTCAGAAATGAACTTCTTGATCCACACAACTTCCTATGCAGTATTAGACGTGGCAATATATTCATCCTCTGTTGTAGAATCTGCAACCGTCTCTTGCTTGGAACTCTTCCAGCTCACAACTCCGTTGTTCAGGCAAAACACAAATCTAGATTGCGATATGTAGTCATCTTTGTCAGTTTGAAAGCTAGCATCGGTGTAACCCTTTACCACGAGCTTTTCCTTACCACCGTATACCAAGAATTGATCCTTAGTCCTTCTCAAGTACTTTAGGATGTTCTTTACGACTGTACAATGACATTCACCTGGATCTGAATGATACCAGTTCGTCATGCTCAAAGCATACGACACATCAGGACGAGTACATAACATCGCGTACATGATAGATCCAATTGCTGATGCATATGGAATCTTACTCATGCATTCCCGTTCATCACATGAACTAGGACATTGGGATTTAGAGATCATAACCCCATGGGACATAGGCAAGTTACCTCTCTTAGAACCCTCCATGCTAAACCTCTTTAGAACCTTGTCAATGTATGTGCTCTGGATTAGGCCTAGAAGCCTTCTAGATCTATCTCTATAGATCTGGATCCCTAGTATATAGGATGCTTCACCTAAATCCTTCATAGAGAAGGTCTTCCCTAGCCAACCTTTTACTGTCTGAAGAGTAGAGATGTCATTTCCCATCAATAATATGTCATCCATATACAATATGAGAAATACGATTGTGCTCCCACTAACCCTTTTGTAAACACAAGGTTCATCTTCATTTTGACCAAAGCCAAACTTTTTGACTACTTCATAAAAATGTAGATTCTAGATCCGAGATGCTTTCTTCAATCCATAGATTGACCTTTGTAGCTTACATACTTTATTGGCTTCCTTTGGATCGATAAAAATCTCAGGTTGTGTCATGTACACATCCTCAAGTAAATTCCCATTAAGGAATGCTGTTTTAACATCCATCTACCAAATCTCATAGTCATGATAGGCTGCAATGGCAAGCATGATCCTTATGGATTTAACCATGGCAACTGGTGAGAATTTCTCGTCATAATCAACACCTTGAATTTGACGGAATCCTTTCGGAACCAATCTACCTTTATAGGTTTGAACATTTCCATCCATGTCAGTCTTCTTCTTGAAGACCCACTTGCACCCTATGGGTTTTACCCCTTCGGGTGGATCCACCAAGGTCCGTACCATGTTGGTGTACATGGATTCCATCTCAGATCTCATGGCTTCGAGCCATTTCTCAGATTCTGGTCCCTTAGTAGCTTCTAGATAGGAAGTTGGCTCATCATCTATGCCCAATTTGTCACTGTCTTGAGACATGAGAAATCCAAATCTCTCAGGCTCAAGTCGTGTCCTACTAAACCTACGAGGTTCCTGTGTTACATTTGGAACTTGAAATTCCACAAAAATTTGTGAGTCTTCATGTTACTTATGTACCTCCTCAAGTTATCTGCTTTCTTGTTGGTCTCAAACTTCTTCGAGCTCTACATTCCTCCCACTAATTCCTTTGGAAATAAATTCCTTTTCAGGAAATATAGTAGTCCTAGCAACAAACACTTTGTTGTCAATTGATGTGTAGAAGTAGCATCCTCGAGTTTCCTAGGGGTATCCAACAAAATAGCATTTTTCTGATTTGGGTCCAAGCTTTTTAGGAAATTGTTTCCTAACATAAGCTTCACATCCCCAAATCTTTAACATAGACAAATTGGGACGATTCCCATTCCATATCTCATATGGTGTCTTTTGAACCGATTTGGAAGGTACACAGTTAAGTGTAAATGCTGCAGTTTCAAGAACATATCCCCAGAACGATATTGGAAGTTCGACTGAACTCATCATTGATCGTACCATGTCTAATAATGTACGATTCCTTCTTTCTGACACACCATTATGTTGTGGTGTACCAGGTGGAGTCCATTGTGATATAATACCACGGTCTCTCAGAAGGTCCTCAAACTCTTGGCTTAAGTATTCACCACCTCGATCTGAACGGAGTGCTTAAATACTCTTACCAAGTTGCTTCTCGACTTCATTAATGAAAGTCTTGAACATTTCAAGAGTTTCTGACTTGTGTTTCATAAGATATATATAGCCATACCTACTGAGGTCATCAGTGAAGGTAATGAAGTATTGATAGCCTCCTCTAGCATTTGATATGAAAGGTCCACATACATCAGTATGTATGAGCCCTAACAGATCACTGGCTCTCTCACTGTGTCTAGTGAAAGGAGTCTTGGTCATCTTCCCTAATAAACATGCCTCACATGTCTCTAATGATTCAAAATCAAAAGAGTCTAGATAACCATCCTTATGGAGTCTAGATATATGCTTCTCGTTTATGTGCCCAAGACGACAATGCCATAAGAATGTTTTGTTTGAGTTGTCAAGTTTTAACCTTTTAGTATTTACGTTGTATATGCTAGTATCAATTTCTAACAAGTAGATACCATAAGACATAGGGGAATTGCCATAAAAGATCTCATCTTTAGAAATAGAAATAATTCCATTCTTAATGTGAAATTCAAATCCACTCTTGTCCATACAAGATATAGAAATAATATTTCTATTAATGGCAGGTACATAATAGAAATTCTCTAATTCTATTACAAGGCCCATAGGCAAAGATAAACTAATAACTCCAACTACGGTGACAACAACTCTTGCTCCATTAGCGACACACAACTCGACTTGGCCCTTTCGTAAAGGCTTACTTCTTATCAGATCCTGCATATTAGAACATATGTGAGATCCACATCCGGTATCCAATACCCATGATGAAGAAGTATTTAAGTTTATGTCAATAACATATATACCTGAAGTGGAGATCTCTATTCCCTGTTTCTTCTTCCTCAGTTCCTCCAGGTAGAGAGGACAATTTCTTTTCTAATGTCCAGGCTGGTGACAATGGTGACAATTGCCTTCTTTGGAGATCCCACCTTTAGCTTTAAGCGCGGATGACTTTGGCTTCTTCCCGGCTTTAGAACTTTTCTTAGCCTTGCCTTTACCTTTTGACTTTCCCTTTGTCTTGCTGATCATCATCACAGACTTGGGCTTGTCTTTCTTCATCTGTGCTTCAGTTGTCCTCAACATGCCCAACAATTCTGAAAATGGCTTGTCAAAATTGTTCATGTTGTAGTTCATGACAAAATGATTATATGATTCAGGAAACGATTGTAGAATCACATCAGTGTCCAACTCTTGACCTAGGGGAAAACCCATCTTGGATAAGATTTCCACGTACCCAATTAAAGTGAGTATATGGGTGCCAACTGAGTCCCCTTCTTTCATCTTGCTCCTGAACAAAGCCTTTGAGACATCATATCTCTCCTATCTTGCTTGATGTTGATACATGTTCTTGAGATGTGTTACCATCTCCATGACATTCATGTTCTCATGCTGCTCTTGCAACTCATAGTTCATTGAGCACAACATCAAGCACTTGACATCCACGACATCATCAAGGTGCTTCTTGTAAGCATCCTTTTCAGCCTTGGGCGCATTTACGGTGGGTTCCACTGGCTCTAGTGTTTCAAGGACATAGAGCTTACGCTCATATGTGAGAACAATTCTCAGCATCCTAAACCAGTTTTGAAAGTTAGTTCCAGTAAGTTTGTCCTTCTCAAGGACCGATCGCAATGAGAAAGTGTGAGTGTTGTTTTCCATTTGATTGCTATAAAAGGAAAAAATTGCATTTAGTCCAAAACATTTTGACTTGTAAAGATTTGATAAACGAGATTAATTAGGCCTTTAATTAATTATGCTCCCACTATTTTATTCAAATTGATAGCCCTCACTATCAACTCAGAAGATTTCAACGCACAACCTTCTAGTGAGCTAATATCCAAAATAATTGGATCAATGCCCAGCCAACGCCGACGTCAAAGACCAAATACTAAGGAAGGCAACTTTTGCCAATTACATCATATGCAACTCTTGGATAGATGATTATGCACACCTCCTTGCCATGATGCATCTATGTGCCTCTAGGTACTTGATCCGATCAAGATTCCCTAGTTAAGTCCAACCCATAAGCCAACACAATAAGTGTGCACCCTACGGAGGCAGACCCACACACCCACCATCACACTTCCACGAGATAGACAGTGTACCACGCGGAGGCGTGCCCACACATAGTCGATCAAGCTTTTCATGTGTGTTGCTTTATGGAAGGCAACTAAAAATTAATATTATTAATTGAGGGGTTTTATTAATAATATACATATCCAAACACCACATACTTATAGTACGTATCATATACTACTATATCCACAACCAAAAACGATAGACATGCAATCAAAAACACAAATACATCGGTTATGTCTATACTATTGTAATCCTTTGGAGCAACAAAGGATTACGGTCCACCTATGGTCTTATGCATCTCATGAAACACCTGTGAATCAACCTGTAAGCCTATAATGATCAACATTACAATGAACAACTTCATGGATGCTTCATGAGGTTTGAACTTCAAGTTCCTTCTTGGAATTGGATCTTCTTGTTGCTTCTCCATGGACGCTCCTTGGAGTTGGATCTTCAGGTTGCTTCTAGAAATTAGATCTTCATGGTGCTTCTCCATGGACACTCCTTGGAGTTGGATCTTCAAGTGGCCTCCTTACATCAAGTTTACAAATACTAAAACTAATCCTATCTCTATTGCATCATATGAGTACAAATATAAAGGGAAAGAATTAATTACACTTTGAAATAAGAGATGAGGCTCGACATGCAAGCCAAATACTTTATACAAAGGATCCATATGCAACCATTATACATCCATAGCATTCACAAACAAACACATCCACAAGATCGACATCCACATTCATTCACAACATTCACAAAAGGGGATACTAGGCCATAACCGTGCATGCACTCACCACATAAAATAGATTTTAAAGGCAATGTGTATGCTATCATAGGTATATCTACATATATATATATATATACATATATATATATATATATATATATATATATATATATATATTAAAATTGTAGTACTTGTAATGCGGTACATTCCCCATTAAATAAATTTTTGACTCCCACACAGACTATGCGGGGTACACAGGGGCAGTGCCCCTGTGCGGTGTACACAGGGGTAGCGCCCCTGAAAGGTCGACAGAATTTTACTTCCGTGCACTTAGGAAAATCAACATTTTCCATAGTCGACCCCGTCCAAAACGTCAAAAACAGAAGCCTGCGGCGTATGTGGAATTAGGTTTAGATTTGCACATTAGCAGTTTTAATTCGCATCGTATGAAACATAAAAAATAGTATACAACGATTCAATCATATCAAAATGAATCCAAATATGTCGTAGATTGACGCTGCTCTGATACCAATGTTGGGTTTTGTGGAGAAAACATGCTCGGAGGAAGCAAAAAAATCCACACAACCTGAAATAAGATCTCGTCGACAACAACGTATTTGGAAGGAGTATGATTGCGGGATATACCTTATCACGAAGCAAGTCTGGCGATGTCCCGCTGCATGACGGTGTGCAATGACACTTGTCTACACAGATGAAACTTCTCTCCCGTTCACTGTCGCAGGAAGATTTGGTGGCGCTCCTTTCGTGCGATGATGTATGCAACTCGTAACGCGCACAGATGGTCGTTGATGCCCTCTGAACGCAGGCGTCTCGTCATCTGTGTCTCTACTTCGTCCACGCGGATGGACTGGAACTCCACGCCGTGCTTCCTAAGCCAGCGGGAAGGAGTCGTGTCTGTACGACAGCGTGCTAGTGGCGCATTGCTCTCCTTTCTCTCCTAAGGACGATGACGGCTAGGGTTTATGTACATGAGCGTAAATCGAAAAGCCTCTCTCAATATCTTATATAGATATTGACCGTCAATCCTCATTTAAATAGGAGACAAAGGGAAGTAGGGTTTCCTAAACCCATCAGTAACAGAAACACTGTGTTAATTAAAACGCTCGTGGATTAATTAGAATATTCTAAAATTTCATTAAATAACCAAATAATCACATCAATTGATTAATTAATATCTAACTCCATGTAATTGCTTGGGATGGCTCTATGGGCATATATACCAACAACAATCATCAATAGTAATTGGTAAATAAAACATAACAATCAAGGTCAAGGTAAATTAATGAATAATAAGAATGTATTCAAAATGGGGAGTGAGGCTTAATACCCTGAATTCCTCAGTTTTTTTCATAGCAACAAACACCTCCTATGTCTTCAGGTCAAGATAACCCCATCGCTCAGTGTGTGACTTCTTCCTCTTCTCTGTGTCCCATATGTATAGTCTTGTCAGAGTTGTCCTATAATTCCTTAGTACCCCCATAGTGTTGCATCACCTGTTCACGATGCAGTTTTTCATCTAGGTCAAATATCCAATGCAAAAGTTCATATACACAATGGAATGTTCTTAAAAATAGAATTTTAAATAGCTTTATAAATAGAATTGAAAATGATAATATCTCACACATAGTTCTTTCCATATGAAGTCTTTCTTGCTTTTATCAAATTTATGCCAAGATTCTACTGCTACACTACAATGGATTTGAGTAAGAACCCCTAGATATGAGACAAAAGAGTTGCTATTTTTTCCGAAAGGATTTTGGACACTGATGCATGTAAACTATACGTAAAAAATGCAAGAGCATGTATTAATGTAATATAGGCCTAAAGAGGCCTATATATCAAATACGGGGAAAATGTGTACCCATAAACTAAAACTAACAATTACCTAATTAGCTAGGCCCGAGAAAAAGAGTGATTTGGTTAATTAAGCCACAAAATTGTAGGAACTAAAAGTAGGAATACTAGCTGCGATCAAAATTAGGAAGAATACCTTAGGATTTTTGGTTTTACCACAGTTTACATTGCAATTAACATCATTTCATTAATAGTAGTCCCTCCTAACCCTAGAAAAAGAGACATGTAGCAAGTATTACCCACTCTCGTGGCATAATTCACTACCTAATATAATACCAATCCCACTCTCATAGCTATTGAGTTATTAATTAGGTGCTTTATTAAAATCTCTGTGTTATTCTCTTCACAATTGTAAGCCCTCTCTCGAGGCACAATATAAATTGTGTATATCTATGAGTTTTCCAATCCTTAATCCCTCTTTAAAAGCAATTAACAATAAATTAAACTACCAATGGTGATCAAGCATAGATAATTTGTGATGTTCTCATAGAAATATGTCCAGATACAAGGATAAATATGAATATTAATTCATAACTGTCAATTACAATGCAAAATTGGGCTACTCTTAGGTCTCAAGGAACAAATGGGATTAGCCCCACATGATTTCCATTGTCAAATACATTAGAGAAGAAAAAAACATGGGAAACATTAGAAGACTAAAGTAACCCCTGAAGAAGATGGTCCAGATGACTCCCTCTCTCTAACATGAAAATTTGCTAAACTCTGGCTACAAATTCATCCACCAGAGTTGCTCAAATTTCCCAAAATGTGGATTTATTCTCTTCTTTCTCCTCTCCCAGCTCCCGATTGTCTCGCAACAAAAAAGAACCCGATATCTAGATTTGGCCGCACTCCCCCTAAGTAATAGAAGTGACTAAGGGCGTCATTAAATCCCGATCGTCGAATTAATTGCAATTGTTGATCTTATCTAATTGCTCTGTATCGGTACTACCGACTTAGTGTTGGTAGTATTGGCGCCCTCAATTAGTCGCAATCCATTGTAAGCTATCGGTACTACCAAGTTGTCTGTCAGTAGCACTAAAATTTTCCCTAAAGTTCTTTGTTTGATTTTTGGTATAAGTTGGTACTACCGAGTTGACTGTCAGTAGTACCGAGATTCATTCTGAATGATCTTGTTAATATGTTAGTAGTACCTATTCTTGTGTTTGTATGACTAAATTTTTTTAGTTCAACCTGTTCCTATTTGTTAAATGTTGGTACTAACAATAGATATGTCGGTAGTACCAAGCTATGTTGTTTCTTGTAGATTCACCTAAAATGTGAACAATAACGAATATAAGCTTTAAAATAATAATAAATCAATTGGGAATAGTAAAATAGTGAATATTTCATGCAATTAAGTATTACAGGCTATTGATGATAAATCATGTACAATTAATATGAAAATGGCCAAGAAGTGCAGACACTACATAGTAAAACAACATGTGAAAACAACAATCATTCATTGCATCCAAATTTCCTAAGCTTAAATGTTTCTCATCCTCGAGTAACACACCTTCAGACCTATTTGAGACAAGTCAGCAAAAAGAAACGGGATATGAATTTCCTTTCTCAACTATCCCCACTCGGTGGTCCGGAACTAGCCTATGCTGACCATTGAACAATCAACTACTCTCTTGTCACCAAAAATATCCATAAAAGATGTCCATCCTTAGATCAGTGAAATGATACCAGTAGAGCCGTTAATATCATAGTCAATCAGACATTCACTTGGTGCATCATGTGATTCCATATATACATTGCCCTTTCCTAACTACCAAAATAATTGGAAGCAACTCTGCTTATAAGAATGAATGAGGAGATAAATCATATTTGTGGCATACCAATAAGAGAAATGGATGGAATGAAATAGGTGGTTTATGAAGAGTCACAAGTAACATCGGTATCATTTATGCAAAAATAAAACATGATGGGCCTATATGTTGAAGGTGAGTAAATGCATGAATCCTAATGCCTACCATTGTGGGTGGAATGATGTATACTCTAAAAAATATCATCCGACTGATGAAAGTGAAATAAAGAATGCACCATGTACATGAGTTCTTCTTCTTTTGAAAAAAAAATCATAGTTAGGTTAGGGTATTCTTCTTACCACTTTATTAAACTTTTCTTTCTTCTTTTTTTTCTTAGATCAATGGCCCATGTTTTAGCATGTTTGAAGAGTATGGTCGGGCTTCACTACACTAATCAATTTTTTTCTTTTTGTTTCTTTTCAAATGATTTTAAGAGGTAAGGATGTGTATTCTTGCACTTTTAATTTTAGAAGAAAATACATGAGTACATGGTGTAGAATGAATGATGCAAAATGTATGCAATCTACATAGAATTTTTTATGCAACTAGATGATATGCATAAGAGATTTCCTCTTTTTCAATTTTTTTTCTTCTAGTTGTAACTAATGCAATAAACAAAACTAACTATCATGTCAATTATTATGCCACGCAATGCAACCAAAAGGAAACAATTCAGGTTACTTGATGATCTTAAATTGGTGGATCAAAATGGATGAAAGAATAGATGAAAGCACACAATTAAGAGATAATGCCTTTCTTAAGCTATGATATGTCCCTCTACCACTGACCTCTGTATAGGGTAACCTTAGGATTTCTATATAAGACTTCAATTTAAGGTCCCGTTAAATGTTTGATCCATTCAGGCTCAAACCCCATCATCATCCATAGTTAATGGATAATTGATTTCCATTCATATCAAATGTTCATAAGCCGAAAAAACCCATACACTTCCTCTAGGTGATGCCACTCAAAAAATTTTCAACTAACCCAAAATTTTCAATATTTAATTTTTCATTGCAAAGATGGGAGAACACAATCTATGATTGACAAATATAGCAATCATGCTTCTACTACTCCACAATTACACTAATTAGACATGGTCCTAAAAATTTGGAATAATAAAACTAAGAAAAAACAAATAAAAGGTAAAGCTGCTCTAGCACCCCTAAGCTTGAACTTGACTAAGTCCTTATAGTCAAAATCCAAATAAAGAGGTGGAATAGTGGTACCGGTCAGAATGGCGATGGTGGTGGCTGCAACATGGTTAGGTCATGGGGATAGAAAGTCCCCTGAAACATCGGGGACTATTGTGACATCTCTAGACGTTGTGGATATCCACCAAAATAACCTTGACTCTAGTAGTTGTCAAAGAATGGCTATTGGTAGTTTTCCATCCACTGCATACACATATGCATGTTCTCCTGGTTCTCTAGGAGAAGTCACTCATTCTCAAAGATGGCATGCTGGTTCCAGTATAGTCGTCCTTGGACATCATGAATGGCTTCCAATGTTGCTATATGTTGTTGTTTCCCCTACTGTATTTCCTATAACATCCCATACATACCTGTGATTAAGTATGGGTCATCATCCTTGACAGGTGGTGGAGTAGAGGAGCTAGAGGTACCCTATCCTCTGGAGCATTTTTATATAAACCATCATCTCATGAAAGGTATGGTAGCCTCTTCCTCCTCCTCTTCTTCATCTTGCTCATGTGCTTGTTCCTTCTCAGTGTCGCTGTCTTCGTCTTATTCATATCCCTCCATGACATCCTCTTCCGGACACCTCATTTGTCGAACCCCTTGCGAGTTGAAGATGGGGTTAGGGAGTTACCTATCTTACCACTACTCCGTAAGTGTACAACAAGCATACACTTTACCATGACACTCGATGATGAGGTTTTCTCTCTTAAAGTGCTTGAGATCCAACTTGAAAGATGTCTTCAAAGGTTTGGAGGTGGGCATGTTTAGATTGAGGTGCATAGCAATAGGAGTGATCAGCCCTCCAAAATTGATCGAGGGCCTCCTCTGCACCTATCACTTTACCTCCAACATGTGTTGTAGAAAGAAGGATCCAAAGTTGAATACCTCTTCCCCTAAGGCCTACAAAGACCAAAGGGCATATAGGTCTGCCTTCTGCACCTTCCCCTATCCTGGGTTGGACCTGGAAAATATTGTATTGGTGAGGTAGCAGTGAAGGATGTGAGCAAATAGATGATCGATGTTGGTGACAGAGTTCCTATGCCATCTGATCGTGTAACCTTGTCGCAAATCCATCAGAAGCCTCCACACCTAGGAGTAGTCAAAGCCGTTGGTGTGTAGCGGATGTCCCCCATTGACCACCCATAAATGTGATTGAATTCCTTTAGCGTGAGGTGGTGAGCGGTGTTGAAGAGACAAAACTTCACCCATCCATCTTCCCATCCTTTCCTATGCTTAGAAATACAACATATCTCTAGAGATGCCAGGAACTCACAAGTGATTTCCTGGTAAGTGGGCCAATCACCAAAGAAGGGGTGATCAACCACCATCTCTTGAACTTCACAAACTCGACAGAGATTGTTAGCAAAGCCCATGCAAGCCAGGAAAGCACAATCTCCATACCGTTTTGGGATGATCTCTCTTCTCATAAACTTTTCATAGTTCTTCCTCTAATTGGTGTTGAGGTGAGAAATGTGTGTTGGCTTTAGTACCAACATGGTGCTCCCTACCATTGAGGAAGCTGGTCACCTGGATGCCTTCAACCCAATACAAGAAAGGAGTGGAGGAGAAAGATCTCAGTGAAGACTCTAATCACCTGGAATCACATTCACATATCGTTTTGTAGCGGATGTGGTGTGGGTGTGATTGAAACTCAACCTACACCCTTACTTTTATAGATGATGAGTTTCCTTCAGGAATTATGTCGGTAGTACCGACATGAGAATCGTTAGTACTAACTTTTCCTCCACAATCTATGTGAACTGGTATTGACTGTTGATACTAATGTTCCTCATCCATTGATGTAGATGTGCATGGATCGTCACACATCGGTGGTACCGATGTGTGTTGGTAGTACCAACTTCTAAAACTGAGTGTCAGATCGGTACAACCAACCGTTGGATGGGGACAATTGTGGACCATTGATGGCGCACCCATAGATTCTAGTTTTTTGTATGTCGGTACTACCGACTATTGTATCGGTAGTACTGAGCTGATTTATGCTTGCTCCTGTTGAATGATGTTGGCACTACCGACAAGTGTGTCAGTAGTGCCGAATCTTTATAATTGTTGATACTTTTGAACTGTCTCTCAATATCCTGAACTTGGATCATGGCTATGGCGTTATTACTTTTGAGTTGAGCATTAGTAGTACTGAGTACTTTTCAGTTAACCAGTGTTCTCTATAAAATATTGGTGCTACTAACCTCAACGTCAGTATTATCGAGAATTTTGGCCAACCACTTTGCAAACTGTTGGTACTATCGACCAATGTGATGGTAGTATTGAGTTTTTTGAATCTTGACCCTGTTGTCCCTATGATTGCATCAATAGTACTGACTATTCACTTGGTAGTACCGACTTCCCCTCTATCTGCACACCACACAAAAATGATCAAGGCACCCTTTTTTATAATGGTAATAATGGAATGCAACTATAATATAAAGAACACGAATGTAAAGAGAAAAATCCTAAAACAATAAAGGATGGTTGGGTTGCCTCCCAACAAGTGCCCTTATTTTACACCCTAGGCTTAACGATCAAATCACAAAGAATAAATGAAGCTCAATGAGCTTCAACTCCTCTCCCTCACGTGGCAAATCTCCCCCAAAATAATGTTTCAACCTATTGCCATTCATAAGGAATGGCTCAGCTCTATTGCTAATCTCTACTTCCCCATGGGGAAAATCCTTCACTACCACAAATGGACCACTCCATCTAGACCTCAATTTCTCGGTATGCAACTTCATCATAGAATTGAATAAAAGAACCTTTTGTCCCGAAGTGAACACTCTATGCAAGATGTGGAGGTCATGGATCTTATTTATTCTATCTTTGTAGATCCTAGAGCTATCATAGAAAACTATCCTGAGCTCATCTAACTCATTGAGTTCCGACATCCTCTTCTTCCCTGCAACATCCAAATTATAATTCAATTTCCTCAAAGCCCTTTTGGCTTTGTTTCCAGTTCCACAGGTAAATGACATGCTCTCTTATAGACCAACATAAAAGGAGTTATTCCTATTGGTTTTAGGCTGTCTATATACCCAGAGACTGTCTCATTTAGCTGCATGCTCCAAGTTGTCCTATTGGTTGAGACATTCTTCTCTAAAATTTTCTTAATCTCCCTATTAAACACCTTAACATGTCCCTGGGTTGGTGGGGTGATATGGAGTACCAACCTTGTACCTCACTCCATATTTTCTCAACAATTCACCAAACTTGTTCTTAGTGAAGTGAGATCCACCATCACTTATGATCACTCTTTGAACCCCAAAACTACAAAACAAATGGGCTTTCATGAATCTGCATACCACCTTAGCGTCATTGGTGCAGGTTGGAATTGCTTCCACCACTTAGGTACATAATCAATGACTAGCAAGATATATAGATTGGAGTTAGATGAAACAAAAGGACCCATGAAATATACCCCCCATAAATAAAAAACCTCAACTTCTTAAAAAATGTTTAAGGGCATTCAATGTCTTTTTGATATGTTACCTGCACATTGACACACATCACATTGAATCACAAAATTGTATGAATCCTTAAAGAATTGAATGAATCCTTAAAGGATGTTGGTCAATAAAACCCACTTTCTAATACCTTATCCTCTGTCCTAGAGCTAGCATGATGTCTGTCAGTAGGTAGAGAGTGCTAGTGTGCCCAGATACTCTCCATCTCACATTTTGGCACACACCTCCTTAAAATCCCATCCCTACACTATTTGAGCAATATGGGGTCATCCCACATGTAGAATCTCAAGGAATGGAAGAACTTATTTTTGTCCTAATATCCCCAGTCTTTTAACCGCTATCTACAAGCCAAGTAGTCTACAATATTTGCAAACCATAGATCTTAGCTTTTCATAGCAAATAGCTGCTCATATGGAAATTCCTCCACAATTGGTATACCTATATCCTTTTCATCCACTCTTTCAATCCTAGACAAATGATCTTTCACCACATTTTTCGTGCCTACTTTATCTTAGATTTCAATATCAAAGTCATGCAGTAGAAAAATCCACCTAACCAGTCTAGGTATGACATCCTTCTTCTGCAACAAATATTTAATTATCGTGTGATCGGTCTACACAATGCCCTTCACCCCTATCAAATACTGAAATTTTTTTTCAAAAGTAAAAACTACCACCAGCAATTCTCTTTTAGTGGTGTGTAATTCTTATGGGCATCATTTAGGGTCTTAGACACATAATAAATGACGATGGTGTTCTTGTTTCAAAGTTGGCCTAAAACAACCCCTGCCACATAATTTTATGTGTCACACATCAACAAAAAAGGTTGGCTCCAATTTGGATCCTGAACAACATGTACAGAGACCAATTTCTCCTTCAACACCTCGAACGCTATCAAACACCGCTCATAAAATTTAAACTCAACATCCTTTTCCAACAATTCAGAAGGTAGTTTTGTAATTTTTGGAATATCTTTTATGAAACATCAATAAAAATGGGTATGTCCTAAAAAAATCCTAACTCCCTTCACAGAGGATGGTGGAGGAAGGTTAGAAATAACCTTGATTTTAACCAGATCGACTTCCATACCTCTATGGGACAACTTATGTCCCAAAACTATCCCCTCACTCACCATCATATGACATTTCTCCCAATTGTCAATGTAGTCCTAAAAAGACTCTCCATGTACTGAAAATCATCCATGAAAACATCAAGACAATACTCAACCATATCAGAAAAAATGGCAATCATACATCTCTAGAAAGTTTTTGGTGCATTGCACAAACCAAAAGACATTTGACAATAAGTGAATGTGCCATAGGGATAAGTGAAAGTAGACTTCTCTTGGTCATGCGGCTCGATACCTGATTGTACACAAAATACCGGTCCATTAAAACAAAAATGAGAGTGGTCCATGAGCCGCTCAAGAATCTTATCTTTGAAAGGGAATGGAAAATGATCCTTAAGTGTGGCAACATTCAAATGATGACAGTTAATACAAACTCGCCACCTGATTACCAACATAGTAGATATCAATTCACTAGCTGAATTTGTGGTAACAATTATCCCCTCTTTCTTAGGAACAACTTGGGTAGGACTTACCCAATTTGAGTTAGAGATAACATAGTATACCTACCGATAGAAGTTTGGCTACCTCCTTCTTCACAACCTCAGTCATGATCAGATCAAGATGCCTTTGAGGTTGCACTATCAGCTTGGCCCCTTCTTCAATGCAAATCTTGTGCTGGAATAAACTAGCAGAGATCCCCTTGAAATCCGTAATGGACCACCCAAATGTAGATTGGTGGTTTTTTTAGCACCACAATCAACTGCTCCTCCTCCTACATGCTCAATGAGGATGGAATGATGACCGAGTTAAGATGCGGCGGTAATGGATTCAACACGAGACTCAGAGGACTATATAAGGATGGAACTGATGGTGGTGGTGGTGGCCCTAGATCTTCATAGTGTCTTATATAGAAACATGTCAGTGGCTTCAGAAATAAAGCACACTCCTCCAAACAATGAGCACGAGTGTGGTCATCCACCAAATTCATGATGAATGCCTCCAATGGTAACTGTTGATATGCTTGAGTAAGTGTGGAAGATGCTGCCTCCTCAATTATCATTGGGCACACACCCTCCTCTTCATCATCATGATATTGCCCCACCTTAATCAGTGATACCTCCCTAGTGTGCTCCATTATGTCCACTGTTGATGTGCTATTCTGTACCTTTGCCATTGCATGAGCCATGTTTAGGAATGGTTTCCCTAGAAATAGAGACAACTCTCCTTGTAAGTGTTGTAACATGTGACACTATGCTTTCTCTTCAGCTAGTTGTGTAGAATCTGAAATCTTTATTTCAAAGTGTTCATCCTTGATACCAAGTGTCAATCTACCTCTTCCCATCTCTAGTATCATATATACAGTGGCTTGAAATGGCTCTGCCGAAAACACAAATTTGTCGACTTTGATGAGAACATCCTCACATATACCATATGGCCTAACCACTGAATTACTACTAGCTATATGGTGATGTTTCTCTTTCTGGATTCCTTGAGACTCGACTTCTTGAAAGTAGTCAAGGGCATGAGATTGATGCTTGCCCCTGAGTCACATAACGCTTCTCCAAACTTGGTCTTCGTGACGTAGCATGGTATATTGAAGCATGCTGGATCCTATCTCTTCTATTGAAATATCCTATGGATGCAAGAACTGACTTCCTCTCTCAATACCACTACATTTGAATCAACTATCCTCCTCATTTTATCAATCATGTCCTTCAAAATTTTTCCACAAGAAGGAATCTGCTCGATCGCATCAATGAGAGGGATGTTGTCATGAAGCTTTCTGTAACTGTCCAAAAACTTTTGAAATTGTTGGTCAACTTTGTTTTCCTTCAAACTATTTGGTGAGGTGGGACATATGCCTCCTTCCTTGTCTCTCTTGTTTCATTAGTTTCTTCTTCAACTTCTTTGTCCTAAGCTAGAGTATCTGGCTCAACTGGGTCATTAGTCACTGTTGGTCCTATATCACCTGCATTATCCTTTGCCTATGGAACTGTATTCTTTTTATTCAACATTTTCATTCTATTGCAAAGAAATACTTCCTTAACCCGATGGTTTCCTGACAGTATGCTCGTATTTCCCAGAACTCCTTATTGAACAAGTTTATTCAAGGAAGCCACTTTTTCTTCTATCTGATAAATATGAGTCTCTATATTGCGGATCCGTGCTCCTTGGTTATGCAATTCCCTCTGGTTCTAGCCAATGATCACCTCATTCTAATTGACCATCTTTCCTAGCATGTCTTCAATGCAGTGTATTTTACTGGGGTCCCTATCATGTTGTTGTGCACCAACCTACTGTGGCTTGGCTTGTGGTGCTTGGGAAGGGTCTTGCCAATTTTTTTTTATCCTTCCAAGAAAACTTGGTGTCCTTCCTCCAAGAGTAGTCATTGCCCCTGTAGTTCTTCTACCACACATACATGCATTCTTCTTCCTCTCCTCCATAGGAATTTCCATCCTCCTAATATACTTTCTTGGAAATAAGGTCCAACTTCTCATTCAATGCTGAAATGTCTTTAGACTCTCCAATACTTTTAATGGTTACTGGACGTTCTCTTTCTTCTCCCATGACTAATTCTTGGCCATATTATTCAGTGTGACACTTGGATGGCTTGTTGTTGAGGAAAAATCTTGTTGTTTCACTATCGAGTGTAGTTCTCTCTCCTTGAGCAGCCCATAATAGAAGATATTTGCTTGGCCATAAAGATTGATCCCATGATGAGGGACCTTCCTCAACATGTTTTGAAACCTCTCCCATGCTTTAAAATATGATTCTTCTGCCTACCGCTTGAAGTTGTAAATCTTCTTGACCAACTCATTCAACTTTTATGGTGGGAAATAGCACTCAAAGAAAACATCTATCACCCCTCCCATGTTTCTATTGACTCAAGTGGGAGGTTAAGGAACCATGACTTTGCATTGTCTGCCAATGAAGAAAGGAACAATTTTAGGTAGATGACAGTTGTTGGAACCCTATCAATCTTCACCATATCGTAGCTTTTGACAAAATTATTGATGTGCATCATTGGATCTTCTGTGCTGTGGCCATAGAATGCTTGTAACTTAACCAATGCCACTAAGCCATGGTATATCTTATAGATGTCCACATTGATAATCTGCTTTTTTATTGAGCCAAACTGAGTTGTTGCAGATGACGCCTTTGTCATCTCCCAAATGGTCTGCTCTTCTACTTCTGCATCAACCATCTCTTCTTGTTCAGGTTGTTCTATTGGAGGTGGTGGATTTTTAGGTGGTGGGGTATGAATCAGTCTTGGTGCAGGGTCACTATACTCCTATGCTCTATGTAAGAAATCCTCTTTAAATGCACTCTTTGGAGTTGACTCTCCGTAATAGGTGCTTCTTGTTTGCACCATGTACTAGTACCTGAAATTGATGAAATCTGTATGAGAAAATCGATACTAGTGATTGAATAAACATTTAGAACTTAGATTAGAAATAGTAAAATATATGTGGCCTAGAATGTCCGATCACAACACTCATAGTGCTGGACACACCATTTCCCCCAGCAACATCGCTAAAAACTTGATGCGCATAAACTACACATCAAAAACATAAGTGCACACATCAATGTAATATAGGCCTAAAGAGGCATGGATATCGAATACATGGAAAATATGTACCCAGAAACTACTACTAACAATGACCTGATCAGCTAGGCCCAAGAAGAAGAGTGATTTGGTTGATTAAATGACTAAATTGTAGGAATTAATAGTAAGATTACTGCTTGTGATCACAATTTGGAAGAATTCCTTAGGATTTTTTGTTTCACTATAGTTTACATTGTAATTAACATCATTTCATTAGTACTAATCCCTCTTAACCCTAGACAGAGAGACATGTAACAAGAATTACCCACTCTCATGGCATAAATCACTACCTAATATAATACCAATCCCACTCTCATAGTAATTGAGTTATTAATTAGGTGATTTACTAAAATCTCTGGGTTATTATCTTCCCAATTGTAAGCCATCTCTCGAGACATGATATAAATTGTGTATATCTATGCATTTTCCAACCCTTAATCCCTCTCTTGAAGAAATTAACAGTCTATTGAACTACCTATGGTGATCAAACACAGATAAATCCTGATGTTCTTGTAGAAATATGTCTAGAAATTAGGAGAAATATGGATATTAATTCATAGCTGTCAATTATAATGCAAAACTAGGCTACTCTCAGGTCCTAAGGAATAAAGGGGATTAACCCTGCATCATTTCCATTGTCAAATACATGGGAGAAGAAAGGAAAAATGTGGGAAACATTAGAAGACTAAAGTAACCCCTAAAGAAGACAATTTGGATGACTCCCTCTCTCTCGAATGTGCCGATTTGCTAGCCTTTGGCTGCAAATCCATCCACCGTGTGAGGTGCCCAAATCTTCCAAAATGTGTCTTTCTTCTCCCCTTTCTCCTCTCTCAACTGTCAGTTGTCTTGCAATATAAAAGAATGTGATACCTAGGTCTGGCCGCACTCCCCCTAAGTCATAGAAGTGACTTGGGCATCACTGAATCCTGATTGTCAGATTAATTGCAATAATCGATCTATCCTAATCGCTCTGAGTCGGTACTACCGACTTAGTGTCGGTAGTATCGACACCCTCAATTAATCGCAATCCATTATAAGATGTCGGTACTATCGAGTTGTCCATTAGTAGTATCAAAATTTTCTCTAAAGTTCCCTGTTTGATTTTGGTATAAGTCGATACTACTGAGTTAACGATTAATAGTACTGAGATTCATTCTGAATGCACCTATTAAAATGTTGATAGTACTAATTCTTGTTTCAGTAATACTGATTTGATTCAATTTGACCCGTTCATTTTCATCAAATGTCGATAGTACCTATCTGTGTCATTTCTTATAGATTCACCTAAAATGTGAACAATAATGAACATAAGTTCCAAAATTGTGATAAATCAACCCGTAACAGTAAAAATAATGAACATTTGATGCAATTAAGTATCACAGGATACTAATGATAAATCATGCACAATTAATATGAAAATGTCCAATAAGTGCACAAAATACATAGTAAAATAGTTTGTGAAAATGACAATTATTCAATGCATCATGCACCATCAAGCTCAACGACCAACTTCAATCTGTTGCCCCTTTGTTGTACTAGCTTGTTCATCATGGCGATGCCCCTTATTTTTGCATGTTGATGATGTTGCTCATGAAGATGAACAAGATCCTTAGGGCGTACATCTTCAACCTAAAATTGACAAAAAAACACATATAGGTCATAAGAAGATATAACTTATAAATGCGATAAAACAATACAACAAGATAGACATATCATGAAATGCACATCTCTATAATAAAACAATACAACTTACAACAGTGTCAAGGTGCACATTGTGATGCTGCTCATCCTCATGGTAATCATCATCACGATCATCATACTCATGGTCAGACGCCATCTGGAAAAAAATGTCATATAAAAAATAGTCAAACAATGAAATATGGGATTGTAAAATGCACACCTAACATTAAAAAAAATAAAAGTATGCCTCTAGTATTGAGATCTTTTTATCAATCAACATCGCCTTTAAAATATACAAGCAATCTTGTTCCCACAACTCACGATAGATTACTTTCACTTGTGCTCCTAAAGTTCCTTTTACCGGAATAGTCCTCAATATTCTTGTAATTTATAGGTGCTTCGTTCCAACTCAGAAAGTCATTGTAAAAGAACCTCCTTCTCCACATAACATTCAGTAATACTCCCTTCAGACCAATAACAGTTTTGAACATCACCTTTGAAAAAACTCATGTTCCATTCAAAAGGATACATCCAATGCAAGAAAACTGGTCCCAACATTTTCACTTCCCTAGTCAAATGGACAACAAGATGTACCATGATATCAAAGAATGAAGGAGGAAAATACATGGCATAGGGTAACAACCACTTCTCCTTGTAACTTATTAAGATTCTCAAGATCAATAACTTTTCTACATAGAGTGTTGAAGAAGAAACAAAGTCTGTTGATTGCAAGCCTTACATGATTTGGCAATATAGATCAAATTGCCACAGAAAAAATTTGTTGCATTGAAGTGTGACAATCATGAGATTTAAGACCTATCGGCTTTAGATCTTTCTTTCATACTAGTCTATGGATATTGAAAGAGTATCCCTCTGGTACCTTAACATTAAGCAAGAAATCACAAAAAGTTTTATTCTCATTTCTAGATAATGTGTAAAAAGTAGGAGGTAAATATGTTTTTTGATCCCTCCTAACTACTTTTGTTGTTAATTTCTTCCTTATTCCCATTTCACATAGGTCCATTCTGGATTTGATGCCACCTTTAGTCTTACCTGGTACATTCAACAAAGTACCAATGACGCTATCATGAACATTTTTCTCAACATGCATGACATCGATACAATTCCTAACTGCCAAAGAACTCCAAGGAAGATCCCATAATATTGACCTCATCTTGAATAAAGATTTGTCACTCTATGTGGGAATGGTACATTGTGATATCTTACCGAATTCATTAACAAAGTCTTTTACTCTTTCATAAACAACCTCCCCCGATATAAGTTTAGGGGCACTTCGTTCCTCATTCGGTCCATTGAATGCTTTGCACAACCTTTGATAAGGATGGACTTTTGGAAGAAACCTTTGATGACCAAGTATACAGTGTTGCCATCATGTTTTAGTCGTATTGAGTCAATGTTATCTTCACATATAGGGCATGATTTGGATCATTTTGCACTATATCGATAAAAATTCACATATGATGGAAAGTCATTAATAGTGCAAAACAACATAGCATGCAAAGGAAATGTCTCTCTAGGTGAAGCATCATAGGTCATCACACCTTGTCCCCAGATTTTCTTTAAGTCATCAATTAGAGGTTTAAGATAAACATTGATATCATTGCCAGGTTGTTTAGAGCCCGATATCAACAATGACAGCATAACATACTTAATTTTCACACATACTAGGGAGGAATATTGTATATAACAATCATAACATGACAAGTGCTATGTTGGATATTCAATGTACCGTATGGATTCATCCCATCGGTACAACGACTGAGTCTTATATTCCAGACTTCTTCACTGAATTTAGGGTACAATAAATTAATCTTCTTCTACTATGGGGAATCAGACACATGTTGTAGGATCCCATCATTATTTTTCTTAACCTCTGCATGCCACATTAAATTCTCCTAATCCATCGAATTGGCAAACATGCACTGAAACTATGGTATTATAGGTAGATAGCATATCACCTTTGTAGGAGAGCTAGTTTTGGACTTCCCTAAAGTTGTTATTTGTACCTTTATGCCCCACATTTTGAACAATATTTCAAATCAACATAGTCCTTTTGAAATAATACACAGTCATTTGGGCAGGCATGTATCTTCTTAGCTTTCATTCCCATTGGGCATAATATTTTATTTAATTTGATGTTGAGATTGGAAGCTTGTTGCCTTTAGGAAGAATTTCTTTCAACAAAGACAATAATGACATGATGTTTTTTTGGCTCCATCTATTGTTAGCCTTTGGAATATACAATTTCAACACAACACTCAGCTTCATAAACTTAGCACAACCAATGTATAGAAGTCTCTCAATATCATGCACAATGATCCTAAATAAGGAAGGTGGATCAATGTGCTCTACCCCTCAACTATCTAGCATTGCATCAACCATGTCTATCATAAGCAACTCATTCAGATCTACATCATCGATGACAACTTCTTCTTCAACACAAATACTGCTATCAACATCTACTAATCTCATGGTTGGGATCTCTCTATGTCGATACCATTATGTATAACCATGTACAATCCCATTTCACATGACATGACTTTTGATTTCATCACCAGTGTTGGCTTTCAACTTGTTACCATAATGCCTACACGGATAACAAAACCTATCTCCAGGCTATTTTCTATGTTCCTCCACAAATCTTACTAACTAGTCAAGACCAGTAATAAACTCTAGGGTGCAACGATTTGGAATGGACATCCATGATCCATCCATTCTATGATCAAAGAGAAAACAAGTATTAGGGTTTAGGGTTTATAGAGTAGGTTTAGAATTTACATATAGATTAGGGTTTATTATTTTGGATTTTGGGATAAGGGTTTATATATTAGGGTT
Organism: Alisma plantago-aquatica; assembly: GCA_963693085.1. Lineage (NCBI taxonomy): Eukaryota > Viridiplantae > Streptophyta > Magnoliopsida > Alismatales > Alismataceae > Alisma > Alisma plantago-aquatica. The sequence continues at coordinate 1,820,584,571 of OY856409.1, read as the reverse complement.
TATGGTTTACATATTAGGGTTAATGGTTTATAAATTAGGGTTTAGGGTTTAGTAATGAATGTGTGTACCATCTATCCCATTCTTAAACACCTAATATAACTAGTAAGTGTGTAATGAGTATTCAATTTTCAAGAAAATCTTGGCAGTATTTCCCCATAGTTCTCCAAGTACACTGATGGAGATGGGCAAATGTCCACCAACATCTGCACTTAGAGAACAAATGAAGAAGTGCTGATGAAAAGTCTTGAAAACCGAATATACATTATACACTTACATCCTAAGTGAGATTAAGTGCTCAAGAAAATCCCCAAATTGGGGACTATCCAAGATTTACTCCTAATGAGTAAATCTTTGATGGGTTTCTAGGCCAACAAAATACATGTATGTTGTCATTCTTGTACTATGATCATAGTTTCATCATTCATATCCAAGATTTTATGTAACATAGTTTAATTCAATTCATTTTTCCATTTGGGTTAGTTCATTCATGCATCATTAACCCTACTTAATTAATATTAATAAACTACACAATCTTGAAGAGCAATTATTGAACTAAGTTAAATAAATCACTAACAAGAGAGAAAGAATGCAATATTAATTAATTAAGATAAGTAGTAAATATCGAGCGAGTTTCTAGGCTAGAATAAAAACCTTAACAAGAATAAAAACCCTAACAAGAATCAATCACCATTAACTATTCAATTTGCACTTATAGGCAAGTAACAAAATAATATTTAAGCAATTAATTAGCAAAGTGGGACATTAATGGTTTAAGAAAAATCTACTTATAATTAACCACTCACCGCAATGGTGGATTAGGATACGGAGGTGGCGGAAAAAGGTGGAGGTGGAGGTGGTCACAGCTAGAGTAGGCTGGAGGTGGGGCTACGGCGGCAGCTATAGCAGGCTGGAGTGGTGGTAGCTCGAGAAACAGAGGCTAGAGTAGGATGGAGGTGGGGCTGTAGTCATCAACGATCAACATGGAAACAACAATAATAGCTCATCTGTGATGCGTGGCATAAGAGTAGTAGAGGAGGTAGAAGAGAAAATTCCCAGAGCTAGGCGGAAGAGAAAATTGTCTGTGATTAAACAGAAGATTGAGGAAAAGAAACATTTCACGGGTGCTATTAAGTGAACTTAGTCATCAGTTGTTAAAGGAAATTGACGATGAAGTACATAGTTGTCAGTTAAACAAATCAAACTGACACATAAATTAGCGCTAACAAACATGGCCGTGCAGACCAACACAACCATATTGGAGACTTAGTCATCGATTTCTAAGGGTTAAAACTGAGGAAGAAAACCCTGATCCCCCCAAAAAGTTGGCCTTTGTCAGGAGACTTAGTCGTCAGTTTCTGTTGCTCAAAATCAATGAATAAGTAAACACTTCGACATCAGTTGCTTTAGGGAAACCAATGACAGAGACCCATCTCGAAACAAAAAAAAAGTCAATCTCATCAACGTAACTTAGTCGACAATTTGGCAAAGAAATCGATGACACAAAATCAATTTGGGGGGGGGGGGAATACTTTTATGGGGACAAGGCGCGAAAGCACTTATGCATCGGTTCCATATCTAAAACTACTGACAGAGACCATTCTACAAACAAAAAAGTGGGCTCAACAAGGGGACTGTGTTGTCTATGTATCGTAACTAACAACTAAGAAGCAATTTGGGGGGGGGGATAATTTTTTCTGTGGGGAGATGGTGCGAAATTTGTGTCATAGGTTCTTAGATGAACCGATGCTAAACACAAAACTTTTGGAGGAAAATATTTTTCCCTAAAAAATTGTATTTAAGGGTTATCAAAGACGTCTATTTCATTTTAAAAAATCAGATATTATAGTTAAAGTGGTACCCATGTCTTTTCTAAATCTGTAGGACTTGACCATCGATGATAGTTTTACTTATAAACTGACATTATTGATGATATGGTATCAGTTTTGCTTTGGAGCTGACATTAGAAAAAAGTGACATTAGAAATTAGAAATGTACCAGTGATTCCTTCAACCTCCACCCCAACGACCTCCATCCCATTGACCTCTCTTAATCCCTTCCAGCTAGTTTAAAAGCAACACCTTGAAGACCTAAAAGTACCACCTTTTTTGTATTCCTATGAAACATGGTGGACTAAATATCACACTACCATGACATAGGTCTTCCTTTTTTATCTCTATTGCCCCTATGCGGGTTTCTCAGATCTGCTAATCTAGATCTACTGTTTTCTACTACTACTATGTGGGTTTCTCAGATCTATTGATCTAGATATACTACTGCAATCTACTACCCCTATGTGGGTTTCTCAGATCTACTGATACAGATATACTACTACTATTTCTACTACTACATTTAGGTTCAAGTCATCACTCTAGATTCTATGACAACTATAGATCCTCCTTGGTCTTTGTGTGTTAGTACTTTGAAACTTGATCGATTGAGAAATCATCTATGGTTGACATCCTTTAAACTATATGTCAAATCCCAAGAGTACTCCTCCCATATTTTTGTCAATTCTCAGATCTCTCCTAATCCTACAGATGATGAAAAAGCCAAGCAAGCCTGCTCTCAGTGATCCAAAGATGATTCCAAAGTTATAACATGGACGGTATATAATTTCCAACCTAAGATCATTCAAACTCTTCAATGTCTTCAGAATGCCAAACCTATGTGGGATCAACTATCTCATGTGCACTCTCACCAACATCATCTGAAGAAGGTGTTTGAGATCTTCAACAATCTGGAAAAAAGGAGTATTCAAAACATGGATCTATTGAGGACTACTAAAACTAATCTTGTGCACTCTGGGATGAATATGAAGTATACAATTTCCTTTTTTCTAACATCAAATAAGTTTAGCGGCAGTGCAACAAACTTCAATTGGTTCAGTTCCTAGCTAGACTTCCTCCTATTTTCTCTAGATTTCATGACCAAATATTATTTAGTGATCCCTTACCTACACCAAGGGATGTTCTCAAGTGTGTTAAATGCCTTCCTTATATGTATTCCCTACCTACTACTTCTGATCACCCAGTCCTTGTAGTTCGATCCTACAACTCTTATCAAGGATGTGGATATGGTCATGGCTGCGGTCATGATGGTCGTTCTTCTAATACTCCTGGATGTAGTCCTCCTATCTCTGGATGAGGTCAACAACAACCTCCTACTGTCAACCACTTCTGCAACTTCTATGGGCACACGAACCACAATGAGGATTGATGTTGGTAAAAACATGATGCACTTGCCTGGGCAAATCTGGCCTTCTTTGATGCTTGTGAAGATTCAACTACTACTGCCTCAAGTTCTAATCCCATAGTTGACTGAATTTGCAATAGTTTAAAAACTCCTTCAGGCTCATCTATCCTCACAAACTCCTACCGATGATGGAGGTTCTCCTACTTTACTTCAACCCTTGCTACTCACAGTAAATATAAATGGGTCATTGACTCAAGAGCATCAACTCATATTTTCAATTGCTTAGAACTTTTTACTACCTTATCAAAAACTACTTGAATCCCTCCTGTGATGTAGATGAAGGGACTCAGTTTGTGCTACATGCTATTGCGAGTATATCTCTATCTAAAAATGCTCGTTTAAAATATGTCTTATATGTGTCATGAATTCCACTTAGTCTATTATATGTCAGTAAAACTTTGAGAAGCCTTCCGTGCTCAATCACTTTGAGATCGAGGGTTGAGTGTTTCAGCATCTCCAAATGAGGATGAGGATTGGTTTGTGCCAAGAAAGACTTTATAGACTTTACTACTTGGATGTGCCATAATCTATTGCTGCTCTACTATCATCTTCTATGGCTGGTCTACAATAACAGTATCGCCTGGGACGTCCTTCTACTGCAAAACTATGATGCCTTTTTCCTGATATTCTTGATAAACATTTTTTGTGTGAAACTTGCCAATTTGGCAAACAAGTTCTAGATATTTTCTTAAGAAGAAAGATATTGGTCCTAAAAATCTTTTTGATATTGTCGATGCTAATATATGGGGCCTCTATTCTATTACTTGCTTGTCCGGATTTTGCTATTTTATGACTTTTATTGCTGACTATTCTAGGGAAACTTGGTTGTTTATTTTAAAGGATTGCAGTAAGATTTTGAACACTATGTCCACCTTATTCATTGATATTGAAAACTAATTCAATAAAACAATTAAAATCTTGCAAACCGATAATGCCTTAGAATTTTTGAAATAGTGTGTGGATCTTTTTTGTACTACACGGGGTACCATTCATCGAACATACTGTTATTACACACCACAAAAAAATGGTGTGGTAGAATGGAAGAATCACCATCTTTTAGAAGTATCACTCACCATTCTCCTTCACTATCATGTTACTAAACATTTCTGGCCTAAAGTTTTTTCTACAACGTTTTACTTTTTTTGGTCTAAAAAAAGCTTTTACTATATTGATAAGCAAACTTAGGGTACAAGAATTGTTGTGCCCCCTTAAACCTAAGAAACACCAAAAGAAATATACAACAAGAAAAAACAAATCATGACCCAATGAGTTTTATACATGCTCCATGTAGGGAACAACCTGGAAACAAACTCATATCAACACCCAAAAAATAAAACCAAAATATAAACCATAGACCACACTAAAATTCAGAAGATAATATGGATAGAAAATAGTTCCATAGACTTCTTCACTCATGTGAAGAAACTAGGAACAAACATGCCAACAACTATAAACATTCCTTCCCTCACAAGCATAATCCAAGAGCATTCATTGTGCCATCATATAGTATCAAACAAAATTCCACAAATAGCTTGATAAGGCCAAGATTCATATAGACTCAATCAACTTATCAATTTAACAGCTACGAACATCATGACGTTTTCCTTTCCTTGATTTTTTCTTCCTTTTCTTTGACTTTGAACTCCCCACCCTAACTTTACATATGTCCCAAGGATCTGGAGTATCGAAGTCATCTGAGTAAACATCACCCTCTTCATCAACATAGTGTTTACTCATCTATTCATAATTGAAGGAGAAACCACAACTCTCCCAAATTCTTTGTGCAACTACATAATTACTATCTCCATACTCATTTGCTTGAGGATGGATATTGAACACGAACTTTCAGTCAAGTTTGAGACTGCTCCCTATCTCCAACAGTGGACTATAGCTAATCATATCTAGCTCCATCATGTGGGAAGCAAATCTTAGTAGACTAAAATATGTTGAATTTTCTCTTGCCACTGTAAGCTCAACAAATTTTACTGGAGCAAACTCGTGAGAAACATCATCAGCAATAGGTTTATCAACTTCATATTTATTAAGGATATCCTCCATCTCATTCCCTATAGAGGATGATTCATGTTACCTTAAATCTTTACTGTCAACAAAACATCAAGCATCTTCCACACGCTTGCTAAATCTGAATAGTAGGTCAATTAATGGTCTGAAATTCCACAAAAATCTTGGACAAGAGGCCATCTTGTGACCAAAACACGTGTAGAAAGAACACAGATAGGGCCTAGAGATGTACTCAACCTTCAACATAGTAGGTTCACCATAGAAAACAACCATAGTATCCTTTGACATGGGGTTAGAGGCTTGAAGTTCGATGCACACCTTGGTCACATCCAAGCATCTCATTGACAAAGCACTATATTAAAAATCAAGTGGCCTACCCAGTGTGCTAGCAACCCTAGCAATGAGGTCTAGGGTCCAAGGCATGCCTGGATTCTGTATGCTAACCCAAACCAGTTCCTATGAAAAGGAAAGGGGAGAGAGATCAGAGCTTGGGCACCATTCTTGTGCAACGACTAGGATTTCATCCATAAGCCAGGGAGAAGATGCAATGAACCCATCCCTCTCCTTGATTGACAACAATTTCACAACAAAGCCTTCCTTTAACTATGCAATGATTTTGAAAGTTCTACTAGGACACCACTGCTTGCAGATCCACCCATCTAGATGTAACGTCCCAGGATTTGAGGCCTCAAATAAAATGATATTTTAAGGAATGATTGGACTACCCATATCACTAAGGTGCACCTTCTTTTCAGGGAGCCTATCATTAAAGACCTCTGTGGTTAAGCGTGCTCATCCCAGAGTAGTACTAGGATGGTGACCAGTCATGAAGTTTATCCTAGTTTGCACATGAGTGAGGACACAACACACAGTTAAGGCTAGTAGTGGTTTGTGGGGTCAGTCGTCATTCCTAAAACTCTACTAGACCCTTGGTCAGTGAACCCAGGTGTTACATCAGCTGACCAAAAAGGGTTTCTGACCAGTGAATCATACTGACAAGTGATCATCCCACAACATAGCTTCCTCCTCATTCCCCATAATCTCTACTGATTTCACTCCATTCAACAAGATGGGGTTGACGAAGGGGACAAAAGTGATATCCAGATTATCTTCCCTTTGCAAGTGAGACACAACCAATCAAAAAGGGATATGTCATCTCCTTGAAGATTACCTTTACCACTTCCATCACTTGAGGGGGAAAAGGGGGAGGAGGTGGAGATGACTTCTTCTAGCTTGAGCTATAGTAATACATAGAGACATTGGCGTCACTGCCTTTAGGGACATTTCTAGTGACTTCACCTCCATTAGACTCACCTAGACTAATTAGAGATGTCGAGATGGACAATGAAGTACCCTCATTTCCTCGCTTGCATCCTCCATCAAGGATTCACCCACACCCTCTCCCTTGTCCTCCCCCACCTCTCTGCCCCATCATTAACCTCTGCCTCTATGGTTAATGGTGTTCCACAACATGATAATTATATGTATGCCTTCTTTGATGGTGCATAATCAAGTCCCTCTCTCATTTGTATCCAGATGCACCTTTGTTTTCTATAATTCCTTGCACTAACACATGCTTTGTTAAGAATCTCCATCCTGGGATATTAGAACATATCACTTGCTCCACCTCAAAAGGGATATAGATGTTATGCTCCTATTAAACAAAAATAGTTTGTTAGTGCAGATCTTATGTTTTTTGAATACATGTCATACTACTCTTACTAGGGGTCTACTTTATCAAGTGATATGTTGGATCATACTCCTCTGCCTAAGGTGGTAGAAGATGATCACAATGAAGTAACTGAAGTGTTGTACATGAGAAGAGCCACAATTGCAGTCTCCTCTCTTTCCCCTCAATAGCCAATTCCCCCCTTATCAGAAGATCACAACACCTCCCATGTATTCTCTGACCTACATGTTCCTATTGTCAAAGGAAAGGTGTTTGTTCCTACACTCAACATCCAATTAGTAATTTCTTCTCTTCCACTAATCCTGTTGTTAGCTTTTCTTGTTTCACTATTGCTCTTTCTACTATTTTTGTACTAAAGAATGCTAAACATGTTCTTCAACATCCTATCTGGTGTCATGTATAACAACTTAAATGACTTCCTTTCAAGATTGCAAGACCTTGAATCTTGTTGATTGTCCTGAGAATTGTTGAACTGTTGGTTGTCATTGGATTAATAATATCAAATAGCAACCAGATTGTTGGGCTGAATGACTTAAGGCCCGACTAGTAATAAAAGGTTACACTAAGGTTTGTGGGGTTCACTACTTTGAAATTTTTTGCAATGTTACCTGACTCAATTATATAAGACTGCTTATATATTGCTGTGAATAAGGATTTGCCTCTTCTTCAACTTGATGTAAAAAATTCCTTCTTGTATGGTGACATACATGAGGAAGTCTACATGGAACAACCACCTAGTTTTGTTAGTCAGGGGGAGTGTTCCAAAGTCTACAGACTCAAGAAGGTGATGTATGGCCTAAAACAAAGCCCACATGCATGGTTTAATAAATCGATTCAGATACTTTTCAAGTTTCAATTCAGGCATTCACATTTGGATCATTCTATTTTAATTAAAAAGAATAGTCCCACACTTGTTATTCTTATTGTATGTGTGGATGATATAATTTTTTTTGGTAGTGATTCTGAAGTTATTACTTCTATATCTTGGTAAAATTTGACACTTCTTAGAAAATGAAGTTTCCAGATCTTCTTCTAGTGTATGTCTTTCATATCACAAATATGTTCTAGATATACTCACACAAATGGGAATGTTTGGTACTAAACCTCCTCTAGATTCTTAATACCAATTGAGATGATACATCTTCACCACCATATCCTGATAACCACCAATACAATTGATTGGTAAGCTTATTTTTCTTATTGTGACTAGAGTTGATATTATTGTTGCTATTGGACTTGTTAGTAGGTATCTAGATCAACCTTGGCAATGTCATTGGGAAGTTGTTTGCCATATCCTTAAATATCTAAAAACTTCATCAAGGAAACAATTATTGTATCAAAGACATGGGCACCATAAACTCATGGGATATTATGATTCTGATTACGCCAATAGTAGATGTGATAAGAAATCTACCTCTAGATATTATATCTTTGTTGGGGGAAAATTAGTTCCACGGCACAGTAATCAATAGATTGTGGTTGCTCGGTCCAGTGCTAAAGTAGAATTTAGGGTTGTGGCTCATACTACTTGTGAATTAATGTGGTCCAAGGAATTCTCAAGGAATTTTATATCTCTAATTCTTCTCCTATTCCCATGCACCATGACAATAAATCCTTTATTTTTATTGCCAGCAATGCAAGGTTTCTTAAGCACACCAAGCATATAGAGTTGGGTTGCCATTTTGGTCGCGAATCTATTCTTTCTTGTCCCATTTGTACTCCTCATCTCTAAATAGAGATCAGGTTGCTAACATCTTTACCAAGATAACTTCCTAAGACTAGCATTTCTACTCAAGTGGACAAGTTGGGCATGCTCAACATCTATGCTCCAACTTGAGGGGGAGTATTAGTATATATGCTTTATGTGTTATGTTGTGTTGGGTGTTTAGTTATGCGTTATATTTGTTGTGTTTTTTGATATGCGCTATAGACTTGTCTTCTCTTTAACTTTTCTTTTATCCCATATTGCCTCTTTCTATTTCTCACTTACTCTCTTATCCTATAAAAGAGAGTTCATTCTATTTGTTTGAGATATATCAAATAAATGTTTTCTTATTCTATAGTAGTTACAACCTCCATGACTCTATGTAGTGTACATAGACCATCATCAACTCCACGTCGTGCTTCTAGAGCCACCAGGAAGGAGTTAACCCTTTGTGTTATCCATGTTACAACGTCAACTTTTCTCCCCTTGTCTATCTCTCCCTTTTACAAGAAATATGCCTCTGGCTCTCACATCATCACAATCGTGAGATGAGGAGTCTTGTCATACCAAAGTGTTGAGAGCCTTTGCCCCTCGATATAGGAGTCCATGAGCTAGGGTTTCTACAAACCCCAGGGATACAAAGGGTAAGATCTCATGGTTTGACAACTACTATGAATACCTAGTCAATCGACTAGACACCCAGTCGGTCCACTAGCATGCCAGATTTGGTTGACTGGAACATCCATTTGGTCAATTGGCTTGCTTTTTCTATTCACAAACATATTGGATTTAATTCAATGATTAATTCACACTTGAAAAAGTCCTATTGATCAATTATTTGGTCAAATAGACTATCTAATCAGTCAACCAAACACTCTAGTCAATCAACTGACACTCCAGTCAGTCGACTGGACACTCCAATCAGCAAACTAACTACCAATGTTGTTAAGTTGAATGTCTAAACACTTTAGTAACCAAGTTAATCCTATCCATGAGTAAACTCCCATTCCATGTGCACCTATGTGTGTGACCCTATAGGTCCCAAATTACATTGGCAGTGAATATTCATAACTAGATTATGACATCACATACAATGAGTGACATCTAGCAACACATCATTGCTACCTCAGTAAAGGGAAAGTTGGAGAACAAATTCAGCCTACAATTGTGATCAGTGTTATCATGATTGTCAAGTTCTTTTGTCTCTGATATCTATATTGAATGTGAGGCATGGAATTGTCATCCTCTTAATACTCAATCTATGTTTCTTGAAATAGAGAAAACTATTGAGATACACATGAACTCAATATCATATATTCACTCACATGGGAATCATAATGTGTTTTTCAGTCTCTCTTATCAAGTGTCCAGGATATCAACCCTGATAGGTGGGACAAATTCCATCCACATCACTCATAGTCAATTCACATGTGTTACAATGTACCCGAGCACCACTTTTATGGTAACCCTTATTCAAGGTCATGTTGGATGTTATCAAACGTCATAAAATGACATGTGATGAGCAGTTACTTCAGGTCGAAGAATCACAATCACTACTATTACTTTGAGAGATGATTCTGATTACTATTAAGGTTCCATGTATCACTATTAAGGAATAATGTTGATAAGTGAGAAAACCTAGTGTTCGAGCCGCAACCTCTAGGTGATGTAACATGTGATTCTCCCCAAGCTTTATGAAGGAGGGGGGGACTTCTCCCCTCTCACCCTCAATGAGATGGCCATAACAGAGACTATGAAGGATCCAATCGTAACCAAGAAAGCCTAGAATCAAGTTCTTGGTGGTGCAAACACCTTTGAGAAACATGAATTTGCTCCCCCTAAAAAGGTAGACGACAAACAATTTGTCACCATCGATGATACTACCTATGAAGCCATGGAAAAGTGCTGGGAGCATACATCTATTTTATATGTCATGGGTAAGCATCCATACTACTTTCATCTGTTAGCATGGATACATAGGGTTTATAAACCTAAAGTTGGCATTAATCTATTTTCAAAATTAGATAAGTTCTTCTTGTTACGATTCAAATTAGTAAAAGATAAGAAAAACATAATTAATGGATGTCCTAGATGGTTCGATAATAGATTAGTTATAGTCAAGAACTACAGATCAATGATGATATTCATAAATATTCATTTAGTATGATTCCTATATGGATTAGTATTCCTAGTATGGGGAGGAACTAGTCGCCTAGAGTAGTAGGTATATTTTCCAATGGAGTCAAGAAACTTTTAAGAATCGATTACAAGTCCATCAGCCATGAATCTCTAGGAGAAGATCATGCCCTTGGGGAGATTGAAGCAAATGAAGAACCTCCTAATGAGATCTGGGATAACATGCCCAAGAGAAATCCATCAGTGGTAGGCATACACTATGAACACATTCCCAACTGATGCCCCGACTATAAAGTTTTCTATCATGATTTCCATGACTGTCCTCTGAAATGAATCGTTGAAGATTCAATTCCTACTTAACATAAGAAAAACCAAACTTGGTAGGTAGTGGGGAAAAAGAACAAGGCGTCTGCTGCTATGACACAAGAAGATGGTATCCAAACCAACAATAGATTTGATGTTATCATTGATGAACCTACCATCAGTGTTAGTAATATGGGGGTTAATGAGGAGCTCATTGTGGAAGACAATCCTGAGAAGATGAGAGTCGAGTCCAGTTCTATTGATAAGGTGGGTGTTGATGAAGACACAACACTTATTGATGGTTCTATAGAGGATGTTAGCAGATTTTTATCTATTATAATTCTAGATAAAGCTCCTACAGATAAGGCAACCAATACAAATGATAATGTTGGTTCTTGCTCAAGTTCTAAAACCCATGGGTCTACTTCAGCCAGAACTCCTAAATCATCTAAATGGAATGAGTCATGTAAGACTCGATCATCTAATATAGGTCATATATGACCTTTATCATGACTAACACTCGTGGTTAAGGGAAACCATGTAAAAGGATGGAGGTCAGAAGGACTATTACGGAGTCCAAGGCATCTATTGTTGTACTAGTTGAAACTAAAATAAAAAAGCATCTGATTCACACTTCTGAGAAGATGTTTCCTATAGGATGGAAATGGATATCCAACCACTTACATGATACCAATGGATGTTTATATGCATGATGGAATCCCAAATGACAGAATATTATGCTCAATGAGATGGACAATAATCAAATAATTGTGAAGTGTCTAAATAAATGTGGTCTTCTTATGCATTTAACTGTTGTTTATGCTAGAAATTTGGTCTAGCATAGATCAGATTTATGGAAGGTATTGGAATGTCTAGTTAATACAACTGACGATTCTTAGTTAGTCATATGAGATTTCAATAATATAAGGAAGGAAGAAGAAAAGGCAAGTGGTCGTGAAGTTTCATCTATTATTCTTATCTCCTTCAATTCTTCTATTGATACTGCAGGTCTATCTAAATTACCAACCATAGGTAATGAAGTTCATACATGGCATAATAAGTAAGGAGTGTCTAAGAGAATTTCATGTAAATTGGACTGAGCACTAGTCAATGACGCCTGGTTGAGTAAATTTCTTGGTTCAAAATCTAAGATCATCACCCATGTCTATTCAGATCATTCTACTATCAATATTAATATGAAAAATATCAACCAAAAAAATAAACCTTTTAGGTTTCTTAACTTATGGATGGATTGGGTCAGTTGTAGTGATGTCATCAAAGAAGCATAGGACAAACAACAATCTGAGAACCCTCTCTATTGCTTCAGTCACAAGCTGAAATAGGTTAAAGAAAGCTAAAGAAATGGTTGAAGAAATATGTCGATCTGAACATCCTCTTTGCTAAAGAAAGTATGGAACTTAATGATATCACTGCTCTTATTAGAAGAGCCCCTCTTGATTCTAATCTCATTGAAGTTGAGAAAATCACTTTTAGTAGGTTGGAGATGTTGCTTAAGGTAGAGGAAAATTATTATTGGCAAAGAAGTCAGATTGATTAGCTTTCCAATGGAGGTAAAACACTGAATTATACCATACAATTGCTAAGAGAAGAGAGGCTCTCAATTCAATCACTAAGCTATATTACTCTTAGAGCAATCTCATGCAAGATGATGATGCTATTGCTATCAACATTGTTTCCTTCTTTGACCATCTTTACAATCAGGTTCAACTGGACATTCAACCAGTTGAGCATGATTGGATCTCCACTATTATTGAAGAAGATAATATCATATTATGCAATTTCCTTGATGAGAAAGAAATTAAAGAGGCTATCTGGAGTATTGGACCTAACAAATGTCCTGGCTTATATGGTTTCAATGGGTTTTTCTATACGAATATTTGGGAGCTTATCAATATTGATCTTGTTAAAACTGTCAAATGGATATTTGAAGGGGGAAATATGGTTCTCCAAATAAACTATGCCTTCCTTTCTCTCATACCCCTAAAAGTACATCATTGCTTCTCTAGATGACTTCAGACCCATTTCTTGCTGCTCTATGTTATATAAGATCATCACTAAAGCCATAACCTGAAGATTATCTGCTATACTACCTAAGATTATATCTTCAAACCATGGCACATTCACCCAAGGCAGGAACATTAAAGATTGTTATTTACTTGCAGCCGAGTTTACACTCAAAATCAATGTCAAGAATAGTCCACCTATAGCTTGTGTTAAACTTGATATAACTAAGGCCTTTGATTCTGTTCGATGGTCTTATATATGGAATTGTCTACAAGGTCTAGGCTTCTATGATAAATGGTCTGATTAGATTAAGCAATGTGTTGGTATGCCTTCCTATTCTCTCCTTCTCAATGGCTCTTCAGTTGGATTCTTCAAAAGTTCAATTGGGTTATGGCAAGGTGACCCACTTTCACCCTTGCTTTTCTCTATAGCCATGGAGGGTCGAAGTATAAGAACCGACTATGCTCATAGATGGAAATTGATATACGATAAATAAAACTAAATTATTCAGTTGCCTATTGTTCATAGATGACATCTTAATCTTCTCTGAAGGTAGGTCACATATCCTTAACCATCTTATGATTCTCCTCCAAGAGTTTGGGAAAGATTCTGGCATGCAATGCAACACTTCCAAGATGCATGTGTACTTATCTTCTTCATGTTGTAACAAAGATGGTTTGATTGAATCCATGGGCATTCATAAGGGTACGTGGCCAACCAAGTATCTCAACTTTGCAATGGAAGGTGGTAACTTGAGGAGGAAACACTTCCATGATTGCCTTGATAGAACAAGGGATATGATCAGTGGGTGCCCCAACTCTAAAATTTCCATGACAGGTCATATCATGCTCGTCAAATATTGCTCCATGGGTGTGATAACATATTGGATGAGACAGGGAGAGATTCTTACCTCAGTTACAATTAGAATGGAGATACTCATGTTTGATTTTATTTGGGGAAGCTCAACTCATTATGCAAGTTGGTCCAAACTAGCCTACCCAAACCAAGAAGGTGGATTTAACCTCAAAAGGCTTGATGAACTGGATGGCTTCTACACTTTGAAAATAATCAAGAGGCTTGTATACATTCTAAGTATCTGGGGCTTACAAATGAGTAGAAGATATGGGAGCATCATACATGCTAATACTAGACTTAAAATGGGTGTTTCTACTTGTTGGAGAAGAATGTTCAATATGGGCCTAATTTTTCAACATTGATGACAATTCCTTATGGAATAGCTGCCGTCAGACACTTCCAATCGACAAAACTTTTGAGAATTTGTGGATATCCTTGCATTATCCTTGTTGGAGTCTAACTACATACAAAGATCTTAAAAATATTCTTCTGACCTTTGAAATAATTAGCAAATGGAGTGGGTCTGATAACACCCTTTGTTTCCTTTGTCATTAATAGAATGAAACTATTGATCATCTATTTGGAAATTGCAAATTTTGGAGATATGTTTGGGGTTGATTACAACTCAAGCTCAATGTCAAGAGTTCATAATCTATTCATACTTGCCTATCAGCTATTCATAATAGATCAATGACCAACAACATCAACAAACTGTGGGCCATTATTGGTGTTGTCCATCTTATATGGTCAGAAAGGAATATGATGTGTCATGAAGTTGGTAATTTTGATACTATTAATAGCTTCAATAGACTTGTTAAGGAAATTAAATACTTATTCTTTACTTACAAATCTAAGCTATCTAATAATTCCCCAATCATAGTTCGAAATTAGGATTTGGATTAGCTATTTAGTCTTGCTCAATTTCTTTTGTAAGCTACAAGTTCGGTTTAGTTTGTATCTTTGTCCCCATATTGGGGGTTGGAATATATTTACCCAAAATTTTCAAGAAAATGTATCACTATTAAGGTGGGTCTTTTCGATACCTGTTCTTTGACAAGTACCTATGTGTTTGACTTGACATCCAATATCATGAATAATGAGACTCTTATGTATTATTGTCATCTATTTTACTTCCACAACAATATTCAACTAGGGACATAACAAGAATGTATGCACACTTATCATACATATGATCTCATTGTTCAAGTCCTTAACCTAAATACATTTGTCATCAAGTAACATCATTCTGTAGACATCTATCATGTTATATCATTATCTCTTAACTGAGAAAAATGCAATAAATGGAATTGCCATTATTATTATCAAATCTAGTACATGATTACACATTACTATCATCGTATGACTGGCTCTGTAGGCATACATACCAACACAAATCACATAACTTCTCTTATGAATCAAAATCTCTAATGAGAGAATAAATGTTGTGTAGTATGTGTAAGGAACCTGACCTCCATTTTGGGCTTACCTTGTTTTCTTTGCCTAACCTTGTGTTGAGATGCTTGCTAATCACTTGAAGTTGTGATTAGGGTTTGTTTGTGCTTTTTTGAGAGGTTGAGGTGCAACTTGCAAATTACCCA
This sequence comes from Alisma plantago-aquatica, assembly GCA_963693085.1. Taxonomy (NCBI): domain Eukaryota; kingdom Viridiplantae; phylum Streptophyta; class Magnoliopsida; order Alismatales; family Alismataceae; genus Alisma; species Alisma plantago-aquatica. The sequence goes on along the minus strand of OY856409.1, from coordinate 1,820,568,985 downwards.
AGTTTTAGGGTTGGTGTGCAAGTTTGTCACCTTGAGAGACATCTTTCTCTCTCCTGGCATCCTCTAGGGTTGGGAGGATGGGTTGGGCTCCTTGTTTGAGCAGCTTTGGGCCTGGTTGGGCTTTGTTTTAACTTGCTGAGCCTTGTTGAAGCTTAGTGTCGAGCTAGACCTTGGTGTATTGGCCAGGAGTGCCGGCTGTGTCGGGCAAGGGATTGTGTCGGACATGGTGTGTCGGGTTTCCATGCTGGGCGACACACACCCTCTTGACCTAGCCTCATTTGTATCACCATCTTGGGACAAGTGGTCGTTGCTTTTCTAAGTGAGTGGCAAGTCGTGGACAAGTGGTTTGGGGTGCTATCATGTGGCATAACCCTTAGAAAAATGTGCTAGGGGCGGGTGCCACCTTGCCTTGCTTTCCCTCTTCACCACATAGCATATAAATGAACCCCTCCTTTGCTTTCTAGACTCTTTGGTTCCTTTAACTACTTCCCTTTCCCTTAGTGGCCGATCTAGGAGAAGCAAGAGGTGGTCGATATAGCTGGGGTCTTGGGCGACACACCTTGCTAGCTTGTCCCTTTCCTTCTCTTGTGGTAAGTATTTGTAATGACCCCGCCCCCTGGTAACCCCCAATTAAGGGAGACCCGAAGGTCAGAGCCATTAATCAATTAACAGGATCAAAGGTTCAACATATAATCATCAATAATTATGAAATTCTACTAACTAAACTGGAATTGGGTATAAAAAAAATTGAAACTTTACTTACCTTTATAAATCTTGGAAATATAACTATCCACAACTTGGATTACTCTATCTAATCCTCCTTGCACTTTATTTCTTAATTTCACGATGTGTCACTTTACTATTTGTGTTTTTAGGATTTTACCTAAAATGCCGACAAACAAAACATCGATCAACAATTGTTGGTATGTGGAGGCAACCAAAATTTCACAATTAAGTCTAACAATTTAAATATTGCAATCAAGATAATCAGCAAGTCAAATTACATTTTCCATGTGACCATCCCCACTGCTTTTGTCCTAACCCTGGAATTGACTTAAGGCCACCTTCTCAATCTCGAGCTTGGTGCCTGGGGAGTCACCTCTCATGGTGCTCCATAGTCATGCCTCATTGACCACCTTCTCATTCCCGATCTTAGTGTCTAGGGTCACCTCTCATGGTGCCCATTGGTCTACCCTCCTGGGCCTGACCTTTATGGCATCTTCCATCAGGGTGGCATGTAGATGCGGGAATACACATTTAAATTAAATTGTGATAGTCATAGTCACTTTATAATTGCAATATGAACATCCAAACAGTTTAGTTGCATTCACTGCGATTAAACATCCGGGAATTCATCGGGAAACTAAAGCGGTTATTCATAATTAACCACATACCTATTAAGAAGACTTGAATGCAGAAATAACCAATCAATCAGGAATCAAGCAAGCACACACACAATTATTCCTGAAAAGACATCCAATATCCCTATTATTAATCATGTCATCATGATTCATTAATTCTAATTGTTTCCTATGTTATTTGCCCCTTTTTAGGGTTTTGACCATAATTAGGGTTTCCTTTCCTTTTTATTACTTTTACCTTTCTTTTATCAAAATATACATCAAACCCAAATTTCTTGTCTTATTTTCTATTCATATTCTTAAGATTATGTTTTGGTCCACAAAAACCCTGATTTTCGAATTACTCTATCATTTCTTTTCTTTTTCTCTAATTTAGGGTTCTTAAACATAATAATCAACATATTGAATTAAAAACCCTAAACATGTAATTTTATCATAAAAAAGGTTAAAAAACATCTTAATCATTAATCAGGTTAAACATGTTTGAATTAACCTAATTGCAAGACTAACTACATTTTTTTTATCAATAATTAGGGTTTCTAACCACAACTTAATCCCTTTTCTATTCAAAATATACACTTTTGCAAAAAGAGATAGATTTAGGCTTTCAAACCATTTTAACGTGTTCCTCATATTTTTCTGATCATTTTTCATGTATTAACTTTTTGCATCCGAGTTTCCTAGCTCAAGATATGATTTTTATAAGAAAATTCATTTTATTCAATTTAATAGCAATTCCAGAAAAACATGGATCGTCTGATCCGTGGTCCGCGCGGCCCACTAAGGATCCAATGACCACGGATGTATGTGCCTTAACTAGCGATCAAAACAACCGAAAGATGATTCTAACCTCGTCGCGACAGAAGGGAGCGAGGGGTATTTTGGTCAAAGACAATGAGACTCCGTCTTCCACCTTGCGTCGATGCACAGTAGCTCTGGGGTCAACTCGGCCGTTGACTTCACGACTCAAGCCTTCTACGAGCGTGCCGATCGTTCAGGGAGCTCCGCCTCCCTTGTCCGAACTTGACTACATGTCCAATTGCCCGCCGAGAGAGCATCTTAGTGCCCCCCTTGCTCGCCGGACTACGGCGAGGCTAGGCCAAAAGGGCGGGGTGTAGGTCGAGGCAAACTGAGCAATCGGTGGCACGAACACGTCCCTTGCTTACTTCTGCCGAGATTGGATTAGTGAAAGGGGATGCTGGTGCCTTTGATCACCCCCCAATATATAGGGTCGAGGCAAGAACCTGCCAAGATAGCTGTTTCCCAGATTGGCGACAAAACTTAGTCGAACCAGGGATGAATCCCTTTGGTTTCGACTCTTGATTGCAATGGGAGTTATTGCAAAATAGCATCCGATCTGGTTTGCAAGGAAATTGGAGAGGAAAGATCCTTTGAAATCTCGTAGAGTCCCAGTCCCACTGGGACTTAGAAGATGACCACATGCCGTTGGATTGAGATCCAACAGTCCGTGTTATCCACGCTTGACCAAAAAGGAAAAATCTTTTTCTTAACTGCAATTAAATCCAAGTTTTAGCAATTTCTTAGGAAATTCGTATCTCCCAAACCCTTGCTCCTTTTTAATTCAAATTTTAAAGGAAGGTTTGTTTTTTCATTATCTAACTTTGTACGAAATTTGGGAAACAGATTGCAATGGATGAGAAGGATTACTTCTCTCCCAAGTTAATCATTAATTAATCCAAATTAATTTATATTCCTTTTCCTTTTGCCATTATCTTATTATTTTGGGTCCCTTGGACCTCAAAGAAACCCAAAGGCATGGATTCCTACATTGGGGAATATGGGTTTGCCTTTATCCTCTTTTACTTGTCAATTCCTCATTATTTCCCCTTTATTAATCAATCCTTTTTCTTTTTAATTCCCTTTCTGTTCAATTGGGCTCAATGGCCAACAAAGCCCATAATCAATCAATCAAATCCATTTCCATGAAATCTATCACAATTCAAAGAAAAGGATCTCATTTATTTATTAAAAGAGAAATACTCTTTACATTATAATTTCAAGAAATTGAGGTTATAACATCCTCCCCTCCTTATAGGAATTTTCCCCCCAAAATTCAAACAATCAAACAAACAATTCCGGTTATGTTTTCTCCATGTCTGCCTTCAGCTCCCATGTGAGCTCATCCTCTCCATGGTGCTTCCAAAGAACCTTTACCATCTCTATATTCTTGCATATAAGTTCTTTCACCTTGGTATCTAGAATCCACAAAGGTGACTCAGGATAAGTCAGCTTCCCTTGAAGATGAATAGGTTCAATGCTCAGCACATGGCTCGGATCTTGCACATATCGCTTCAGGTTAGACACGTGAAACACATCATGCATCATGCTATACTGAGGGGGTAATGCCAAATGGTATGCAGCTGCACCAATCCGTTCTAATACCTCAAACAGACCCACGTATCGGGGACTCAACTTACCCCTATTCTTGTCTATAGCTCGGAGCGGTCGGATTTTCAAAAACACATGATCTCCCACAATGAAATGCACATCAGTCTGCTTTGCATCAACATGCGACTTCTGTCAATCCTGGGCTCTCTTTAGCCTTTGCCTGATCAAAGCCACTTTATCAGCATACACTTGGAGCTCATCTGACCTCAACAGGGTTCTCTCACCCACATCATCCCAGTGAAGTGGTGACCGACACGGTCTCCCATACAAAGCTTCATACAGAGGCATCCCGATACTGGCTTGGTAGCTGTTGTTGTAGGCGAACTCGGCTAACAGTAAATATTGCTCCCATGAGCCACCCCAATCGAGCACACAAGCTCTCAATAGATCTTCTAGTGTCTGGATTGTCATTTCTGACTGACCATCCGTTTGGGGGTGATAAGCGGTACTAAACTTTAACCTGGTACCAAGCTCCTCTTGAACTTGCTTCCATAACTTGGAAGTGAACTTTGGGTCTCTGTCAGAGATAATCGATCCTGGTACACCATGAAAACGTACTATCTCTCTGATGTACAACTCGGCTAGGTCTGTCACCTTAGAAGTGGTCTTTAGGGCGAGGAAGTGTGCTGACTTGGTAAGACGATCTACCACGACCCATATCACATCATGACCTCTCTTAGTCCAGGGTAGACCCACCACAAAATCCATGGTGATCTTCTCCCATTTCCATTCTGGAATCTCTATCGACTGTAAAAGCCCGTCGGGTCGTTGGTGTTCAGCCTTCACCATCTGACACGTAAGACAACTGGCCACCCATGACGCAATGTCTTTCTTCATTCCTGGCCACTAGAAAAATTGCTTCACGTCCTTGAACATCTTAGTAGTTCCTGGGTGCACTGTGTACTTGGATCCATGAGCCTCTTGTAGAATACATTCCTTTATTGATGAATTCATCGGAACCCATATGTGATTCTCAAACTTGATTCCTCCATCTACTCCCATGGATAGACGAGTCTGTAGCTTCGTCATTAAGCCTTTCATCTTGTCTAGCTCTCCATTGATCAATTGTGCAGCTATGATCTCACTCAACAACTCAGATTGAATCTGGATATTAGCCAAACGAACTCGATCCTCTAACGGTTGTGGAGTCCATTCCACAAGCTCCTCCAAACTCTTCCACTGACTGGACAGAATAGCTGCACACTTAAGCTACTTCTGACTCAAAGCATCAGCTATGACATTCGCCTTACCAGGATGGTAGGCAATGGTGAAGTCGTAATCCTTCATGTACTCCATCCATCATCGTTGTCGTAGGTTCAGGTCTCTCTGTGTCAGTAGGTACTTCAAGCTCTTATTGTCGGTGAAGATCTCGAAGGTAGCACCATACAGGTAGTGCCGCCATATCTTCAAGGCATGGATGATAGCAACTAAATCTAGGTCATGTGTCGGGTAATTCACCTCATTCAGCTTGAGCTGTGGGAAGCATATGCAACCACATGCCGATCTTGTTCCAACACACAGCCAAGTCCCATTTTGGAAGCATCAGTGAATATCATGAAACCCTCATTGCCAGAAGGCAGAGTCAGTACCGGAGCGGTAGTTAGCTTCTCTTTCAATTCCTGGAAGCGAGCTTCACATACGTCAGACCACACGAACTTCCTATCCTTCCGGGTCAACATGGTCAGTGGCAAAGCAGTCTTGGAGGAATCCTTGATGAAGCGACGATAGTATCCGGACAACCCCAAGAAGCTGCGAATCTCGGAGGGGTTCTTCAGTGCCAGCCAGTCTCGAACTGCCGATACCTTGGCTGGATCTACGACAATTGTTCCTCCTGAGATGATGTGTCCCAGAAACATGACTCAGTCCAACCAAAACTCACATTTTGAGAACTTTCCGAAAAACTTATGCTTTCTCAGGATATCAAGGACTCTACCCAGGTGGTCACGGTGTTGGGCCAGGTCATCAGAGTACACAAAAATGTCATCTATGAACACGATTACAAAAGAGTCAAGGAAAGGTTGAAACACACTGTTCATGAGGTTCATAAAGACACTAGGTGCATTGGATAATCCAAACAGCATGACCACAAACTCATAGTGGCCATAACGGGTTCTGAAAGCCATTTTGGGTATATCCTCACTTCTCACTCTCACCTGGTGGTATCTGGACCTCAAATCGATCTTGGAAAAGACTCGAGCTGATTTGAGTTGGTCAAACAGGTCATCTATCCGAGGCAAATGATACTTGTTCTTAATGGTTGCTTGGTTGATCTTTCGATAGTCAATACACATCCGAAGCAACCCATCCTTCTTTTTCACAAAGAGGACTGGTGCTCCCCAAGGTGATGTACTGGGTCGGATAAAACCTTTATCCAACAACTCATGTAACTGGGTTTTCAACTCGAGCAACTCTGCAGGGGACATTCTATAGGGTGCCTTAGATATAGGGTTAGTCCCAGGAGCTAACTCAGTGGAGAAGTCTACTTCCCTTTCAGGGGGAATCCCTAGCAGATCATCTGGAAACACATCCGCATACTCCCGAACCACCTCTATATTCTCTAAGGATTGCCCCTTTACCTCAGGTGTGGTAACTATGGCTAAGTAGGCTCGACAACCCTTGGATAACATCCACTCAGCTTTTAAGGCGGACACATAAAGGCTGGTTGTCGCATCTTTCCTTCCTCGAATGGTGAAGTGTGGATAGCCGATTTTCCTAATGAGAATCTTTTTCTCTCTACAGTCAATCTGAGCTCTGTAGGTGGAAAGCCAATCCATACCGATGATCACATCAAAATCATTCATATCAAGGAGGATAAAGTTAGTGGGAAGCTCATGGTTCAGATACTTTACTGGCAAGACCGGGGTTTTCAAAAGTGAGGTATAAATACGACCACTCAGGGTTGTGACATCCAAAACATAACCCAAATCCTTGATATCCAAACCAAGCATAGTTGCCAGATTTCTCAAAATAAAAGTATTAGTTGAACCAGAATCAAAAAGTGCTTTTACATTTTGTCCCATGACTTCCAGCAAGCGTACAAAATTATTCCATATCAAAAGCTATTACATGGTATACTGAACAAAAAGGAAAATCTCTATGGGTTATTACACTCAATAAACTTATTAGCATTCGCCTGTGCTTCTTCATTGTCGATGGCGAACACTCTAGCTTGTCTCCTCTCTCCAGCTGGTGGTACTCCGACTGGGGGTGCTGCCGCTACGGGTTGTGCTGCCACGGGCTGTGACCCTAAAGGTCCCCTTGGGTCAGACTGAGGGCAGTTGGCGATGAAGTGTCCTTCTTGGTGACATCTGAAACACACCTTCTTCTCAAAGCGGCACTTCCCAGGGTGTGTTCGTCCACATGTGCGACACTACGGGAGGCGACTACGGGGCTTTCCTTTGTGCCCTTGCTTGTTCTTGTTGTGGTTGCGTCCTTGTCCCTTCTTGTGTTCATTCCTCTACCCTTGAGCTCCTTCAGTGAAACCCAAGTACCCTCTAGATTGGTTCTGTGCAGGCATCACTGTCCTTTCCATGTCTAAGGCAGTGTTGTAGGCTTCGACGAAGGTCTTTAGCTTACTAGCCATCACATGAGGCTTGATGGCAGGGTGCATACATTCCATGAAGTGGTCCACCCTCCTCTCTTCATCCAACATGTGTCCGAAACATTCCAGGAGGTGGAATCTGCGACCAAAGTCCGCAACTGAAGAGCTTCCTTGAGTCATGCTCATGAACTCTCTTTCTTTCTCTTTCTTTGCTGAGATGGGGAGGAATCTGGAGGTGAAGATGGTCTTGAAGTCAGTCCATGCCATCGATTCCTCACTTAGGTCTCTTCCTGTGATATGGTTCTCCCACCATATCTTGGCTGCACCCTCCAAAAGGTGAGTAGCAAACAGAACCTTCTTATTCGGCTGCACCTCGAGCATACAAAACCCATTCTCGACTGCAAGCAGCCAAGCTTCGGCCTTGTCGACTACTTCCGACTTGTCTTCTCCCCAGAACTTCTCGACGTTCAGCTTGACGAAGTCTAGGATGGTGGCTCCAAGTCGAGGAAAAACAGGAAGTGGCTCACCATTCTCGGCTCTAGCTATGTCTCTAAGGGCCAGGGCACAGATAGCTTCAGTCAATTGCTTTTGTTGTTCCATCCAAACTGCATCTGTTGTGTGAACCACCATGGCTGGTCCTTGTTCACTGGGTTGGTCTTCTTCCATATGGGCTTCCTCCTCGAACCCATGGTATTCCTCATATTCTGGTCCTCTCCCTTGCTCTTGGTTGATGCCGAGCATTGGTTCGGGGTTTGGGGCCTCATGCTCAGCTTCTTCAGGCCTCTTTCTCTTCTTAGAGGTCTCTCCCCCATGGTTCCACTTCCTCTTCTCTGAGGATCCATTCTTCTTATGGGGTGGTCCACCACCACTGGTGGAAAAAGGGATAGCTATGACTTTTGCACGATCCATCTACATAAGTACACAAACAACTTTTAGTTTATCATTAAACTAATTATACTTATGTCGATGATATCTCATTACATATCTTTTATTAAATTGGATGGAAGATTCCTTAATCCTTAATTTACTTACCCATGCCACATGAGGGTGAGGAAGAGAGAGAAACCCTAATCCTTAAAATCCTTAAAAGAATTTGAGTTGAGAAGGGATGAATGGGATGAGAGAGTCCTAAAGGTATCTTATTTCGAGTCTTATCCTAAGACATCGGCCAGGCAGTCACACGATCTGAGAGTCCTCGTATTCTGACTAGCGGTGCGGAGGAAAATTTTGCCATCCCCCAGATGTGATCCTTTTCTAGACACCTCAGTCTTTTGGAAAATTGATACGCTTTTTACGTGCGTAGAAATGCAAGTGTACGCGTCACTGTAATATAGGCCTTTGTGAGGCCCGAGTCGAACTCAGGGACACGTGAATTGTCAGAGACTACTACTAACTACTCGCAATCAGCTAGACTGGTTAAAAAGTTGGAGATTGTTGTAAAATTAAAAGAAAATAAAATAAAACAAAACAAAGCAATCGATTAAATGTTTAGTTTAATCAATTCAAGTGGGAATCTTTAGGATTGCGGTTTCACCGCGGGTTTTCATTGTATGAATTTCTATTTAGTCACTCAGATTTATCTCTCTATCTGGGTAGTGGCCTGATATCAGAATTGCCCACTGTCGTGGTACAATTCACTACCTATGTCTAGGTCGGTTCCACCGTTGTAGCAACCTATACCCTAAACTAGGTGCATTAGAGTTGATCTCTCGGTATCCACCATTAACCTTACACCACCTTGTTCAAGGGATTTGTCAATTAATGTAAATTCCGTCTCTTTTCAACCATTAATTCTTCTTTCAAAGTAATTAAGGGCATTAGATTATTATTATGGTGATCAAGCATAATAATATAATTGAGAAAATGAAAATATACCACAGATTTAAGAGATAAATGATGAATTACTATGATAAAATTGTCATACAATGATTTCCCGGGCTACGCCCGGTCCTAAAGACAAAGGGGATTAGCCCCACATGTTCATCTAAGAGCAAAACGTGGTAGAGAAAAAGGGAAACATGGAGAAAAATGTGATTGAGTGGTGAAACCCCTGAACGGAGAAGATCCAAGCGCTCCTTGGTGTAGAATACGCGTTCTCCCACCTTTCAGTGGTGGAAAACGTCTTCTTCGGCGTCCGGAATGGCTGGGGTGTGCTTCTGGGCTCCGTTCTTCTCTCCACACCTTCTCGGGACGTGTGCAGCAGCTAATGACGTGATTCCTTACTCTTGGCCGCCGTCATTAGGTATAATCACCGAGTTAGGTCGCCAAAATATCACAACCATCAGATTTAGATCGATCTGAAGCACACTTGTATCTGATGGTGTCGATACCATCGACACAGGTCGATGGTATCGACCTTGTGCAGTATTGACAATTCTTCTTTCTCTTCATTGTTGCGCCTGATGCTAGCTCGATACCATCGACGCGGGTCGATGGTATAGACAACCTGTGGTGACGGTTTTGTCATTTTGTGTCACTGTAGCTCCACTTGTCGATAGTATCGACTTTTGTGTCGATAGTATCGACTCTCTTCTGCTCCTTGCGGCTAGCAACCTATGGTCGTGTCGATGGTATCGACCACTGTCGATGGTATCGACAATAGCATATATTTATTTTTCCTGAAATTTCAACACGAAACCACATAAGCCGAAACAAAACATATTCTTGTAATAATTTATACTCAAAATACTGAAATAAGGGAGATTTGACATAGAGAATGATCATAGACCAAAGTAGATGAATTATGCAATAGTAACCACCAAAATGACTAATAAATGCATAAAACACAAATAAAACAAGTCTATAAATGTGACTCAAAATCATCGCATCAAACTCCCCTAAGCTTGAACATTGCTCGCCCTCGAGCAACTAAACCTTAGAATAGAATTGCCAGAGTCAACTAAAGAACAGATCATCACAATGACATTACCATATGATACCCACCGGACATTCACATTTCGGCCCTCACTAACCACGGAATGATAATTACCCTAAAGGCGACAGTAATCATCCATAAAAGATATCTACCTCAAAACTGATGAACACTATCATATAAGGCAGTTAACATAATAAAATTCGCCGGTCCAGACTTAGTGCATCTTGTGATCTCCTATACTACGTTGCTCGCCCTAACTACCATCTACATGGAAGCAGCTCTCCTGATATTCACAAATGAGGAGAAAATCACGGTGGCCTCCCAATTCGAGCAACAGGTGGATGAAATGGGTGGCTCATGGAAGAAATGGAAGCATTATACAGTTTTAACATGCATAAAACAAAAATGCCCTAAATGATGCATTTGCACATGAACATGCCCTAATTCCTAAGATTGGGTGGAATGATGCATGCACTAACATCCCGTCTCAAAATGAGATGGAATATCTAACTGAGCTACATCATGTACTTACTAATCTTAAAATGCGAGTGAGACTATGTTCCTTTCTCCTTCTTATTCTACTTGCTTCTCAATAATTTCTTTTTCATTTTCATTTTTTCATCATTTTTTTTAATTTTCTTTCTTTCAGGCCCTTATATCCAGAAATGACATTGAATAATTTGTTGGGCTTACTTTTTCTACATAGCTCAAAGATTTGAATTATTTAGAAGGTATGGAACAAGTAATCACCTTTAAAAAAGAAATAAGATACATGATGTGCTCTATGCATAAGAATTATGAATGCAGCACCTAAGAATAACGTGCATGTATAACTATTCTAATTTTTTATTTTCATGCAAAACATGTGAAAGTGGTTGCAATGCCAGACCTATCTTCATGAGATGCAATCAAAAAGATTAAAACCGTAATGTACTTCCAATTCTTATGGTGGATTGTGAAAAACAATGAGGTGGAAAGATCACAAGACTAATTGACTGAACCTTTGAAAATTATTATGTGTCCCTCCTTACTGACCTGTGTAGTAGTTAAGAGGTTTCTCTCTCTTACTTCAAATCAGAGTCTCATTATCATTTGGTCATTTTAGGCTCACACAACCAAATCCGTCCACTTTTCATGAATCATGAGGAATGTACAGTTGTGATATTCTGTTTTAGAGTTGACAAAACCAATAATTTCTTAAGTTATGTGCTCAAACTTGAACAACACAAACTTGCGAACACTCAAATTTTTTATTTTCCCTTAACCCATGTACAAGCAAATGAGATGACACATGACTTAAGACATCCACAATTACACTAGATAGAATGTGGATCCTATAAACAAACTAAGATTGCAAGAAATAAATGACAAGAACAAACAAAATAAAACTAAAAAATTGAGAAAATAAAAGATAGAGTTGTTCCAACTCCCCCCCAAGCTTGAATTCGACTATGGCCTCATAGTAAAAAACAATCTTAAATGTTGGAACAGAGATACCGATTTACTCTTCTGGCGGAGGCGGGTACTGTGGGGCCGTGGGTTCCCAGGATGGGTACTGCCCCTGAAAGCTAGGATCATACTGGGGCATGGGTGGAGGTTGTGGATACCCCCAAAGTAGTTCTGACTCCAGTAATGATCATAAAAGGGTTGATGTTGCATCTCCATCCTATGCAACCTGTCATGAATCTGTTGTTGGTTGTCGAGGAGGAGGCACTCATTCTCAAAGATAGCCCTCTGATTGTCAAGTAACCGGTTCATCGTCTCCTGAACACCGGTGTACACTGCTATATGGTGCTGCTGCGTTTGCTGTATATCCTGCAGCATGGCATACATTCCTTGCATCGAATAAACATCCTCACTTGGCTGCGAGGGCAGTGGTGGTGGCGGAGGCTGCGAAGATGAAGATGCACCCAGATGCATGCGAGGACGCTTCCTAGGTGCTACTCGTGCCCAAAGAGGAGTGTAGGCCTCCTCTTCCTCTTCAGCCTCATCGTCATTATTGATGTCATCGCCACCGTCTTCATCAGAGTCAACAATGGCTATGATGGGCCATCAGAAATGTTGAGCACCCTCGATGTGGAAGACAGGGTCGAGAAGCGAGCATTCTTGATATGCATGGTTTACATGGCAGTGAGCATAAGGTAAACCATCCCGAAGCAAGATAAGGTTTGATCGGTGAAGATGTTGCAAATTGACCTTGCTTCTGTTAGAGAGAGGAGTCAAGGTTGAGAAGTTCAACCCAAGATAGTGGGTCAGCAGTGTGATGAGTCCTCCAAAATGAATTGGAGCCTTCCACGTACTCTGCATTACCACCAACACCCACTACAGAAAGAATGCTCCCCAGTTGCACTCTTGGCGCTTCAGGAGTTTATGCAAGAAAAACAAGTCCGTCTCCTGGAATTTGCTAAGAGATAGATCACCCCTAGCAAATAGGGTGGAACACAGCATCCGATGAAGAATTTGCATGAACAGATGCTCGAAGTCTGCTACCGCTGCGTTGTGGTAGCTCACTGATTTGCCCGACGACACTGTCATGAGCTCGGCTAAGATAGCATCGTGTCGGTCTGGTTGTCTGGCCGCCGATAGTCAGTTCGCCCATGGTTCCAGTTGTAGATCTTATTGAACTGCCTGAGTGTAAGATTGTAATCATTGTTGTACAGTCAGAAAGACACACGACCCTTGATCCACTCATGGTCTGTGGCGATGATGTCATTTGGCACGACACAGACGTCTAGTGATGCCATGAATTCTACCACCAACTCCTTGTAAGTAGGCCATTCATTGAAGAATGACTGGCCATCAACATGGTATTCCAGCTCATCGGGCGTCCTACACGTGTGTCTCGCCTACCCCTTTAGAACGTAGGCCAGATTTGCCTCCAACCCCAAGTTGCGGATCATCTCCCGCTCAACATAGCGGGTCAGCTCAATTTTCCTCTTCATAATCTCCTCGTAGATCTTCTTGACCTCTGCGGACAGATGAACAATCTGCGGGCGTGAAATCGATGCAGTTGGTGGAGGCACGAATTATGGAATGTCCATCGGATTGATGCGTGAAGAAGACGCACCGACAAAATGCACCATGATTGCGGAAGAAGGAGAAGTATAAGAAGGAGCTCAGTGCAGGTCGGAGAAGAAAATCTCCGCTCGATGAAGAACGTGCTCCTAGATGCTCTTCGTCGGGCTTGGATTGCTATGGAGGACGCACGACACAAGTAGAGGAAGAACTCGTTGAAGGTGTGACGTCATATGACGACAAGCCCTCCCTTATATAACTGACGCTGGTGCTGCTGTGTGCCCGTCGATACCATCGATGCGGGTTGATGGTATCGACGCACGTAGCACAATCTGTACTGCCGCTGGTATCGACAGTCGTTGATGGCTGGATGTGGGGACCCGGATCGATGACGTGTCAATACTATCGACATGTGTCGATGGTATCGACCCATCCCCCAGATCGACTTTCTGGTTGCAACGATCGCCGTTGATATCCTCTCGCGGATCGGTGACGTGTCGCGTCGATACTATCGACGCAAGTCGATAGTATTGACTTCGGATTAGGGAAACACCCTCGTGAGGCCGGCCGCCTTCTAATTGTAACTATGTCGATACCATCGACAGGCCCGTCGATGATATCGACTTCTCGGAGACAATTTCTTCTGAATATCTCTAGAGATCTCGTGAGCATCGATACCCACATCGATACTATCTACCTCTTCTTGCGATCAACCTATTGGTGTGTCGATACCATCGACGAGTCCGTCGATGGTATCGACGTAGAGTAATTTCTGCAGTCACCAACTTGTACCCTGGTCGATACCATCGACACAAGGGTCAATGGTATCGACTCTTGTTGGGTTTTTTAGGGGAGACAGAGAAGGCAGCGGAAACAAAAAATTTTCTCCCCCAACCCATACCAAGGAAACGCGTCAACGTCTATATAATAGGAAAGGATGGTTTGTGGAATCATACCTTGTCCCGAGGCTTGCTCGGCGACAATACCTCGCGCAATGCGCGGTCTTCAACTCCGGTCTTGGACGGTGTCTGTGCAGCTCCTGGTCGCACCGGGACTGACTCCTCCTCCTCCTACCGGACTGTCGGATGACAGTTGTCCTCCTAAGCGGCAGTGTCCTCCCGCCTCTGTAGTAGTCCACACGGACCACCTGGAACTCCACACTCCTTGTCCTACAAGGAAGTGGAAGGAGTCACACCCTCCTGTTGACGTACTAGTCGCCAACACACTCTCCTGCTACCAGTTGCAACTGCAGTTGTCCTTCCCTTGCTGCACCTCCCTTTTGCGGGAAGCACTTGCTCGGGATCTCTCACGGTTACCAAAACCAGAGAAAACGACAACTTCGCAAAGCAACCGGCTTGCATTGAGTTGTACTCTGAGAAGCCCCCAATACCCCTATATATACGCGGGTCATGGGACAGGGTTCTCTATGCCCGACAATATGGGACTAAAGCAGGAGTAGAAGGGTTCGAGAATTTTCCACAAAAAGCAACGGTTCGCAACTTGAAATGATCGGTTCACAACTACACCGATCGGTTCGGCCATTGAGCCGATCGGTTGGACCTGAGCCGATCATTTGGGGCACTCCAACCGATCGGTTGGTGCCCTGAACCGATCGGTTCATAGTCCTAATCCGGCTCAAAAAGACTTTCCTTATTTCGTTCCCAATTAGTATCGAATACTAATGTTATTCCCAATCGAATTGGGCAATTTGAAACCAAAGGAAAATTCTTGCCGACATGACTTTTTCCCAACTGGTCGGTTGCACCAGTTGAGCCGATTGGTTCAACCCTTGAACCGGTCATTTCAACCTGGGCATGAGCCGATCGGCGTGGACACTCCAGCCGACCGGTTCAGCAACCTCAGCCGACCGGTTCATCACATGAAGCGATCGGTTGGGAGCACAGGTTGGGCAAAAATCAGTCAATTGCGATTTCAATCAATCCGATACTCCAATCAATGCGTCCAACACCTTGAACCATACGATATTGAGCCATCGACTGAATGAGTGTTTAATTGAACTACTAAACTCCTTTAGTAATCAATCTAAACATTGCTTTGTGGACAAAACTCCTCTTCCAGGTTAAATCCTATGTGTGTGACCCTGCAGGTCCATTTCACGTTGGCAGTGAAAGTCCATAACACTTATGACTTCACAAGCAAAGAGCGGTGCCTAGTCACACATCAGTGCTACCCAAGTGAAAGTAGAAAGTTGGAGAACAACTTTCATCCTACAATCCGTGAATGGTGTTACAGTGAATGTATAATTCCTTTGTAACTGATATCCCAAATGTACTCAAGGCATGGAACAGTCATCCTGTCAACGTTCATTCACTTTCTTGATCTCAGAGCAGATTGAACGAGATATGTATGACATCAATATCACATACTGATTCACACATGCGTGCGCACGCCTATCTCAATCCTACTCATCAAGTGGCCTTGGATATCAAACTCCCTCAGGAGGGACAAATCCCATATCTATCACTCACCCCTCAAAAGCCCCATGTGTCAAAGCCACCCAATCATCACCTTTATAACAACCCATGTTTCAGGACTGTGTTTGATGATGTCAAAGTGTGCCCAACGACATGTGTTGAGTGTAGTGATTTCAGGTCAAAGAATCACACTCACCACCATCACTGTGAGTACTGACTGTGACTACCATCTCATGGTTCCATGTGTCAAACTCACGGTGGGTCTGTCCGGTACACTTGTTCTCTAACAAGTACCTATGTGTTTGGTTTGATATCTCTATATCATGACTAATGAGATTCTGTCATCAACCAACACCACAATCTAGTCTTGTGTGTCATTGTTGTCTATCTACCTTCCACAATGACATCCGACTAGGGACATAACAAGAATGTACAAACTCTTAGCATCCGTATGATCTCATCGTTCAGGTCATGAACCTGAAGGCATACATCATTGAGTACTGTCATTCTCTAGACATTCAATCTGTTCTATCACTATCTCATATGACTGAACCAGAAAGAATTGGAAGCTTGCCTTTGATGTTAATCAAATCAATCTTAATGTATCCCACCAATCATCCCATGATTGGCTCTCAGGGCATACATACCAACAGACTCCCACTTGCACTGCGAGCCAATCACTATTGAATCATATTCATAGTGATCTTCAAACATGTTCCACATGTCAGTGTGCTCTAGTGCCAACATAGTGAGTAATGGCAACACCTTGCCAAAGTCAGTATAAATCGCATGTCTCTCATCTCTTCGCTGTACGTCGCACGTATGAGATGGAGTTGCCGTAATATGCGATCTAGTATTCCATTGCTAACCTTTAGCCACATTGCATGATCAAGGATTCCAGACTTGTCATCAATGAGTGGAATATAAGTTCATCTCATGAACTTTTAGATCCATATAGTATCCACTGCTGTTCTCTAACACACAGATACTCGGCATTTCCCTTTTAAATGGTTTTATTGGAACACTTCCAATTATCAACAAACTTTCACTTTTATACATCCTATGTATATTTTGCGATTAATTTTCTGTCCTTTCGGAAGTTCGCATCAATGTAACTCTTTACATCGAACTCTTCCTTATCTCCATAGAACTAGTACATCCCAAGTACTTATCAAGTTCTTATGGTATTCCAGTAACCCTTACTGGAAGTAGACAGACATCCACTCGTCATGTCCCACATACGAGTTATCAGGATGAGCACATCATATTGTCATGTCATACATACAAAATGATGAATGCATTTTATTCTTGCCATGTCATACATGCAAGACAATGGGATGATTACATACATGACAGATCCATATCTATTCTTAGTGTTCTCATTCTTCATAAGAATTGGACACTTGGCCTTGGGATACTAATATCCATATAACATGGACAAGTTTTCTCCCACTGAATCTGTGCATACTGAACCCTTCAGTACAGATTGCCAATGTATGCTCTCTCTTTTCCAGGTCAAGAGATTTGTCGAGAACTATCTCTATAGATCTCTATTCCTATCATATAGGAAACATCTCTATCTTCCTTAAAGATAATTTCCACTTTTGGATTTCCATTCTAGAACATTTCCATTTCACATCAACATGTGGAATGTGAACACGCTCCCACTAAATCACAGATCCCTTCTTTATCTTTGACATGTCAATCAAACCCTTTGACTATATCATCAAAGTAAAGATCCAATTCTGAGTTGCTTGTACTCAATCAATCACATTGATTAGTCCATTGTAACTTATAGACTTCATTTGCATTAGTGGATTCATAAACCTTATAGGTTGTGTCACGTACACATCCTTGTTTCATTCCTCCTAGGAATGCGGTTTTAGTATCCATATGCCAAATGTCTTAGTCATTAAGTTGCAATCAAAAAGCATCATCCTTCTCAAAATGTTATCCATGTGTCTTAACACTTAAGACTCATTTGCACTTATGGATTTCATCCAATGAGTGCTACCATCAAGGTCATACCTTATGGTTCACATGGAAATCATTTAGGATGTTATGATCATAAATCATAACTCAAAATTCGGTTCCTCATATTCATCTAGATAGTTGACTCATCACATGAACAACTCATCACATAGATAATTGAGGTGTATCTGTTAAGGATATAAGAACTCACAACCCTTGTGATTCTTAATTTCCTTTATTAGTGTGGGATATTCTTTTATTAAGAAGAATTCAGTTATTCGATAATCATTCTCTAACTCCTTAGAGTATGATTCCTTCTTGATTTAGACATCACTATGCCTTAATCATGAGTTCACTATGATACACTATCATAATCACTCATAAGGATCTCAAACATTTGGTTCAAGTCTTTCATTCATTGATCTCATCAAGAATTAACACTTTACCAAATTTGTACTTCATCTATGATAATCTTGAACACTTCAAGATATTCACATTGGTATTTCTCTAAACACCGTTTGAAGTATTAGCATTTGTTCCAATAGGTATGTAAATACATCACATGTATTATACCTAATAGGATAATCATTCTCCCACTACCATTAGTGAATATTGATTAATCATGTACAAGAGATTCATGTCTCTTACTGGTTCTCTAACCAAAAGAGTCTAGATTTATCCATCATATGGAAACTAGAAATGAATTTCTCATGATTGATGCTAATTTGATTGTTTGAGTTATCAATAACTTTAGGTATCATTTTATCTTATGCATACCATGTATCACAAGATAAACAAGGCATTGCCACAAAGATCATATCTTTGAGATTGAAACATCAACTTTATTAATTGCCATCATTGTCATACAATATGCAATAATAAAGTGTTTCTATCTATTGGCAATATATGAAATAGCAGTTCTCAACTCTATTTCGTGCCCTTTTAGGCTGAAATAAACTGAAAGATACTCCTATCTATGGCAGCAACACTTGCTCCAATGATGGGTACTTCTTTCTTGTTCCTTTTACAAAGGCCATCACTTCTTTGCGGATATTGCATATCATATATGACATATCCATATCTTGGTATCATATACGTTGGATAAAGAAGCGGTTCATTTCATGATACCTTAGGTGGAGATCTCCATCCCCTCCTTCATCTTCTTTTGTTCTTCCAGATATAGAGGGCAATCCCTCATACACCCTTTCCCCATGTGCCTTGAGGCTGAAGACGGCTTGGATTGTCGGCTTGAAATAGAACACTTCTTTGCTTTGCCCTTATCCTTGCCCTTAAGACTTACCTTTCTCTTTGATCACATGAAAGATTATGGTTTGTCTTTCTTCATCTTTGCCTCTACTGTCCTCAACATGTCCAACAACTATGTCAACGCTTGTCAAAGTTGTTCATGTTGTAGCTTATCATGAATTGTATGATTCTTGCAACATTTGCAGTATCATACCAATAGCCAACCCTTGGCTCAGAGGGAATCCTTCTCAGTCAGGTTTTCAACATACCCAATCACATTGAGTGTGTGAATCCCTTACTGGATCTCCTTCTGTCATGACATACTAGGACAGTATCTTGGAGACATCATATGTCTCATGTTGTCTCTGCAACTCATAGTTCAGAGAACACAACATCAAGCACTCCTCATCAATGTCTTTCTCAGTATGCTTCCATAAGCATACTTTCAGCCATTGATGTGGTGGGATCGAGTTCATCTGGTTCTGGTATAACTAGGACTTAGAGCTTTCACTCTTTGACTGAGAACACTTCTCATCATCCTAACCAATCGTGGAATTATTCCCATTTAATTTGTTGGTCTCAAAGACCGATCGCAAATAAAGTGATTTGTTGATTAACCATTTATTTTTAAAAAGGAAATATATGAAATTTTAGTCCAAAACTCTTTTGACTTATTTGATTGATTTGAAAGGTTGACGATAAAATTAGGCCTTTAATTAATTATCGCTCCCACTATTTTACTTCAAATTGATAGCCCTCACCATCAATTCGGAAGATTGTAGCGTACAACCTTCTAGTGGGCAAGATCCTAAAATCCTCTAAGTCATGAGTCAGCTTTGGCTGATCGCCCACAACTTAGATCTCTCAGGTAGGCAACTCTTGCCAATTGCATCATATGCAACTCTTGTTGAATGAACATGCACAACACCTTGCCATGAACATTCCTTGCCTCTGGGCTTAGACGCTCTAAGAATCACCAGTTAAGTCTAACCCAAAAGCCGACACGGTAAACATGCACCCTGCTTTGGCAAAACCTACATGTCTACCCTTCACACTTCCACAAGATAGACGGCACACCACGCTTTGGCGTAACCTACGCTTGGTCGATCGAGCTTTTCATGTGTGCCGCTAATGGAAGGCATATAAGACTTAATATTTTAATGAGGGATTTGGTTTTATATACATATACATATCCAATCACCACAATACATAGTACGTATCATATACATGCTATATCCCACAGAAAACATGCACAAATGATAAAAAGCGATGATTATGGCCATCCTAATGTGATTCCTCAAGCCAAGAGGAATCACTGTCATCTAGGTCAACATCACATGCAACCTGTACAAGATGAACATCTGTGCCTTGCCATCCGAGTTGATCAACTCATCACATGAATGATCTGTACTCTCCAGTCGGTCGTCTGGGTGCCACCAGTCGATTGGTTGGCTCCTCCAACCGATCGGTTCGCCTAGTCGTCGTGCATCTCGTCATGTCCGCCACCCGCTCGTCTCATTCCTCGAACCGGTCATCAACCGATCGGTTCACTCCTTGAACCGACCGTCTGGAACCTCAACCGATCGGTTCACGCCTTGAACCGATCGTTTCAGCTGTCGTCTTGATGTCCGCCGGTCTTTGACATAACAGGAAATAAAAATCTATCCTATTTATTACATTGCTTTAAAAAGGGAAACCCCGAGTTACATTCGGGGGGAGCAAAGGTAGGAAAGAATCTCGAATTATTTCGAGTTACATCAGGAATAAGAGAGGAAAGATCGGTGCGCAGACCGAGATGCAAGCAACCACACACAACCAATCACAGATAGGGGTTTATAGGCCATAATCACGCTACACACATCCACCACAAAACTCGTTTAAGGGCGACGCGTATCGAGTGCATTAATAATACATATCATATATGTAATTAGGGATTTGTGGATTTAGGATTGGACATGCATAAAGCCGATATTATTCGCATCGTATGCAATAAATAAAGGCGACAAACCAAAATTGATCATATCGATATTCCTAAAATATAGAGCAGTTGACGTGGATCTGATACCACTGTTGGGTTTTTTAGGGGAGGCAGAGAAGGCAGCGGAAACAAAAAATTTTCTCCCCCAACCCATACCGAGGAAACGCGTCAACGTCTATATAATAGGAAAGGATGGTTTGTGGAATCATACCTTGTCCCGAGGCTTGCTCGGCGACAATACCTCGCGCAATGCGCGGTCTTCAACTCCGGTCTTGGACGGTGTCTGTGCAGCTCCTGGTCGCACCGGGACTGACGACTCCTCCTCCTACCGGACTGTCGGATGACAGTTGTCCTCCTAAGCGGCAGTGTCCTCCCGCCTCTGTAGTAGTCCACACGGACCACCTGGAACTCCACACTCCTTGTCCTACAAGGAAGTGGAAGGAGTCGCACCCTCTTGTTGACGTACTAGTCGCCAACACACTCTCCTGCTACCAGTTGCAACTGCAGTTGTCCTTCCCTTGCTGCACCTCCCTTTTGCGGGAAGCACTTGCTCGGGATCTCTCACGGTTACCAAAACCAGAGAGAACGACAACTTCACAAAGAAACCGGCTTGCATTGAGTTGTACTCTGAGAAGCCCCCAATACCACTATATATATAGGCGGGTCATGGGACAGGGTTCTCTGTGCCCGACAATATGGGACTAAAGCAGGAGTAGAAGGGTTCGAGAATTTTCCACAAAAAGCAACCGGTTCGCAACTTGAAATGATCGGTTCACAACTGAACCGATCGGTTCGGCCATTGAGCCAATCGGTTGGACTTGAGCCGATCGTTTGGGGCACTCCAACCGATCGGTTGGTGCCCTGAACCGATCGGTTCATAGTCCTAATCCGGCTCAAAAAGACTTTCCTTGTTTCGTTCCCAATTGGTATCGAATACCATTGTTATTCCCAATCGAATTGGGCAATTTGAAACCAAAGGAAAATTCTTGCCGACATGACTTTTTCCCAACTGGTCGGTTGCACCAGTTGAGCCGATCGGTTCAACCCTTGAACCGGTCGTTTCAACCTGGGCATGAGCCGATTGGCCTGGACACTCCAGCTGACCGGTTCAGCAACCTTAGCCGACCGGTTCATCACATGAAGTGATCAGTTGGGAGCACAGGTTGGGCAAAAATCAGTCAATTGCGATTTCAATCAATCTGATACTCCAATCAATGCGTCCAACACCTTGAACCATACGATATTGAGCCATCGACTGATTGAGTGTTTAATTGAACTACTAAACTCCTTTAGTAATCAATCTAAACATTGTTTTGTGGACAAAACTCCTCTTCCAGGTTAAATCCTATGTGTGTGACCCTGCAGGTCCATTTCACGTTGGCAGTGAAAGTCCATAACACTTATGACTTCACAAGCAAAGAGCGGTGCCTAGTCACACATCAGTGCTACCCAAGTGAAAGTAGAAAGTTGGAGAACAACTTTCATCCTACAATCTGTGAATGGTGTTACAGTGAATGTATAATTCCTTTGTCACTGATATCCCGAATGAACTCAAGGCATGGAACAGTCATCCTGTCAACGTTCATTCACTTTCTTGATCTCAGAGTAGATTGAACGAGATATGTATGACATCAATATCACATACTGATTCACACATGCGTGCTCATGCCTATCTCAATCCTACTCATCAATTGGCCTTGGATATCAAACTCCCTCAGGAGGGACAAATCCCATATCTATCACTCACCCCTCAAAAGCCCCATGTGTCAAAGCCACCCAATCATCACCTTTATAACAACCCATGTTTCAGGACTGCGTTTGATGATGTCAAAGTGTGCCCAACGACATGTGTTGAGTGTAGTGATTTCAGGTCAAAGAATCACACTCACCACCATCACTGTGAGTACTGACTGTGACTACCATCTCATGGTTCCATGTGTCAAACTCACGGTGGGTCTGTCCGGTACACTTGTTCTCTAACAAGTACCTATGTGTTTGGTTTGATATCTCTATATCATGACTAATGAGATTCTGTCATCAACCAACACCACAATCTAGTATTGTGTGTCATTGTTGTCTATCTACCTTCCACAATGACATCCGACTAGGGACATAACAAGAATGTACAAACTCTTAGCATCCATATGATCTCATCGTTCAGGTCATGAACCTGAAGGCATACGTCATTGAGTACTGTCATTCTCTAGACATTCAATCTGTTCTATCACTATCTCATATGACTGAACCAGAAAGAATTGGAAGCTTGCCTTTGATGTTAATCAAATCAATATTAATGTATCCCACCAATCATCCCATGATTGGCTCTCAGGGCATACATACCAACAACTCTGCCTCAGTCCTGTACATTACCCAAACGATCACAGTACCTTTTTTACACTAAAAACAAAGTCAAAACAAACCAAAGTACGAATGTGAAAGAAACTAAACTAAACTACCGATGGCTGGGTTTCCTCCCAACAAGCACCCTTATTTAACGTCTTAGGCTAGACGACATGAAGCTCCTCATGCATCTGGAAGTGCAATGAGTTTGACCTCATTCACTTTCCTTGTGTAATATTCACCAAAATATAATTTCAACCGTTGTCCATTGATCAGGAATGTGGTCTCACCATCACGCACCAGGATCGCGTCATGTGGTCTGACCTCCTCTACTGTGAATGGTCCACTCCATCGGTATTTCAACTTCCCGGGATGCATCTTCAGCCTGGAGTTGAACAATAGGACACAGTCTCCTTTCTTGAAAATGCACATTTGAATATGGCGATCATGAATCAACTTTGTGCGCTCCTTGTAGATCCGTGAGCTTTCATATGCATTCATTCGCAGCTCGTCAAGTTCATTGAGTTCAAGTAACCTCTTCTTTCCCGCTTCATCATAACTCAGATTTAGCTTCCTCAGTGCCCAATGCGCTTTATGCTCCAGTTCCACCGGTAAGTGACAGGCCCGACCATAAGCCAACCTAAAAGGCGTAGTGCCTATAGGTGTCTTGAACGCCGTTCTGTATGCCCACAATGCATCCGGTAGTAGGATACTCCAGTTCTTCCTCATGGAAGCCACAGTACGCTCCGAGATCTTCTTAATGTCCCGATTGGAGACCTCCACTTGTCCTTGAGTTTGCGGGTGGTATGAGGTACCAATGTTGTGTTTGACCCCGTACTTTCTCAACAGTGCCGCGAACTTTTGATTCCGAAAGTGTTTACCTCCATCACTTATGATCATCCTTGGTACACCAAACCTGCAGAAAATATATTCTTTGACAAACCTGCACACTACAGCGGAATCATTAGTCCTTGTGGGTATTGCCTCTACCCACTTCGACACATAATCAACAGCCAAAAGAATGTACAAATTAGAATTTGAGGACACAAAGGGTCCCATAAAATCTATGCCCCATAAGTCAAATACCTCAACCTCCTGGAATACATTAAGGGGCATCTCTTGTATTTTCGAAATGTTACCCACCCTTTGGCAGGAATCACATTGCCGCACAAATTCGTAAGCATCCCTGAACAAGGTAGGCCAGTATAGGCCACTTTCAAGCACTTTGGCTGCAGTGCAAGAGCTTGCATGGTGGCCCCCCGTCAGTAGTGTGTGACAATGACTAAGAACACTTTCATATTCCTCCTCAGGTACACACCTGCGTAAGACACCATCCCTGCATTGCTTCAAAAGAATAGGGTCATCCCATAAATAATAACGTAAAGAATGAAAAAATTTCTTCTTCTCTAGGTACATCCAATCCTCCAGGATGATTTTGCAAGCAAGATAGTTAACAATGTAAGAAAACCATGGGTCTTTCGATTTCACTTTCAAAAGTTGTTCGTTCAGAAATGTCTCGGTAATGGGTATGTGTAAATCCTTTTCATCTACCCTCTCTAACCTAGACAAATGGTCTGCGACCACATTTTCAATGCCCGCCTTATCCTTGATTTCAATATCAAATTCCTGTAAAAGCAAGATCCACCTAATCAATCTAGGTTTGGCATCCTTTTTCTCCATCAAATACTTAATGGCTGCGTGGTCCGTCCATACCACAACTTTTGATCCAACTAGATATTGCCGAAATTTTTCAAAAGCGAAAATAACGACAAGCAATTCTTTTTCAGTAGTCGTGTAATTGAGTTGGGCATCATTCAAAGTTTTAGATGCATAAAAAATCACAGCGGGTTTATTGTCCACCCGTTGTCCCAAGACAGCCCCAACTGTGAAATCGGATGCATCACACATTAGTTCAAATAGCTTAGTCCAATCCGGTGTTTGCACAACCGGTGCGGAAATCAATTTTTCCTTAAGCACATTGAACGCATGTAGACATTTTTCATTAAAGTAAAAAACAACATCCTTTTCTAACAGCTCAGATAAAGGTTTGGAGATTTTAGAAAAATCTTTTATAAAATGACGATAGAAACCGGCGTGACCTAAAAAGCTCCATACCCCTTTAACCGAATTCGGTGAGGGCAATTTGGAAATCACTTCAATTTTTACTGGGTCTACCTCCAAACCTTTACTAGACACTTTATGTCCTAGCACTATTCCCTCACTCACCATCATGTGGCATTTCTCCCAATTGAGGACCAAATGTGTGTCCTCACAACGTTGTAAGACCTTATCCAGATTGTAAAGGCACTCATCAAAAGATGCACCACAGACAGAGAAATCATCCATAAAAACTTCTAGACAGCGTTCTACCATATCAGAAAAAATGGCGAGCATACAACGCTGAAAGGTCGCCGGTGCATTACATAACCCAAAAGGCATACGACGGTATGCAAACGTTCCATAAGGACAAGTGAACGTGGACTTCTCTTGGTCCTTAGGATCAATTGAGATCTGATTGTACCCCGAATAACCATCCAGAAAACAAAAATGCGATCGGCCGACTAAACGCTCTAAAATTTGATCAATAAATGGAAGAGGAAAGTGATCCTTAAGCGTAGCGGCATTCAATCGACAGTAATCTATGCGAACATGCCACCCGGTTACCAAGCGGGTGGTGACAGGTTCATTTAGAAGATTATGGGTAACTGTGATTCCCCCCTTTTTAGGGACTACCTGTGTAGGACTCACCCACGTCGAGTCAGAAATAGCATAGATGATACCTACAGAAAGGAGCTTAATCGCCTCCTTCTTGACAACCTCCATCATGCTGGGATTTAATCGATGTTGTGGCTGAATCACCGACTTAGCTCCCTCCTCGAGCCGACTCTTGTGTTGGCACAATGTAGGGGAGATCCCCTTGATATCTGCAACCGACCACCCGAATGCTCCTCGGTGGTTCTTCAACACAATAAGCAGTTGGTCCTCCTCCTCGGCACTCAGATAAGCCGATATAATCACAGCCAGTTTTTCTTCCTCAGCCAGAAATGCATACTTCAAGTGTGGTGGCAACAGCTTCAATTCCAAATCGGGTGGGCTGATTAAGGACGACTGATGTGGTGGTGGGAGTTCGCCAAGGTCTTCATAGTACCTAGCATAGAAGCACGGCAGCACCTGAAGCATCTTGGCACACTCCTGCAGTGACTTGCTTCTCATCGAATCATGTGTGATATTGACCAAACATGCTTCAAGTGGTAATTCTAGATATGCGTCAAAACCTGAATTTGCTATGGCCTCATTTTCAATGGAAGGGGGAATGTCATCCTCCTCATCACTCGGAAAACCTACAGCCTTGCTAAGGGATACCACCTTGGTCTGCTCCATGATGTCCACAACCAATGTCCCTTTTTCCACCTTGGTCATTACATGAGCCATATCTAAAAATGGCTTCCCTAGACAAAGTGAGATATTGTGATCAAAATGCTTTACCATGTGGCACTACTCCTTGGCTTTAGGTGACGTGGTGGTGGAAGGCATGACCATATCGAAATGATCATCAGTGATGCCCAAAGTCAAACGACCTCTCCCCATCTCAAGTATCATGTTAGCTGTAGCTTGGAAGGGTCGTCCGAGTATTAGCTCATTGCCTTGTTCATCTTGCATCTCCATTATGACAAAATCTGCTGGAAATACAAAACGATCTACCTTCACCAACACATCTTCACATATACCGTATGGCTTCACCACAGAATTGTCCGCCAGTTGGATTGTCATGTTGCTCGATCGTGACTCTTTTAATCCCAACTTCTTGAATGTAGAGAGGGGAATCAAGTTTATGCTCACCCCGGAGTCACATAGCGCTTCACCAAACTTCACTTTCCCAATGTAACATGAGATGTTGAAGCATCCCGGATCCTGCCTCTTTGGTGGCAATGTGCCCATGATGTAGGCACTCACCTGCTCCTTAAGCACCACAACCTCAGTGTCTGGGATTTTCCTCTCCTTGGTAATGATGTCTTTTAGAAATTTTCCGTAAGAAGGGATTTGCTCAATTGCTTCCAATAATGGGATGTTGACTGAATGCTTTATGAAACTGTCTAGAAACTTTTTAAACTAGGCGTCCACTTTCCTTACCTTTGCACTATTCAGATATGGGACCGGGACAGCCTATGCCCTTTGATGGGGTGGCACATATGGTGTCCTTTTCTGCGTCTCCTCCTCATCTGCAATAGGATTTTCAGTAGCATCCACTTCTATATCCTCAACTGATTATGTGACCAGTATTTGCAGCTCCTCAGTGGCCTCACCTTCGATTTCTGCTTGGGGTTTGCTTGGTTCATCAACTCTGGGGTTTAACAGCTTCTTGCCACTCCTAAGCAAGATGCCCTTCGCCTGTTGGTTTCCTCCTGGAATATTAGTGTTACCCGAAAAACCTTGGTGCGTCGGCTTCTTCAGATTGGCTATCTCAGCTGCCATTTGTGCCATGGACATCTCTATTGTCCTCATCTGAGCCCCATGGCTCTGTAGTGTCTGCCCGAACTGGTTCATAAATTCCCCTTGTTGCTTTATCTGCTGGCCAAAAGTAGTCATTAATTCTTGATTTTGCTTTATCACTTGGTTGAGCAACTCCGTGCTCTTGTCCTCTGCTACTGGATGGGGTTTTGCATCAGGGTCCTACAAAAAGTTGTTCGGATCCTTCTAAGAGAACTTCTTGTCCTTCCTCCATGAGTAATCGTTATTTCTGTAACCTTGCTGCTGCCTCATGAATTTGACTTGAGCCTCATCCTCGGATTTAGTATCCTCCTTTGCAAGTAGTTTCTTCGCGAGAAGGTCCATCTTCTCATTCAGCTCCTTGATTGCTTTAGACTCCCCTACTGCTCGAACGTGCTCAACGGTGTCCCTGTTGCCCCAAGATTGCTTCTTGGCCATGTTCTTAAGGATTTCCCAACACCTCGTGTCTGTGTTGTTCAAGAAGAATCCCGAGCCTACTGAAACGAGGTTACTTCTATCATGCTAGGAGAGAGCAAAATAGAAGATTTTGACATGCGTCTCCTTGTCAAGCCCATGATGCGGGCACCGCCTAAGCATGATCTGAAACCTTTCCCAGGTCTCAGAGTAGGTCTCTCCTGCTTTCTGAGTGAAGTTGTGGATCTTCCTGATCATGTCATTGGTCTTCTCGGGCAGGAAGAACCTTTCAAAGAAAACCTCCACCATGTGGTTCCAGGATTCCACATATTCATCGTTCAGGTTGTGCAACCACTCATGTGCAGTTCCTGCCAGAGAACTTAGGAACAACTTTAGGTAGAGCACATCCTGCGGGAACCTGTCAATTTTGACCATGTCGTAGTTTTCCACAAATTGACTTATATGCGTGACTGGATCTTCATTCTTGAGCCCATGGAATGTGTTTGACTTGACCAAATTAATTAACGAAGGATCAATCTTGTATGTCAGAATATTGATCGCCTGCTTCTTGATTGGCCCCTTCGACGCAGATGAAGAAGAAGCTTTGATCTTCTCCCATATTGTCTGTGGCTCTGCCATCTCTTCCTGTTCGGATTCTGAGTCTATTTCTTCCAGATGGTCTTGATTGTAATCCTCCTTGTCTTCCGATCTCAGTAATGGAACCTCTGGTGCGTGGCGCGTGTAGTCGGTGCTACGCGTCTGCACCATGCACAGTACCTGCAAAATAAAAATTTAAGTTCAGTACAATGCTTGACGATTACACAAATTAGAAAATAGACTATGAATTTTCGAAATGATTTCAAACTAATAAAAATAAAAAAAAGTGGCCTAGAGTGGCCGCTTGCAGCACTCGTAGTGCAGACAATTTCCGTATCCCCGACAACGGTGCCAAAAACTTGATACGCTTTTTACGTGCGTAGAAACGCAAGTGTACACGTCACTGTAATATAGGCCTTTGTGAGGCCCGAGTCGAACTCAGGGACAAGTGAATTATCGGAGACTACTACTAACTACTCGCAATCAGCTAGACCGGTTAAAAAGTTGGAGGTTGTTGTAAAATTAAAAGAAAATAAAATAAAACAAAATAAAGCAATCGATTAAATGTTTAGTTTAATCAATTCAAGTGGGAATCTTTAGGATTGCGGTTTCACCGCGGGTTTTCATTGTATGAATTTCTATTTAGTCACTCAGATTTATCTCTCTATCTGGGTAGTGGCCTGATATCAGAATTGCCCACTGTCGTGGTACAATTCACTACCTATGTCTAGGTTGGTTCCACCGTCGTAGCAACCTATACCCTAAACTAGGTGCATTAGAGTCGATCTCTCGGTATCCACCATTAACCTTACACCACCTTGTTCAAGGGATTTGTCAATTAATGTAAATTCCGTCTCTTTTCAACCATTAATTCTTCTTTCAAAGTAATTAAGGGCATTAGATTATTATTATGGTGATCAAGCATAACAATATAATTGAGAAAACAAAATTATACCATGGATTTAAGAGATAAATGATGAATTACTATGATAAAATTGTCATACAATGATTTCCCGGGCTACTCCCGGTCCTAAAGACAAAGGGGATTAGCCCCGCATGTTCATCTCAGAGCAAAACATGGTAGAGAAAAAGGGAAACATGGAGAAAAATGTGATTGAGTGGTGAAACCCCTGAACGGAGAAGATCCAAGCACTCCTTGGCATAGAATACACGTTCTCCCGCCTTTCGGTGGTGGAAAACGTCTTCTTCGGCGTCCGGAACAGCTTGGGCGTGCTTCTGGGCTCTATTCTTCTCTCCACACCTTCTCGGGATGTGAAGCAAACTTGTATCTGACGGTGTCGATACCATCAACACAGGTTGATGGTATCGACCTTGTGCAGTATCGGCAATTCTTCTTTCTTTTTGTTGTTGCGCCTGATGCTAGCTCGATACCATCGACGCGGGTCGATGGTATCGACAAACTGTGGCGACGGTTTTGTCCTTTTGTGTTGTTGTAGCTCCACTTGTCGATAGTATCAACTTTTTTGTCGATAGTATCGACTGTCTTCTGCTCCTTGCGGCTAGCAACCTATGGTCGTGTCGATGGTATCGACAGCAGTAGATATTTATTTTTTCTGAAATTTCAACACAAAACCACATAAGCCAAAACAAAACATATTCTTGTAATAATTTATACTCAAAATACTGAAATAAGGGAGATTTGACATAGAGAATGATCATAGACCAAAGTAGATGAATTATGCAATATTAACCACCAAAATGACTAATAAATGCATAAAACACAAATAAAACAAGTCTATAAATGCGACTCAAAATTATCGCATCAAAAATCCTCTAATAACTCCCTTGGTTCTATGGAATTTGTAAATTTTAATAATTATTAATGATTAGATGGAGAACCTACACTCTGATACCAATTGTAACGACCCCGCCCCCTAGTAACCCCCAATTAAGGGAGACCCAAAGTTCAGAGCCGTTAATCAATTAACAGGATCAAAGGTTCAACATATAATCATCAATAATTATGAAATTCTACTAACTAAACTGGAATTGGGTATAAAAAAAATTGAAACTTTACTTACCTTTATAAATCTTGGAAATCTAACTATCCACAGCTTCGATTACTCTATCTAATCCTCCTTGCACTTTATTTCTGAATTTCACGATGTGTCACTTTACTGTTTGTGTTTTCAGGATTTTACCTAAAATGCTGACAAACAAAACATCGATCAGCAATTGCTGGTATGTGGAGGCAATCGAAATTTCACAATTCAGTCTAACAATTTAAATATTGCAATCAAGATAATCAACAAGTCAATTTACATTTTCCATGTGACCATCCCCACCGCTTTTTCCCTAACCCTGGAATTGACTTAAGGCCACCTTCTTAATATCGAGCTCGGTGCCTGGGGAGTCACCTCTCGTGGTGCTCCATAGTCATGCCTCATTGACCACCTTCTCATTCCCGAGCTTGGTGTCTAGGGTCACCTCTCATGGTGCCCATTGGTCTACCCTCATGGGCCTGACCTTTATCGCATATTCCATCAGGGTGGCATGTAGGTGCGGTAATACACATTTAAATTAAATTGTGATAGTCATAGTCACTTTATAATTGCAATATGAACATCCAAACAATTTAGTTGCATTCACTGCGATTAAACATTCGGGAATCCGTCGGGAAACTAAAGTGGTTATTCATAATTAACCACATACCTGTTAAGCAGACTTGAATGCAGAAATAACCAATCAATCAGGAATCAAGCAAGCACACACACAATTATTTCTGAAAAGACATCCAATATCCCTATTATTAATCATGTCATCATGATTCATTAATTCTAATTGTTTCCTAGGTTATTTGCCCCTTTTTAGGGTTTTGACCATAATTAGGGTTTCCTTTCCTTTTTATTACTTTTACCTTTCTTTTATTAGAATATACATCAAACCCAAATTTCTTGTCTTATTTTCTATTCATATTCTTAAGATTAGGTTTTGGTCCACAAAATCCCTGATTTTCGAATTACTCTATCATTTCTTTTCTTTTTCTCTAATTTAGGGTTCTTAAACATAATAATCAACATATAGAATTAAAAACCCTAAACATGTAATTCTATCATCAAAACATGTTAAAAAAACATCTTAATCATTAATCATGTTAAACATGTTCGAATTAACCTAATTGCAAGACTAACTACATTTTTTTTATCAACAATTAGGGTTTCTAACCAAAACTTAATCCCTTTTCTATTCAAAATATACACTTTTGCAAAAAGAGATATATTTCCGCTTTCAAACCATTTTTAACGTGTTCCTCATATTTTTTTGATCATTTTTCATGTATTAACTTTTTGCATCCGAGTTTCCTAGCTCAAGATATGATTTTTATAAGAAAACTCATTTTATTCAATTTAATAGCAATTCTAGAAAAACATGGATCGTCTGATCCATGGTCCGCGCGGCCCACTAAGGATCCAACGGGACTATTCAAAATTGGAGAGGAAAGATCCTATGAAATCTCACAGAGTCCCAGTCCCACTGGGACTTAGAAGATGATCGCATGCTGTTGGATTGAGATCCAACAGTCCGCGTTATCCACACTTGACCAAAAAGGAAAAATCTTTTTCTTAACTCCAATTAAATCCACATTTTAGCAATTTCATAGGAAATTCGTATCTCCCAAACCCTTGCTCCTTTTTAACCCAAATTTTAAAGGAAGGTTTGTTTTTTCATTATCTAACTTTGTACGAAATTTGGGAAACAAATTGCAATGGATGAGAAGGATTACTTCTCTCCCAAGATAATCATTAATTAATCCAAATTAATTTATATTCCTTTTCCTTTTGCCATTATCTTATTATTTTGGGTCCCTTGGACCTCAAGGAAACCCAAAGGCACGGATTCCCACATTGGGGAATATGGGTTTGCCTTTATCCTCTTTTACTTGTCAATTCCTCATTATTTCCCCTTTATTAATCAACCCTATTTCTTTTTAATTCCCTTTCTTTTCAATTGGGCTCAATGGCCAACAAAGCCCACAATCAATCAATCAAATCCATTTCCACGAAATCTATCACAATTCAAAGAAAAGGATCTCATTTATTCATTAAAAGAGAAATACTCTTTACATTATAATTTCAAGAAATTGAGGTTATAACAATGTCTCTTCCTTTCCTTGGCACCTTCTTCTTCTCTCTTTCTTTTTGGCCATGGTGGTTATTGTAAGGACCCTGACCTTCATTTTGGGCTTACCCTATTTGTTTTGCCTAAACCTTGTGCTTGGTTGCTTTCTAATCATCTTTAGTGATGATTAGGGATTGCTTGTGCTTAGTTGAGAGCTGGAGGTGCTACTTGCAAAATAACCTGAGTTAAGGTTGAAGAGAACGTTTTTCACCTTGAGAGATGTCTTTATCTCTCTTTGTTTCCTCTAGGGTAGAGAGGAAGGTTTGGGCTCGTGCCTTGAGTTGTCTTGTGCTTGGTTGAGCCCTATATCGGGCAAGGGTGCTTTGTGTCGGCCATGGGGTATCACCCATGGGGGTGTGTCGGCCATGGAGGAGTAGTGTGTCAGCCTTTGACCTTTATTGACCTTCTTGCCTTGGTTGTGTCATCCTATCTTGGACATGTGGCCGACCCATGTGGGAGTAGTGGCATGGCATGTGCATGAGTTTTGGAAGGTGGTAAAACATGTGGACAAGTGTCCCTTGGTAAGGTGACACCTTGCCTTGGTTTAACCTTGACACCTCCCATCTATATATGCCTTGCCTTTCTCTTACTTAGGAACCCTTTAGCTCTTTGTTGCTCCTCTGTTCCTTGTGTGCACGATAGACCTCTTCCTTGCAACCTTGGTGGCCGATACCCTTGGAAGAGCTAAGGTTGGTGGTCGATCCCCTTGAAGGAGTTCCCTTCTTCTTCCTTTAGCTTGGTGGTCGAACCTTAGGTGGGTCTTGTTTCCTGAGTAAGCATCTTCCCTCTCTCCTTAGCATCTTCTTCTCCATCTTTCCTACTCTTCGGCCATGGTCGTTATGCTTCTTGTTCCTTTTCTTGAGGTGGCCGAAGTAGTGTGCTTGGAGCTAGGAGCTTAAAGCTTGGAGCTTTAGAGCTTGAGGAGTTTTCTTAAGGCGGGTTACATAACCTCTAACCCTAGCTATACTACCTTCTCTATGTTGCATGTTTCATATATGTTGATGATCAACCATTACATGTTATGTATCTTGCTCTAGTACATGTTTTTGATCTTACATATTTAATGAGCATGATGTTGTTGATGTTGTTGATGTTTTTGATGGTCTATGTGCCTTTACACCTAGTTGGCTGAACCATGGTTTAGGGTTTCCTTGCTGAGTAACACTCTTTTCTCTCCTTAGTCTAGAGAAGTGAGTTTGAGCTCTAGTAATGTGGGCAATACCCCTCTCTTGATTAGGTTGAGAGGTGAGCTTATATTCTAGTTGCTTGAGCAACACCCTCCTCTCAACATGGATTAGAGAGGTGAGATTTTGGATAGATGATGACCTATGTTGAGGTGGATCCTTGTGGTTTCCCAATTTGTGATAGAGGTTGTGCAAAACCCCTCTCTCTTGGTTGTTGAGAGGTGAGCCGACCTTCTTGATCAATTAGGGTTTGGTCCCCTTGTGCTTGAGGTTGAAGATGATCTTGTGGGGTTGTGCCTTGCATGATATGACCTTAGAGTTGTGCTGCCTGATAGCCTTGTTTGGAGTTGTACCCTTGGGCGACACACCTTGTTGTGATAGTCGGCTTGGTGCCCGTTATGCTTTGGCCGATATAGAGCCTCAACCCTAGCTTGGGTGTTAGAGTTGCTTTGGGCGACATGAGTTGTCTACCCTTGTTG
The DNA here is from genome assembly GCA_963693085.1 of Alisma plantago-aquatica. Classification (NCBI taxonomy): domain Eukaryota; kingdom Viridiplantae; phylum Streptophyta; class Magnoliopsida; order Alismatales; family Alismataceae; genus Alisma; species Alisma plantago-aquatica. The sequence continues at coordinate 1,820,534,513 of OY856409.1, read as the reverse complement.
CATGATATGTTCTTGAGGTGGAATCCTTGGTAGATATGCTTGCTTGGGCATTAGGTTGATCCTTGTATCCTTTGGCCGATATCCCTTGTGGAGATGATGGATGGGTGATACACCTTGTAGAGGTGGCTGCCCGAAATACATAGTAGATATGATTGGAGGATACACCATGTATAGAGGTTGCCCGATGCACCCCCTTGTCTTGAGATGATCTTGGTTGTTATGTGAAGTTAGCTTAGTGTCTGACATGGTCTTGGCCGATAGGCTTTGATAGCTTGGTGCCTGGCACAACCTTGGCCGTTATCCTTGTTTAGATGAGCTTAGGCGATATGGTATGGTGCCCAGGATGGCTTTGGCCAATACCACCATGTCTTAGTTGAGCTTTGACTTATATGAAGTGTTGGACGATATGGCTTCATGCCCGACATGCTAACCCTAGATGTTGGCCGTTATGATGCTTCATGGCCATGCATGACACCATTCTTGGGCGTCATGGATACCCTGGCCGATAGGGTTAACCCTCTGATGATGCTGAGATGGTTGCACAATAGGGACGCCTTGGGCGACATCCCTTTGGTTGATATGGCTCATGTTGAAGGTTAGCCGATAGTGAAACCTAACCCTAACCCTAGCTTGGTGCACGTTAGACCCTTGGCCGATAGCCATGGTAGTGCTTCACGATATACCTTGGAAATGGCTGCCCGATACCATGCGTGCTAATGGAACCTTGATGCATATTATAGGATGTGTAGTGATTGGCTGATATGGTGGTGAGTTGCCTTATATTAGGGTTAGAAATCCTAGCCGTTATACCTTTGGTAAGGGTATTGCTACCGGGTACACCCTTTGATGAGGGTTGGCGCTGCTCGCCATGCTTAGTGAGGGTTGTAGGAGTTTTGGTGAGGGTTCTGATAACCCAGAATGTATATAGTTTATGGTTCACTTTTAATAATGATGATACAAGTGAAATGATGTAATCACCTTGAATCCTGCAAATATGTGGATAAGTTAAAATAATAAATTGTGAACCAGGAAGCTTGGAAGCATATGATGTTGCTATACATGTTGATATGACACATGCATATGGTCACAAGTGTAAGGCATAATATATGCCCGTGATTGATAATAATACTATGAATGATAAAGATTATGTGTAATGTACTCATGGGTGCTTCTTTATACTTGATAGTATAATAATAATCCTATTAATCCATGATGGCTTTAGTTATCTTTGTGGATGTGTGCACTAACCATGCAGGTATTTCATGTGGATTCATAGCCTGGTCAAAGCTATGACGTATATGTTCTTTGACTAGAACAATGTGATGATAATCCTTGTTAATGAATAACAAGTTGATAGGTCTGAGGATGTGATATAAGGCTGAGTGCCTGGCTGAGGTGTTATCCTCTAATGATGAGATAAGGGATGCATTCCTAGGATGCTGATGCATGATTGTGATGCCTTGAGAGGCAGTGGTTGATATCATGAGGGATTGAGGTCCCAAGATAGTATGTTGATGGCAATAATGATGTAATTCCATAAGGCTATGTTATACTTTATTTTGCCTCAACAATTGGCTTAAAATATACTAATCAATTATAGATGAACATATCATGTAGTTTGCCCTGGCCATAGATCCATTATCGTCAGTATTTGGTGATGGTGAAACAGGTTTATCCTGCGGGATTACCTGGAGCGCATATTGTTGAATATGTGAGGTTTCCCCTAGCCTAAAATAGGATGGTTGAGTGCAGCTGCAGTTGCAGACTAAGGATACATGGAGCATGGTGAACATACCCATGGCTCAGGATATGTGATGATGAGCATGATGCGTTCATGGCTCGGATGTATGCACTAGCACCTATGATGAGGTGAGCTAGAGATATGGGTAACTTGCAGAGCTGACCCAGAGTCTGAGGCCTTATAAGCATAAGACTGCGGTCTTGCTCAATGATTCATGTACTGACCACGAGAAGGTGAGGTCATGGAGTCCGGATCTCCTTAGACCTTGTATGGCACCAGATTGGGCTTCACAGCCAATGGTTGGATTTGAGCAGAGAAGGCTCACTTCCTCAGGGCATAATAAAATGTAATCCAGCCGAATGGTATATCTTGCTTAGAGCAAAGTACAGAACATTGACTGAGGCCTTGCTTATATAGTTGATCTAGTTACACCTTGCATATATGTGTATGATCCTTATATTCTGTGATAAGTTTTTATAAAGCTTATCTTGTCAATCATGTTCAATGAAGAATACTTGGTTATATGCCTCCCGGATATCTTGGTAAGCTTGATGGTATTAATAGCCTTGCTTGGTATGCTGCTCTTGTTATACACTTTACTAGTTATCTGTTGTTATCTGCTTTAACCTTTTGAGGTTTTATAGTTTCGACGGGGAGTTATGTTTTGCACTGGGACTGTGTGTCTCACCCCGCTAGTTTACACCCTTTTTAGGTGATCGCTCTAGATGCAATGGTGGTCGTGAGGTTGCGGTTGAGCAGCAAGAAGAGCAGTAGAAGGAAAGAGGTGGACATGTTGTTGTTTTGGTGGTCTTGTAGATTCCTAGAGTCATCCCAGTACTCTCAGGCCCTCAGAGGTGTTTTGACGATGTTTCATGATGTCTTGCAGTTGTAATTTTTGTATAACATGCTGTTGGCCGTACATGGCCATTATGTATGTATAAATAGGTGTTGAACTCTGGTGCGAACGGTACAACTGGTTCTGATAAGCTGTGTACCTATAACAAGGCTTGTGAATGTTTATATAACATGTTTCTCTGCAGGATCTGGATGCAAAAGTACTCTCGTGTATGCTTTCCGCAATCAGTTTTAATTAAGCTGTGTTTTCGGTAATATGAGGTTCCGCACATTTTCGCGTGTCATCTTGTTGTCTGTGTGATGGCGGGGTGTTACAGTTGGTTTGGTATCAAAGCTCTAGGTTTGTTGAGTTTATAGGGATCTAGGACTAGGTTTGCGTCTGTTCTTGTGAGCTTTCTAGATTTTCTTACAATAAACTTCTACTCTCAGCGGAAGATAAAGCTTAAAGATGTCTGGAAACCATGAAGAACATGCTGCCGAGAGCAGTGATGCTACATCAGTTGATGGAGCAGGAGGGCAGACACGTGAAGATCGGGTGCCTGAGGTCCCCCAACTTGACCCAGCCATTCTCGAAAATCCTACCTACCAACAGCTTATAGGGAAGATGATGGCTACGATGAATCACATGGTGGAAAGGTTGCCAGTGCCTCAGCCAAGAGTATAGACTCCCCGTGGTGAAGCATCGGGTATTAGGAAGACCTTTGAGCGGCTTCGTCGAGTCAGAGCTTCGGATTATGCTGGGACGGCTGATCCAGCGGATGCAGATCTGTGGCTGATATGTCTTGAGAAGGCCTTCCGGATCCTCGACATCCCCGAAGTGGATAAAGTCAAGCACATTGTCTACCTTCTGAAGGGTAGTGTTGGCCATTGGTGGGCCATCGAGGAGGAGAAGCGACCCGGTGAGGAGGTCGGTTGGGAGATCTTCCGGTGAGAGTTCGTCAGTAGATACTTTTTGAAGATGTATCTGGATGAGAAGATCAATCAGCTTGAGCGTCTACACCAAGGAACAGTGAGCATCACCGAGTATGAAGCAAAGTTCATGGACTTGCTGAGGTTTTTTCCTCACCTGGCGGTGACAGATGACGAGCGGATCAGGCAGTTTGAGAAGGGTTTAAGTGCTGAGCTGTCGATACCTGCTGCTGCTTTAGAGAATCGGGAGAGGTTTGCTACATTTGTGGAGTCTGTCCGCATGATTGAACACTCTGTTAAGGAGAAAAGGGAGTCCATGACCAGGAAAAGGCCTGCTCAGTTCCAGGGAAAAAGATTTTGTGGCTTCAAGAAGCCAAGGTTTTCAGCACTTTCCATGATGCAGAGTTCTCATGCACCGTCACAATGGTCCCCAAGTAAGGGAAGAGGTTATATTTCTTCACCGTCGAAGGTGCATAGTACAACTTTTGTGGCAGTAACAAAGCCATCTAGACCACAGATAGAAGGCAAGTCATGTTATAACTATGGACAGACGAGGCATTTAAAGTCAAATTGCCCAAGAAGAGACATTGAGGTAACACAACAGCTGAGACAGAATAAAAAAGGATCAGACAGACAACAGCCCAGTGGTAGCAGAGGGTGAGGATGCGGTCAAGCGTCTCAAGTGGGATCATCTGCTTAAGGAAGTAGAGGACGTGGAAAACAAGCAACAACTCGATTCTATGCTATGAGTCAGTCGGAGGCGATAGTCAACCGACGAGTGGTGATAGGTCAGATGGAGTTATTACATTCTAATTTGTCTTCTTCTTGCTTTATATCTGTTTTGGTTGACCCCGGTGCTACACACTCTTTTATCACACATAGTCTGCTTGATAGTTGTCATTTACCTATTAGTTGTAAGAAAGATAGCCTATTGTTAGAAACCCCTCTTGATGGTTCCTCGATGCTTTGAGAGGAGTGTCCATCTTGTATCTTATCTTTTTCAGGACACAATATACAAGTGAATCTTATACCACTTGATATGCATGGATTCGATGTGATCCTTAGGATGGATACCTTAGAGAAGTATAAGGTTGTGTTGGATTGTGGTTCCAAGCAGGCAGTGTTTCATGACAATGGAGAGAAGTGGATCTTCTAAGGAGATAGGAAGATTCTTCCAACATATCTAGTGTCAGCGATGGTGGCAGAAAAGTTGTTACGGCAAGGTTGTAAGGCTTTCTTAGCTCATGTTGTGGATACCAAGGCAAAAGGTCCTAGCCTTGAGGAGGTAACAGTTGTCCGAGAGTTTGTAGATGTGTTTCTTGATGAGTTCCCTGGTGTTCCCCCACCCCGAGAGATTGATTTTGAGATCAATCTGGTACTAGGAACACAACCAGTTGCACAAACACCATATAGGATGGCTCCAACAGAGATGGCAGACTTGAAGAAGTAGTTACAGGAGTTGTTGGAGAAAGGTTTCATCCGACCGAGCACGTCGCCTTGGGGTGCTCCAGTGTTGTTCGTTAAGAAGAAGGACGGGTTGATGTGGTTATGTATATATTACCAGCAATTGAACAAAGTCACGATCAAGAATAAGTACCCATTACTGAGGATAGATGATCTATTCGATCAGCTGTGTGGTGCTACAATGTTCTCATAGATCGACCTACGGTCTGGATATCATCAGTTGAGGATTAAGGAAGACGACATACCAAAGTCAGCATTTAGGATGAGGTATGGTCACTTTGAGTTTGTGGTTATGCCGTTTGGGCTAACCAATGCACCTGCTGCTTTCATGGACCTGATGAACCGAGTGTTCCGTCCATTCTTAGATCAGTTTGTTGTAGTCTTTATAGATGACATTTTAATCTATAGTCGGGATAGGCAAGAGCATGAGTGACATCTTCGACAAGTGTTGACTCTTCTTCGCCAACATTAGTTATACGCCAGTTCAACAAATGTGAGTTTTGGTTGATGGAAGTGACTTTCTAAGGTCATGTGATATTTGCAGAAGGAGTCCGGATGGACCCTAAGAAGGTGGAGTTAGTTGCAGATTGAGAGCAACCAAAGACGCCGATGGAAGTTTGTAGTTTTCTATGTTTGGCAGGATACTACCAGAGGTTTATCAAGCACTTTAGTGCAATCACATTGCCGATGGCAAAGCTGACCATGAAGGATGTACCTTTTGTTTGGGATGATCGTTGTCAGCAAGCTTTCCAAAGTTTGAAGGAGAAGCTGACTAGTTCTCCAGTGCTAGTAATACCAGAACCTAGGAAGGGCTATGTTGTTTTCTGTGATGCTTCCAAGAAAGGCTTAGGTTGTGTGCTGATACAGGAAGATCATGTGGTTTCTTTTGCTCCGCGACAACTTAAGAAACATGAGGAGAACCATCCGACACATGATTTGGGGTTGGCAACAATGGTCCATGCGTTAAAGATTTGGAGACACTATCTTTATGGGGAAGTGTGTCAGATCTTTACAGATCATAAGAACTTGAAGTACATCTTTTCGCAGAATGAGCTGAATATGCGACAACGTCGTTGGATGGATCTAATCAATGATTATGATTGCACCAATGAGTATCATCCTGGTAAGGCAAATGTGATAGATGATGCACTTAGAAGAAAGTCTTCTTCTCTCCCCACGAAGAAAGCACAGTTGAGTTCCTTGGTATACGATAGGTGGGATATGTTTGTCTCCTTGCGGAAGATGAATGTGCAGTTGGAAGTTTCCTTGTTGGCAGGACTGTTGGCACAAATGGAAGTGAAGCCTATGCTGGGATAGAAGATCAAAGATGCAGAACAGGTAGATGATACAATATAGTTCATCAGATCAGAGCTTGGTAGTGAAAAACGTGATGGGTTCCATGAGTCTGAGGATGGACTAGTTTACTATCATGGTAGGATGGTGGTCCCCGATGTTGACAATCTAAGGAAGCTAGTACTTGAGGAAGCACACACATCGATGTATGTTGTTCATCCAGGAGTCACCAAGATGTATCATAATCTGAAGGACCTATATTGGTGGTCTGGTTTGAAGAAAGATGTAGCTGAGTTTGTGGTTAAGTGCAGAATATGTCAAAAAGTTAAAGCTGAACATCAAAAGCTGGCAGGTACGTTGCAACCCATGCCGATACCACAATGGAAATGGGATCACATAACCATGGATTTCATAGTTGGTCTACCAACGACAGCTAGATATCATGATTCCATTTGGGTAATAGTGGACAGGCTGACAAAATTTGCCCATTTCATACCGGTAAAGACGACATATACAACAAAGAAGCTTGCTCGGGTGTATGTAGACAAGATAGTGCGTTTGCATAGTGTACCAACAATGATAGTTTCTGACAGAGGTCCTCAGTTCACAAGTCATTTCTGGGAACAGTTGCACAAAGCGTTGGGAACGTAGCTGAGGTTCAGTACCGCCTTCCACCCACAGACGGATGGACAGTCTGAAAGGACTATTCAGACTTTGGAAGATCTTCTCCAAGCTTGTGTTTTGCAGTTCCTAGGCAGTTGGGACATGCATCTCAGTTTGATAGAGTTCTCTTATAACAATAGTTATCAGTGGAGTATTGACATGGCTCCTTATGAGGCTCTATATGGAAGGAAGTGTAGATCCCCTTTATGTTAGTATGAGTCTGGTGAGTATCATCTTTTGGGTCCTAAGTTAGTACAACAGACAACAAAAAAGATCAGAGTGATACAACAAAAGTTGAAAACGGCATAGGATAGACAGAAGTCTTACGCAGACAATCGCCAAAGATCTTTAGAGTTCCAAGTGGGAGACAAAGTGTATCTCAAGGTCTCATCTTGGAAAGGCGTGCTAAGGTTTGGCCGGAAAGGTAAACTGGAACCCAAATATATGGGGCCATACCCGGTAATAGCATGTGTTGGCAAGGTAGCTTACAAGTTAGAGTTGCCGCCAGAGTTGCATAGGTTGCATCCAGTGTTCCATATCAGTATGATGAAGAAAAGTCATCCAGACATAGGGACAGTGATACAACCAGTTGAGGTTGAGCTTGATGAAGATGTGACTTATGAGGAGGGTCCGGTGGTGATCCTTGACAGAAGAGTAAAGAAGCGGAAGAGGAAGGACCTGGTTCTTGTAAAGGTTCTTTGGCATCATCGTGGTGTTGAGGAAGCCACGTGGGAGCTTGAGGAAGAGATGAGGCAGAAGTATCCCTCTCTTTTCTCTTCGGATTTTGGGGATGAAATCCCTTTATAGAGGTTTATGGCTTGTAAGGACCCTAACCTTCATTTTGGGCTTACCCTGTTTGTTTTGCCTAAACCTTGTGCTTGGTTTCTTGCTAATCATCTTTAGTGATGATTAGGGTTTGCTTGTGCTTAGTTGAGAGCTAGATGCGCTACTTTCAAAATAACCTGAGTTAAGGTTGAAGAGCAAGTTTGTCACCTTGAGAGATATCTTTCTCTCTCTTTTCTTCCTCTAGGGTTGAGAGGAAGGTTTGGTCTCATGCCTTGAGTTGTCTTATGCTTGGTTGAGCCATGTATCGGGCAAGGGTGCTTTGTGTTGGCCATGGGGTGTCGCCCATGGGGGTGTGTCTGCCATGGAGGAGTAGTGTGTCGACCTTTGACCTTTGTTGACCTTCTTGACTTGGTTGTGTCACCCTACCTTGGACATGTGGTCGACCCTTGGGGGAGTAGTGGCATGGAATGTGCATGAGTTTTGCAAGGTGGTAAAATGTGTGGACAAGTGTCCCTTGGTAAGGTGACACATTGCCTTGGTTTAACCTTGACCCCCCATCTATATATACCTTCCCTTTCTCTTCCTTAGGAACCCTTTAGCTCTTTGTTTCTCCTCTCTTCCTTGTGTGCACGATACACCTCTCCCTTGCAACCTTGGTGGCCAATACCCTTGGAAGAGCTAAGGTTGGTGGTCGATCCCCTTGAACGAGTTCCCTTCTTATTCCTTTAGCTTGGTGCCCGAACCCTAGGAGGGCTTATTTCCTAGGTAAGCATCTTCCCTCTCTCCTTAGCATCTTCTTCTCCATCTTGCCTACTCTTCGGCCATGGTGGTTATGCTTCTTGTTCCTTTTCTTGAGGTGGCTGAAATAGTGTGCTTGGATCTAGGAGCTTAAAGCTTGGAGCTTTGGAGCTTGAGGAGTTTGCTTAAGGCGGGTTACATAACTTCTAACCCTAGCTATACTACCTTCTCTATGTTGCATGTTTCATATATGTTGATGATCGACCATTGCATGTTAAGTATCTTGCTCTAGTACATGTTGTTGATCTTATGGATTTAATGAGCATGATGTTACTGATGTTGTTGATGTTGTTTATGGTCTATGTGCCATTACACCTAGTTGGATGAACCATGGTTTAGGGTTTCCTTGTTGAGCATTACTCTTTTCTCTCCTTGGTCTAGAGAAGTGAGTTTGAGCTCTAGTAATGTGGGCAATACCCATGTCTCGATTAGGTTGAGAGGTAATCTTATATTCTAGTTGCTTGAGCAACACCCTCCTCTCACCATGGATTAGAGAGGTGAGTGTTTGGATAGATGATGGCCTATGTTGAGGTGGATCCTTTTGGTTGCCCAATTTGTGATAGAGGTTGTGCAAAACCCCTCTCTCTTGGTTGTTGAGAGGTGAGCCGACCTTCTTGATCAATTAGGGTTTGGTGCCCTTGTGCTTGAGGTTGAAGATGGTCTTGTGGGATTGTGCCTTGCACGAGATGACCTTGGAGTTGTGTTGTCCGATAGCCTTGTTTGGAGTTGTACCCTTGGGTGACACACCTTGTTGTGATAGTCGGTTTGGTGCCCATTATGCTTTGGCTGATATAGAGCCTCAACCCTAGCTTGGGTGTTAGAGTTGCTTTGCGCGCCATGAGTTGTCTACCCTTGTTGCATGATATGTTCTTGAGGTGGAATCCTTGGTAGATATGCTTGCTTGGGCATTAGGTTGATCCTTGTATCCTTTAGCCGATATCCTTTGTAGAGATTATGTATGGGTGATACACCTTGTAGAGGTGGCTACCCAAAACACCTAGTAGAGATGATTGGATGATACACCATGTATAGAGGATGCCCGATGCACCCCCTTGTCTTGAGATGATCTTGGCCGTTATGTGAAGTTAGCTTAGTGTCTGACATGGTCTTCACCGATAGGCTTTGATAGCTTGGTGCCCGGCACAACCTTGGCCATTATCCTTGTTTAGATGAGCTTGGGCGATATGGTATGGTGCCCAGGATGGCTTTAGCCGATACCACCATGTCTTAGTTGAGCTTTGACTTATATGAAGTGTTGGACGATATGTTTTCATGCCCGACATGCTAACCCTAGATGCTAGCCATTATGATGCTTCATGGCCATGCACGACACCATTCTTAGGCGTCATGGGTACCCTGGTCGATAGGGTTAACCTTCGGATGATGTTGAGATGGTTTCACAATAGGGGTGCCTTGGGCGACACCCCTTTGGTCGATATGGCTCATGTTGAAGGTTAGCCGATAGTGAAACCTAACCCTAACCCTAGCTCGGTGCATGTTAGACCCTTGGCCGATAGCCATGGTAGTATTGCATGATATACCTTGGTGATGGCTGCCTGACACCATGCGTGCTAATGGAACCTTGATGCATGTTAGGGGATGTGCAGTTATTGGCTGATATGGTGGTGAGTTGCCTTAGGGTTGGAAATCCTAGCCGTTATACCTTTGGTAAGGGTATTGTAATCGGGTACACACTGTGATGAGGGTTGGCGCTGCTCGCCATGCTTAGTGAGGGTTGCTGGAGTTTTGGTGAGGGTTCTCATAACCCAGAATGTATATAGTTGATGGTTCTCTTTTAATAATTATGATACAAGTGAAATGATGTAATCACCTTGAATCTTGCAAATATGTTGATAAGTTAAAATAATAAATTGTGAATAAGAAATCTTGGAAGCATATGATGTTGCTACACATGTTGATATGACACATGCATATGGTTACAAGTGTAAGGCATAATATATGTCCATGATTGATAATAATACTATTAATGATAAAGCTTATGTGTGATGTACTCATGGATGCTTCTTTATACTTGATAGTATAATAATAATCCTATTAATCCATGATGGCTTCAATTATCTTTGTGGATATGTGCACTAACCATGCATGTATTTCATGTGGATTCATAGCCTGGTCAGAGCTTTGAGGTATATGTGCTTTGACTAGCATAATGTGATGATAATCCTTGTTAATGAAATAACAAGTTGATAGGTCTGAGGACATGATATAAGGTTGAGTGCCTAGCTGAGGTGTTATCCTATAATGATGAGATAAGGGATGCGTTCCCAGGATGCTGATGCATGATTGTGATGCCTTGAGAGGAAATGGTTGATATCATGAGGGATTGAGGTCCCAAGACAGTATGTTGATGGCAATAATGATGTAATTCCATAAGGCTATGTTATACTTTGTTTTGCCTAAACAATTGGCTTAAAATATACTAATCAATTATAGATGAACATATCATGTAGTTTGCCCTGGACATAGATCCATTACCGTCAGTATTTAGTGATGGTGAAACAGGTGTATCCCGCAGGATTACCTGGAGAGCATATTGTGGAATATGCAAGGTTTCCCCTAGCCTAAAATAGGATGGTTGAGTGTAGCTACGGTTGCAGACTCAGGATACATGGAGCATGGTGATCATACCCATGGCTCAGGATATGTGATTATGAGCATGATGCGTTCATGGCTCAGATGTATGCACTAGCACCTATGATGAGGTGAGCTAGAGATATGGGTAGCTTGTGGAGAAGACCTAGAGGTTGAGGCCCTATAAGCATAAGACTGCGGTCTTGCTCGATGATTCATGTATAGACCACGAGAAGGTGAGGTCATGGAGTCCGGATCTCCTTAGACCTTGTATGGCACTGGATTGGGCTTCGCAGCCAATGGTTGGATTTGAGCAGAGAAGGCTCACTTCCTCAGGGCATAATAAAATGTAATCCAGCCGAATGGTATATCTTGCTTAGAGAAAAACACAGAACATTGATTGAGGCCTTGCTTATATAGCTGATCTAGTTACACCTTGCATATATGTGTACGATCCTTATATTCTGTGATAAGTTTTTATAAAGCTTATCTTGTCAATCATGTTCCATAAAGAATACTTGGTTATATGCCTCCCGAATATCTTGGTAAGCTTGATAGTATTAATAGCCTTGCTCGGTATGCTGCTCTTATTATACACTTTATCAGTTATCTGCTTTAACCTTCTGAGGTTTTATAGTTTCGGCGGGGAGTTATGTTTCTCACTGGGACTGTGTGTTTCACCCCGCTGGTTTACACCCTTTTTTGGTGATCGCTCTAGACGTGGTGGTGGTCGTGAGGTTACGACCGAGCAGTAAGAAGAGCAGTAGAAGGCAAGAGGTGGGCATGCTGTTGTTTTTGTGGTCTTGTAGAGTCCTAGAGTCATCCCTATACTCTCAGGTCCTCGGAGGTGTTTTGATGATATTTCGCAATGTCTTGCAGTTGTAATCTTTGTATAACATGCTGCTGGACGTATGTGGCCATTATGTATGTATAAATAGGTGTTGAACTCTGGTGTGAATGGTATAGCTGGTTCTGATAAGTTGTGTACCTATAACAAGGCTTGTGAATGTTTATATAACATGTTTCTCTGTAGGATCTGGATGCAAAAGTACTCTCATGTATGCTTTCCGCAATCGATTTTAATTAAGCTGTGTTTTCGGTAATATGAGGTTTCACACGTTTTTGTGTGTCATCTCATTGTCTGTGTGATGGCGTGGTGTCACAGTTATGGAGTTCTCTTCTCTCCTAGTGTTGGCTGAAGGTGGTGCCTTGGAGCTTGAAGCATGGTGTGTGGAGCTTTGGAGCTTGATGAGTGTACTTGAGGCGGGTTACATTACTCCTAACCCTAGCTATAATACTTCTTTTTCATGTTGCATGCTATATGTGCTATCTTGATCGGCCATGTTATCTTTTAGCTATGTTTCTTGCTTTAATGGTTTATAAGGTTGCTTTAGATGTACCCTAGACTTTGTGGAGATGGTTATCTTGTGTTGCCTTGGGTTGGCTGAACCATGGATGTGGAGTTCCTTGGGCAAAACCCCTCTCTCACTTTGTTGTTGAGAGGTGAGCTTAGGGTCTCCAAATCCAATGGTGAGTTGATCTTTGGTTGGTTGACTGTTATGATATGTTGGACCTCCTTGTTGCCTGATAGATGATGGAAGTTGTGCAATACCCCTCTCATACTTAATTGTCTTGAGAGGTGAGCCAACTCTCTTGAACCATTAGGGCTTCTTGGTGGTAGTCTTAAGGATTAGGATGACCAGCCTGTCATGGTCTTTGAACCCTTGCACGATACCCCTTTGATGTGTTCTACCCAATATGAACCTCTACCCAAGATGACATTGTTGGGTGATATGCCTTTGACCGATATGGAACTTTGCCTTAGAGGGAGTTGTTGGGCGTTATGCCTTTGGCTGATAGAATGCTGGGTAGGCATCCCTTCTTGATGCCTTAACCGATAGATGGTCCCAAACCCTAGCTTGAATGATAGGCTACCTTGGGCACCATGGTGTCGTGTGGTGGGTGGCAGTAGCGTGCCTTAGGTGGTATGAGAGTTTCCTTGGGCACCGTGTTGTGCTAGCCAAGGGGTTGCTTGCTGGGCGGCAGGGTTTTGACCTTGGGCGTTGTGGCTGTGGGTGACACGGTCTTGATGGTTTCCCGATATGGAAAGCCTAACCCAAGCTTAGGCGCTAGGGTGTCTTGGTCGATAGGGTGTCTTGGCTGATAGGGTGATGGTGCAGCCCAATACACTCTTGTATATGGATGCCCGATATCCTCTTAGTTTTTGGTTGCACGACACAACCTTGGTTCTAGTCTGCATGTTACCCCCCTTGTGCTTGGGTGCACATTATGCTTGTGGCTGATATGTGTGGCTTGGCGCCCTAGGTTTTTGGTGACCGATAGCATTTTGGGTGAGGGATATGACCTTACCCGATATCCCTTGGGTGAGGGATGATGCTACCCTCCACACCTTTAGTGAGGGTAGGCGACACCTTTGGTGAGGGATGCGCCTAGCCCGAGAACCCTAGTTGATGAGATATGAAAGATAGGTTGTGACTAGTGACATGTTTGTTACCTAAGGTTGATGTGAAGTGAGATGATAAGATCATGGTTGTGTAAACATTTTAGATGTATCCTTAGGGATGGTTGTGCATGATGTTATGAGATATAAGGCATGGTGGATGCTCACAGTTTTGTAATATTAATATAAGATGTTGTTCCAATCTTATGCATCTAAAATCTTAATGGCATATGTTCTCTAAAGACCTATGTTTGGTGATCCAATTATCTTTCTTATTATGCATACTAACCATGAAGGTGTTATCAAATGAATTCATAGCTAGGTAAGAGCTATGATGTATATATTTGTTGTGTAACACTGAATAATGATACTTCTTATTGATGAGATAACATGTATCACCAGTATGATGAGAAAGATCTGGTGAGCTGATAAAGGCTGAGTGCCTGATTGAGGTGTTATCCTGTAATGATGACATGAGGGATTGTTATTCCATGATGATGATGATGATGATGAAGGCCTTGAGAGGCAGTGGCATTTTGTGATGAGGGATTGAGATTCCATGGCAATATGATAATGGCAGTTATAGGGTGGCACAGTGTTGTTTATGTTTTATAACCTGGTTGCCTCAACAATTCACCTAAAATGTACTAATTAATTACAGTGGAACATTTCATGCAGTTTTCCCTAGCCATAGATCCATCATCGTCAATAGCTGGTGATGGTGAAATAGGTTTATCCCGTGGGATTACCTGGAGCACATATTGTTGAATATGCGGGGTTTCTCCTAGCCAAAAATAGGAGGATTAGAGTGAAATTGTGGTTGTAGACTCAAGATGTATATAAGAGCATGGTGAACAGGCCCATTGCTCAGTGGGATAGAGCATGAATGCGTTCATGGCTCAGGGAGCATGGTGAAATGGCCTGTGGATCAAATACACTAACGTCGTGACATGTACCAAGGCGGGCTAGATAAAAAGGGTAGACTACATGAGCTAACCCTGTGGCTGAGGCCACTCAAGCAAGAGACTGTGGTCCTGCTTTGGTTATCGTGCACTGACCACGAAGAGGTGAGGTCGTAGAGTCTGGCTCTTCCATTGACCTTGTATGGCGCCAGTTTTGAGTTTCACAGACGAAGGTTGGATTTGAGCAGTTTGGCTCACTTCCTCAGGGCATAATAAATTGTAATCCAGCCGTATAGTATATACATCTTACGGCAAAACACAGAACATTGGTTGAGGCCTTGCTTGTACAATTGCTCTAGTTATATCTTGCAGTTATTTGTACGTTCATCATATTTTTTGATAAGTTCTTATAAAGCTTATCTTGTCAATCATGTTCCATAAAGAATATTTGGTTATATGCCCCTTGGATATCTTGGTAAAATTGCTAATAAAGTTAGTTCTTCTCAGTATGCTGCTCATTTAATCTGCTTACTTTGGTAATCTGCTTCAGCTTTTATGAAGTTTTATAGTTCATAAGCGAGTTATGTTTCTCACTGGGACTGTGTGTCTCACCTTTCTGGTTTACAACCTTTTTAGGTGATCGTGCAAGACGTGGTAGTGGTGGTGAGGTTGCAGCCGAACATTAAGAAGAATAGTAGGAGGGAAGAGATGGATATGCTATTGTTCTGGTCATTTTGTAGTAGAGTCCTAGAGTCATCCCTGTACACTCAGGTCCTTGGAAATGTTTTGATGATGTTTTATGATGTATAGCTGATGTAGCTTGTTTATCCTGCTTTTGGCCTGGTATGGCATGTTCTGTATATAAATAGGTGGTGAACTCTTTGTGCCTATGAGATAGCTGGATCCGATGAACTGTGGATATGTATCCAGGTTTATGTATGTTTATATAGCATGTTTCCTTGTAGGATAAGGATCTGGATGTAATAGTTTCTTTATTATCTGCTTTCTAAAATTGGTTTTAATTAACCCGTGTTTTTGGTAAATGGATGTTCCGCACGTTTTCACATGGCATTTCGTTGTCTGTGTGATAGAAGGATGTCATAATAAGTTTTTGGTATCAGAGCTCTAGGTTCGCTGAGTCTACAAGGATCTAGGACTAGGCTTGTGTCTATTCTTGTGATTTTTCCAGATTTTCTTACAATAACCTTCTGCCCCAGCAAAAGATAAAGCTTAAAGATGTCTCGAAATCATGAAGAACATGCTACCGAGAGTAGTGATGTTTCATCTGTTGATGGAGATGGCTTACAGGCACATGAAGATCGGGTGCCTGAGGTCCCCCCGCTTGACCCAGCCATTCTAAAAAACCCTACCTATCAGCATCTTATGGGGCAGTTAATGGCTACGATGAATCTCATGGTGGAAAGATTGATAGTACCTCCGCCAAGAGCACATGCTCCCCATGGTGAATCTTCGAGTATTGGGAATACCTTTGAGCAGCTTCGCCTAGTCATAGCTTCAGATTATGCTAGAATGGTTGATCCTGCGGATGCAGATCTCTGGCTGACAGGTCTTGAGAAGGCCTTCCAGATCCTTGACACCCCCAAAGTAGACAAAGTCAAGCACACTGTCTACCTTATAAAAGGTAGTACTGGCCACTAGTAGACCATCGAGGAGGAGAAGCGGCCTAGTGAGGTGATAGGTTGGGACATCTTCCGATAGGAGTTCATGAGCCGATACTTCCCAAAGACCTTTCTGGGCGAGAAGATCAACCAGTTTGAGCATCTGTGCCAAGGACCGATGAGCATCACTGAGTATGAAGCCAAGTTTATGGACTTGTTGAGGTTTTGTCCTCACATGGTGACAACAGATGATGAGAGAATCATACGGTTTGAGAAAGGTCTGAGTGCTGAGCTGATGATACATGTTGCTGCTTTAGAAAATAGGGAGTGGTTTGCCATGTTTTTGGAGTCTGTCCGAAGGATCAAATGGTCAGTCAAGGAGAAGAGAGAAACCATGTAAAAAAACCTACTCAGTTCCAGAGGTAGAGGTTTGCTGGCTTTAAGAAGCCAAGGTTTTCGGCACCATCTACGATGCAGAGTTCCAGTGCACCATCACATTTGTCTCCAAGTAAAGGAAGAGGGTGTGAGTTTTCACCATCTAGAGCTCACAGTACAACTTCAGTGGCAGTGACAGGGCCATCTAGGCCGTAGTTTGAAGACAAGCCATGCTATCTCTGTGGACAGACCAGACATTTGAAGTCGAATTGCCTAAGAAAAGATGTCGAAGTGACATAGTAGCCGAGGAAGAATCAATAAGGATTGGATAGATAGCAGTCTAGTGGTAACAGAGGGTGAGGACGTGGTCAAGCGTCACAAGTAGGATCATCTGCTCAAGGAAGCAGAGGACGTGGACATCAAACAATGGCTCGATTCTATGCTATGAGCCAGCTGGAAGTGATAGTCAACCTGTGAGTGGTGGCAGGTCAGATGGAGTTATTTCATTCTAATTTGTCTTCTTCTTGCTTTGTATCTATTTTGGTTGACATGGGTGATACACACTCTTTTATCGCTCGTAGTATGCTCGATAGCTGTATTTTACCTATTAGTTGTAAGAAAGATAGCTTGTTATTAGAAACCCCTCTTGTTGGTCCCGCGTTGCTTTGAGAAGTGTGTCCATCCTGTGTTCTATCTTTTTCGGGACACAAGATATAAGTGGATCTTATACCACTTGATATGCATGGATTCAATGTGATCCTTGGGATGGATACCTTAGAGAAGTATAAGGTTGTGCTGGATTATGGTTCCAAGCAAGCAGTTTTTGCTGATAGTGGTGAGATGTGGATCTTCTAAGGAGATAGGAAGATTCTTCCAACATGTTTGGTATCAGCTATGGTGGCAAAGAAGTTGCTGCAGCAAGGATGTAAGGCGTTCTTAGCTCATGTTGTGAATACCAAAGCAAAGGGTCCTAACCTTGAGGAGGTGCATGTTGTCTGAGAATTTGTAGATGTGTTTCCCGATGAGTTACTCAGTGTTCCCCCACCTCGAGAGATTGACTTTGAGATCAATCTAGTACCAAGGACACAACCAGTTGCTCAAACACCGTACATGATGGCTCTAGTTGAGATGGCATAACTGAAGAAGTTGAGGGGGGCAAGGTCTGATTCTTTGTGGAGAGGAGTATGAACCCGGTTGTCTTTAGGAGCCACAAACAGCATATCACAGTGAAGATTGACAATGGAGATGATACCTGTTGTTTCGGTACTGCTATTTATGCGAGCTGCGATGGGGCTGAACGCAGAGTGCTTTGGGATGAGCTTCTTGGTATGTCAGGCATTATTGGTGATAGCAGTTGGTTGATCGCCGGTGATTTCAATGCCATTAGAGGGCCACAGGAGAAAAGAGGAGGTGATCCCCTGAGATTTCAAGATGTTTTTGACTTCAACTCCTTGATTGTTGATGCTTTCCTTAAAGAGGTACCTTTTGAGGGCAGCAGGTTTACGTGGGTTAACAAGCAGATTTTGACTCCTACTATTTGGGAACGTCTGGATAGAGCTTTTATGAATGAAGCCTGGATGGCGTCTAGACCGGAAACCAGATCTATACACCTCACGAGGTTGAGGGTTTCTGATCACTGTCCGATTATTACGATCCCGGGTGATAGGTTTGTTGATGGTAGGAGGAAAAGCTTTTTCTCCTTCCAGTCCAGTTGGCTACGTAATGAGGATTGCTTGAGAATCATTGAGCAGGTTTGGAGTGAGCCAGTGGTGGGACATCCGTCCTATGTGTTCTATTACAAGATGAAAAAGGTTAGAGTTGCCCTAAGATCTTGGAGTAGAGAGGTCTTTGGGGACACAAGTCAGAAGATTAAAGACTTGGAGGACGTCATGTTTACTACTCAGAAGGCCTTTGATGAGAACCCCATCGCGATGAGTGAGATGAATTTGCGCACTGAGGAGATGGAGCTTCAACATCTCCTTGATTTGGAGGAAGCTACGTGGAGAGAGAAGGCTAGAATTGACTGGCTGCAGGAGGGGGAGAGTAACACACCTTTTTATCATGCTGTGGTGAAATCCTGGCGGAGACATAGAAGAATCAGATCTCTTGTTCTTAATGATGGCTCGGTGGTGTTGGACCCTGAGATGATGGAGATGGAGGCGGTGGCGCATATGGAGAAGATGTTTACGGAGGAGGTGCATACTGATGACTCGGAGCTGGATAGGTTTCTGGAACATATTCCAGAGGTTTGCTCCATGGATGATAATTGCGGTCTTTCTGCTGTTCCCCAGGAAGAGGAAGTAGTTAAGACGATTCAGGAGATGGACCAGTCGTCGGCCCCGGGTCCTGATGGGTTCACCCTTCACTTCTATAGAGCAGCTTGGCCTACTATCTGCAAGGATTTTCTCGAGATGGCGAGTGGTTTTTTTAGAGGATAGGCGTGTCATAGAGCTCTCTTCTGCTGTCGCATCCTTTTGATTCCAAAGAAGGAGAATCCTAAGCATCTCTCGTGTGATTTTAGACCTATTTCGATTGAGAATTTGGCTCTACGTATTCTGGCTAGAATTCTGAATAGCAGGTTGACGCCCTTAATGCCGACTTTCATATCAAAATCTCAAGGAGCTTTCCTGAAAGGCAGTGACATTACACACCATATTCGTCTTGCGAAGGAGATTATGCATGATATTAACTAGGGACAACATGCCCCAAATGTGATGATCAAGATTGACATGTCGAAAGCTTATGACAGAGTGGAGTGGAAGGTGCTGTAGAAGGTTCTCAAGGCCTTCGGTTTCATTCAGGAGGTGATTGATCTATGTATGAGCTTCTTTGTTCATTCCTGGGCAACGGTCACTATTGGAGAACACACGGCGGGTTTCTTTCCTTTTTCTAGAGGACTCAAGCAAGGAAATGCATTATCACCTTTTCTGTTTATAATCTTTGAAGAAATCATTTGTAGGCGCTTCTACCATTTGGCGGATGAGCGTGCTATTTCTAGGTTCAAAATGAGAGGAAATGCGATGGCCCCGCTTATGCTCTTATATGCGGATGATATGGTTGTTCTGTTTGAGGCTGATCAAACTTCCCTGCAAATGGTCTTGGGCACCCTTAGTTCTTATGAGGCAGCTACTGGTCAAAGAGTTAATCGCAACAAATCTGTGTGTGTAGTAGGTGGGTCTGATTTTGACAAGGCGTCGGAGATTGCTGCGAGTTTTGGAGTTGAAAATGCTTCTGATTCTTTTCTGTATCTGGGCGTTCCGATATCCAAAGGGAGATATAAGCTTGCTGATTACGAGTTCCTCATCAAGAAGATCAACTCCAAAGTGGCTGGTTGGAAGGCTAAGCTTCTTTTGTTTGCAGGGAGGTGGCTTTGGGTTGCGCATGTGCTCTCCTCTATCACGGTTCATGCGGCGGCGGCGATTGGATTACCTGCGGGTATTATTCAAAGGATTGAGAAGAAGCTCTCGGTTTTTTTATGGGCTGGCAGAGATGATAGACATAGGAAGGCATGGCTTGGATGGCATCGTGTGGCTACACCGGTGGACAAAGGTGGTTTGGGGTTGCAACGGCTGCAGATTATTAATGAGGCCTTCTTATCTAAAGCGTGCTGGGAAGTCCTCACCAAGGATTCTCTTTGGGAGAGGTTCGTTAAGGAGAAATACTCAAACCATGCTACTGGGAGATCGGATTCCTATCCTGGACATTTGAAGCTGAGTTGCACTCCGTCCCCGTTCTGGAAGAAGGTGTGGGACACCTTCCCAAAGATGTATCGGAGGTGCAAATGGGCTGTAGGCCAAGGGGACATTCTTTTTTGGGATGATTGGTGGTGTGATGATAGAATGGCAGATCATGCGAGATATGCGAGTGACAGAAGACACCCGTTCTACGTGAAGGATTTCTGGAACTCTGATTATGGTTGGGACTGGAACACGCTTAGACAAGTGGTAGACGATAGGGGCCTGGACCTGATTAAGAAAGCTGATGTCTGGATTTCTGACTTGGACGACAAGAGGATTTGGGATGATGATGAATGCGGTAGATTCACCATTAGATCGGTCAAAAAGATGCTGATGAATGTGCAACATGAAGGTCCTTATAACTTGGGTAAAATTTGGAAGCTTGACTCCCCTAGAGCATGTGCTATTGTGTGGAAGATGGCCAGAGGGGCCATTTCTACTGACGATGTGGTTCGTAGGAGGTGCTGCATTCAGTTTGCCTCTCGATGTGACTGCTGCCATGATGAGCCGAAAGAGGAAAACATTCAGCACTTGTTTTTTCTTGGACAGACGGTGATGTTTTTCTGGGAGAAGTTCAGAGATATTACTAACCAGGTGATTCCTAATGACGTCCAATCTCTCATTGACGTATGTGTAGGAGGCCTGGTGGACGACATTTCCTCTTGGTTAGCTGGTTATATTGCTCTTAATATCCCTTTATGCATTTGGAGAGTGAGATGCTCCAATCGTTTTGATGGGGCTAGTAGACTTTTGGAGCACGAGTGGGGCAGCTTGGTTGGCGGAATTAACATGATGATTAAGAAGAAGGTGTTCCCGGTTACTCATGATCCTACCCTTTTCTTTAGGATGCATGATTCTTGTATTCTGGAACCGAGATTGAAGATGAAGAAGGTGCGCCTGATTAGGTGGACAACCCCAGACCTGTTTAACCTGAAGCTTAACGTGACTATAGGGAGGGATTTGGATGTGCATGGAGAGAAGCGCAGATGGGCGGCGGGCATTATTCACAATCACAATGCTGACACTTGCCTAATTTTCCGGGCTTGGCTCAAGAATGATGATTTCAAACTGGCATATATACAGGCTTGCATCATCGGTTTGAAATTGGCGGGTGATCAAATGTTTCATATTTCTTCTATAGAGGTGGATGATAGAGCAGTTTATAACATCCTTTGGAAGGATGCCCCTGTGCCTTGGAGATCGAGAACTTACGTCAAGGAGCTTAGAGATGAGCTGCAGATGGCTAGTATCAATGGTAGTTGTGTGCACAAGATGGTTAATGCCATTCCGAGGGAGATAGGAAGGATGGGAAGAAAATCTTCTAGCATCTTTGTGGCCACAGACTCTAGTAGATTCCCTAACAAGATTCGTGGGATGATCAGTTTAGAGAAGAGAAGGACCCCATACGTCATTGTCGAGCATTCTCTGGTTGATGATTGATTTTCTGCTGTCTTTGTCTTGTGATGTTCTTTTTTCCTTTTGTTGTGGGCTCTGGGGAAGATACCCGAGTTTTAGATCGAGAGATGTAATTTTTGCTGATTTAGCCCACAAGAGGGGTGTGGGATGAATAAGAGCGACCCCTGGCTTAATTAAAAAAAAAACTGAAGAAGTAGTTACAAGAGTTGCTGGATAAAGGTTTTGTCAAACCGAGCACATCGCTGTGGGGTGCTCTAGTCATGTTCATAAAGAAGAAGGATGGATCGATGCGTCTATGCATAGACTATCGACAGCTGAACAAAGTTACGATCAAGAACAAGTATCCTTTGCCGAGGATAGATGATCTGTTTGATCAATTGTGTGGTGCTACAATGTTCTCCAAGATTGATCTACGGTCCGGATATCATTAGTTGAGGATGAAGGTGGATGACATACCAAAGTCAGCTTTTAGGACAAGGTATGGTCACTTTGAGTTTGTGGTTATGCCGTTCGGGCTAACCAATGCACCTGCTACTTTTATGGACCTGATGAACAAAGTGTTCTGTCCATTTCTAGAACAGTTTGTTGTGGTTTTTATAGATGACATCTTGATCTACAGTTGAGACAGTCAACATCATGAACAACACCTTCGACAAGCATTGACTCTCCTTTGCCAACATCTGTTGTATGCCAAGTTCAGCAAGTGTGAGTTCTGGTTGAAGGAAGTGACTTTCTTGGGTCATGTGATATCCGCAGAAGGAGTCAGAGTGGACCCCAAGAAGGTGGAGTTAGTTGCAGAGTGGGAACAACTGAAAACACTGACTGAAGTTTGTAGTTTTCTGAGTTTAGAAGGATACTGCCGAAGGTTTATAAACGACTTCAGTGTGATCACATTGTCGTGGACAAAGTTGACCATGAAGGGTGTACCTTTTGTTTGAGATGATCACTATCAATGATCCTTTCAAAGCTTGAAGGAGAAGCTGACTAGTGCTCTAGTGTTGGTATTGCCAGAGCCTGGGAAAGTCTATGTTGTTTTCTGTGATGCTTCCAAGAAGGGCTTAGGATGTGTGTTGATGCAAGAAGATCATGTGGTTTCTTTTACTTCATGACATCTTAAGAAATATGAGGAGAGTTATCTGACACATGATTTGGAGCTGGAGGCAGTGGTCCATGTGTTAAAGATTTGGAGACACTATCTTTATGGGGAGGTGTGTCAGATCTTTACAGATCATAAGAACCTAAAGTATATCTTCTCATAGAGTGAGTTGAACATGCGACACCATCACTCGATGGAGCTGAAAAGTGATTATGATTGCACCATCGAGTATCATCTTGGTAAGGTGAACATAGTAGCTGATGCACTTAGTAGGAAGTCTTCTTCTCTTCCTACAAAGAAGGCACAGTTGAGTTCTTTGATATTCCATAGGCAGGATATGTTTGTCTCTTTACGGAAAATGAATGTACAGTTGGAAGTATCTTTGTTTGTAGGACCGTTGGCACAGATGCAAGTGAAGCCTACGTTGAGGCAGCAGATCAAAGAAGCACAACAGGTAGATGCTATAGTTCAGTTGATCATATCAGAGTTCAACAGTGAGAAGCGGGATGACTTCCATGAGTCTGATGACAGACTAGTTTGTTATCATAACAAGATGATAGTTCCTGATGTTGATGATTTGAGGAAGTTAGTACTCGAGGAAGCGCACACGTCAATGTATGCTATGCATCCAGGTGTCACCAAGATGTATCATAATATAAAGGACTTGTATTGGTGGTCTAGCTTGAAGAGAGACGTAGCTGAGTTTGTGGCTAGGTGTGCGGTATGTCAGCAGGTTAAGGTTGAGTATCAAAAATCGGCAGGTATGTTGCAACCCATGCCGATACCACAGTGGAAATGGGATCATATAACCATGGATTTCGTAGTTGGTCTTCCAAGGACAACTAGGAATCATGATTCCATCTGGGTGATAGTGGACAGGTTGATGAAGTCTGCTCATTTCATACCTATAAAGATAATGTATACAGTAGAAAATCTTGCTCAGATATATGTGGATGAGATAGTGCATTTGCACGGTGTGCCCACAACGATAGTCTTTGACCGAGGTCCCCAGTTCATGAGTCATTTTTTGGAACAGTTGCACAAAGCGTTGGGAATACAGTTGAGGTTCAATACCACTTTCCACCCATAGACAGATGGACAGTCTGAAAGGACTATTCAGACTTTGGAAGATCTTCTCTGAGCTTGTGTTTTGCAGTTCCTAGGTAGTTGGGACATGCATCTCAGTTTGATAGAGTTCGCCTACAACAATAGTTACCAACGGAGTATCGACATGGCACCTTATGAGGCTTTATATGGTAGGAAGTATTGATCTACTCTATGTTGGTATGAGTCTCGCGAGTATCAACTTCTGGGTCCTGAGATAGTACAACAGATGATAGAGAAGATCAAGGTGATACAACAACAGTTGAAAGCGACACAGGATAGATAGAAGTCGTATGTAGATAATCACCGATGACCTATAGAATTCTAGGTGGGAGATAAGGTATATCTCAAGGTCTCCCCATGGAAAGGCGTGTTGAGGTTTGGCCGGAAAGGCAAGTTGACACCTAGGTATATGGGGCCATATCTGGTAATAGGACGTGTTGGCAAGGTAGCTTACAAGTTAGAACTACTGCCAGAGTTGCACATGTTACATGCTGTGTTCCATGTCAATATGCTGAAGAAAAGTCATCCGGGGAGAGAGACAATAATACATCTAGTTGAGGTTGAGCTTGATGAAGATGTGACCTACGAAGAAGGTTCGATGATGATCCTCGATAGAAGAGTGAAGAAGCTGAAGAGGAAGGACCTGGTGCTTGTGAAGGTTCTTTGGCATCATCGTGGCATTGAGGAAGCCACGTGGGAGCTTGAGGAAGAGATGAGGAGGAAGTATCCCTTACTTTTCTCTTCGGATTTCAGGGGTGAATCCGAAGAGTAGGGGTTTATGGCTTGTAAGGACCCTGACCTCCATTTTGGGGTTACCCTGTTTGCTTTGCCTAACCCTATGTTGAGATGCTTACTAATCATCTGAAGTTGTGATTAGGGTTTATTTGTGCATTGTTGAGAGGTTGAGGTGCAACTTGCAAATTACCCAAGTTTTAGGGTTGGTGTGCAATTTTGTCACCTTGAGAGATGTCTTTCTCTCTCCTTGCATCCTCCAGGGTTGAGAGGATGGGTTGGGCTCCTTGTTTGAGTAGCTTTGGGCCTAGTTGGGCTTTGTTTTTCCTTGCTGAGCCTTGTTGAAGCTTGGTGTCGGGCTGGACCTTGGTGTATCAGCCAGGAGTGCTGGCTGTGTCGGGCAAGGGGCTGTGTTGGCCATGGTGTGTCGAGTTGCCATGCTGGGTAACATACACCCTCTTTATCTAGCCTCGTTTGTGTCACCATCTTGGGACAAGTGGTCATTGCTTTTCTAAGTGGGTGGCAAGTTGTGGACAAGTGGTTTGGGATGCTAGCATGTGGCATAACCCTTGGACAAGTGTGCTAGGGGTGGGTGCCACCTTGCCTTGCTTTCTCTCTTTACCCCATAGCATATAAATGAACCCCTCTACTTTCTAGGATCTTTGGTTCCTTTAGTTGCTTCCCTTTCCCTTGGTGGCTAAGCTAGGAGAAGCAAGAGGTGGCCGATATATCTGGCGTCTTAGGTGACACACCTTGCTAGCTTGTCCCTTTCCTTCTCTTGTGGTAGGTATCTCTCCCTTTCCCTGTCACCTTCTTCTTCTTCTCTCTTTCTTTTCATCCATGGTGGTTATGGAGTTCTCTTCTCTCCTAGTGTTGGCCGAAGGTGGTGCCTTGGAGCTTGAAGCTTGGTGCTTGGAGCTTTGGAGCTTGACGAGTGTGCTTGAGGTGGGTTACATAACTCCTAACCCTACCTATACTAGTTCTTTTCCATGTTGCATGCTATATGTGCTATCTTGATCGTCCATGTTATCTTTTAGCTATGTTTCTTGCTTTAATGGTTATAAGGTTGCTTTAGATGTACCCTAGACTTTGTCGAGATGGTTATCTTAGGTTGCCTTGGGTTGGCCGAACCATGGATGTGGAGTTCCTTGGGCAAAACCCCTCTCTCACTTAGTTGTTGAGAGGTGAGCTTAGGGTCTCCAAATCCAATGGTGAGTTGAGTTTCGGTTGGTTGGCCGTTATGATATGTTGGACCTCCTTGTTGTGTGATAGATGATGGAAGTTGTGCAATAACCCTCTCTCACTTAATTGTCTTGAGAGGTGAGCCAACTCTCTTGGACCCTTAGGGCTTCTTGGTGGCAGTCTTAAGGTTGAAGAAGACCAACCCATCATGGTCTTTGAACCCTTGCATGATACCCCTTTGATGTGTTCTGCCTGATATGAACCTCTACCCAAGATGACGTTGTTGGGCGATATTCCTTTGACCGATATGGACCTTTGCCTTAGAGGGAGCTGTTGGGCGTTATGCCTTTGGCTGATAGAATGCTGGGTAGACATCCCTTCTTGATTCCTTAACCGATAGAGGGTCCCAAACCCTAACTTGAACGATAGGCTACCTTGGGTGCCATGGTGTCGTGTGGTGGATGGCAGTAGCATGCCTTGGGCGGTATGAGAGTTTCCTTGGGCACCGTGTTGTGCTAGCCAAGGGGTTTCTTGCTGGGCGGCAGGGTTTTGGCCTTGGGTGTTATGGATGTGGGCGACACGGTCTTATTGGTTGCCCGATATGGAAACCCTAACCCTAGCTTAGGCGATAGGATGTCTTTACCGATAGGGTGTCTTGGCTAATAGGGTGTCTTGGCCGATAGGGTGAAGGTGTTGCCCGATACACTTGTATATGGATGCCCGATATCCTCTTGGTTTGTGGTTGCACAACACACCCTTGGTTCTAGTCTACTCATTACCCCCCTTGTGCTTGGGTGCACGTTATGCTTGTGGCCGATATGTGTGGCTGGGCACCCTGGGTTTGTGGTGACCGATAACATTTTGGGTGAGGGATATGACCTTACCCGATATCCCTTGGGTGAGGTATGGTGCTACCAGCCACACCTTTAGTGAGGGTAGGCGAAACCTTTGGTGAGGGATGCGCCTAGCTCAGAAACCCTAGTTGATGAAATATGAAAGATAGGTTGTGACCAGTGACATGTTTGTTACCTAAGGTT
Organism: Alisma plantago-aquatica; assembly: GCA_963693085.1. Lineage (NCBI taxonomy): Eukaryota > Viridiplantae > Streptophyta > Magnoliopsida > Alismatales > Alismataceae > Alisma > Alisma plantago-aquatica. Next base: position 1,820,507,748 of record OY856409.1, on the reverse strand, counting down.
GATGTGAATTGAGATGATAAGATCATGGTTGTATAACCTTTAAGGATGTATCCTTAGGGATGGTTGTGCATGATGTTTATGAGATATAGGGCATGGTGGATGCTCATAGTTTTGTAATATTAATATAAGATGTTGTTCCAATCTTATGCATCTAAAATCTTAATGGCATATGTTCTCTAAAGACCTATGTTTGGGGATCCAGTTATCTTTCTTGTTATGCATAATAACCATGCAGGTGTTATTAAATGAATTCATATCCAGGTAAGAGCTATGATGTATATATGTTTTGTGTAATACTGAATAATGATACTTCTTGTTGATGAGATAACATGTATCGCCAATATGATGAGAAAGATCTGGTGACCTAATAAAGGCTGAGTGCCTGATTGAGGTGTTATCCTGTAATGATGACATGAGGGATTGTTATCCCATGATGATGATGATGACGATGAAGGCCTTGAGAGGCAGTGGCATTTTGTGATGAGGGATTGAGATTCCATGGCAATATGATAATGGGAGTTATAGGGTGACACAGTGTTGTTTATGTTTTATAACCTGGTTGCCTCAACAATTCACCTAAAATGTACTAATTAATTACAGTGAAACATTTCATGTAGTTTTTCCCTAGTCATAGATCCATCATCGTCAGTAGTTGGTGATGGTGAAACAGGTTTATTCTGCGGGATTACCTGGAGTGCATATTGTCGAATATGTGGGGTTTCTCCTAGCCTGAAAATGGGAGGACTAGAGTGCAACTACGGTTGTGGACTCAAGATGTATATACGAGCATGGTGAATAGGCCCATGGCTCAGTGGGATAGAGCATGAATGCGTTCATGGCTTAGTGAGCACAGTGAAATGGCATGTGGCTCAAATTCCCTAGCGTCGTGACTTGTACCAAGGCGGGCTAGAAAAAAAGGGTAGACTACGTGAGCTAACCCTGTGGTTGAGGCCACCCAAGCAAGAGATTGTGGTCCTGCTTTGGTTATCGTGCACTACCCATGAAGAGGTGAGATCGTGGAGTCCGACTCTTCCATTGACCTTGTATGGCACCAGTTTTGGGCTTCACAACCGAAGGTTGGATTTGAGCAGTACGACTCACTGCCTCAGGGCATAATAAACCGTAATCCAGCTGTATAGTATATACAACTTAGGGAAAAACATGGAACATTGGTTAAGGCCTTTCTTGTACAGTTGCTCTAGTTATATCTTGTAGTTATTTGTACGTTCCTCATATTTTGTGATAAGTTCTTATAAAGCTTATCTTGTCAATCATGTTCCATAAAGAATATCTGGTTATATGCCACTTGGATATCTTGGTAAAATTTCTAATAAAGTTAGTTCTGCTTAGTATGCTGCTCATTTAATCTTCTTACTTTGGTTATATGCTTAACCTTTTATGAAGTTTTATAGTTCGACGGGGAGTTATGTTTCTCGCTGGGACTATGTGTCTCACCCCACTGGTTTACAACCTTTTTAGGTGATCGTGATAGACATAGTGGTGGTCGTGAGGTTGCGGCCGAGCAGTAAGAAGAATAGTAGGAGGCAAGAGATGGATATGTTGTTGTTCTAGTTGTTTTGTAGTAGAGTCCTAGAGTCATCCCTGTACACTCAGGTCCTTGGAAGTGTTTTGACGACATTTTACGATGTATAGCTGATGTAGCTTGTTTATGCTGCTTTTGGCCTGGTATGGCCTGTTCTGTATATATACAGGTGGTGAACTCTTTGTGCCTATAAGACAGCTAGATCCGATGAACTGTGGACATGTATCCAGGTTTATGTATGTTTATATAGCATGTTTCCTTACAGGATTAGGAACTGGATGTAATAGTTTCTTTATTAACTGCTACTTGCAATCAGTTTTAATTAACCCGTGTTTTTGGTAAATGGATGTTCTGCACGTTTTCGCGTGGCATTTCGTTGTCTGTGTGATAGCGGGATGTCAGAGTATGTCTCAAAGAATCAAGACAGAGGAAAATAAGATATATTGCTCAATTTGATCAAGGGGATGCAACATACATCAAGAGAGAGTAAAATTAGGTTAATTTTTTTAATATGCATACTAGAACGCAACATACCTTGAGGTGTGTGTCAACATGTCAAAGTCCAAAATCTAGATCCAAGTCAGGGTTCTTATCACATATTATTCAATTATATATACAAATAATTAAATAGTATTTGCATATTTCAAACCCTATATTATGAATCCTTGTATTTGGACTTGAGATATGAAGTGTTTTTTTAGATGGAGGACAAATTTATGATTCTTGCAAGTTGTTGTATAATTTTTGGATAACTAGAGAATAAGTTATGTATTTTTAAAATATGGACCAATGAGAAAAATGCAATTAATCCATGTATGTAGATTCTTTGGTCTGAATGCCCTATGAGCTGGTCTTGTCAGGTCTTTCCAATTGGCATGGGCCTACAAACAATGAGGTGTAGACTGGATTAGCTGAAAAGACTAAAATGCCCCCCCACCTTGAAAAGCAAACGAACTTGACGAGAAGGGAAAATCAAAGAAATGACAGATGGTCATCTTCCTCCTTCGATCTCTTTAATTCTAGCATACAAAGTTTATCATCAATTCCTAAAGGTGAGATACCATACTCGATATGCAAAATAATTAACACTAGAAGGCTTTCCCAGCGGGACCGTTGACGACAAATGGACCCATTGACCAAAGTTTGGGGGCGATAAGCACAGTGACTCGACTACAAAAACTCAAGACTTGGTGATAGAAACCAAGGAACTAGAATGAATACAAAGAAGAACAAACTATGATGAGTTCATAAGATGTTCCTGTGAGGTCACCGAGAAAGTGGAGGAGAAAATGTCGAGTAAATAGGGTTGGAAAAGCTCTGAAAATGCCATTGTAGATGCCTGGAAATAGGCTGGTGAGTTTTAATATTCGAAGTTATAGGTAGTGTGATATACCTTGGTACAAACATAATAGATTGAAAGAGGTTGTTTGAAGGGAACTTACTACAAGATCTATTAACTTATGATTATTGCAAACTTCCTGGGAAGGATGACATAGCCGACAATGTAGATGAGATTTGCCGTGGAAACCCATGCTTCGATAAAACCAAATTGAAGATGATGGAGGATAGTGTGGGAGTTTTGATGGATTTTGGATGTTTATATATATATATATTGACTAAACCTGTGTTTTGATGATGACTAACCATTCCACATATTGGTGTCTAATGTCTCTACTTGAGTGATTTCAGATTAGGTATAGACACACTCCAAATGCCCTAACTTGCGCATCTCAAATTGGAGAAAAGACAAGTCAAAAGTCATACAAATGCATGTTTTTGTAATATGATGTAAATCCATTAGAATCATGTTGTAAATCACTTGTACTGATTGTATGACTTGTAATTAAGCTTAGAAAAATATAAGGAGCACTTAGATCGAATATTAGAGCACTTTAGATGCATCTTTGAAAATTGATTACAGGCACTTTGTCGGTCGATTTTCCCTGGCTTGAAACTCGACCGATCAGTCCTTGATCAATTTTCTAGAGATTGCATCGGTCGAGTTGTGTTTACACAGAACTCGACCGATGGAGTAACTGACCAAATCGATTTTCATTGGTCGGTCGAGTTTCCCCAGGACAAACTCGACCGATGGTATGAATATCGGCTTTGTCTTTTACTCTATCGGTCGAGTTACACTCATAGAAACTCGATCGATTGCACTGTACGGAAAAGTGCAGAAAAGTGCTTCTAGCCGTTGTGGAGTTGCAACAAGTGAAAATAGATCCGTTGCAAGACAAAAAAATGGATAGTTTTCGTTCACAAGTGTTCCCAAAGGCTAAGAGGCATCCCCAGCTATAAATAGGACCCCTTGGGCTTCATTCCAAGGTTGAGCATTCACTATGAAGGTTCCTATTCTATAGTTGAGTGATCCTATGGCCTCCTCTCTCTCTCTAAGCTTAATCACTTGCTACATCCATTAGAGTGAGTAGGAAATCTATAAGAGAGCTAGTCCTATATGTATATCTTGTGAGGCTCTCACTTCCACAACCTCCCCATCTCTCTTTTGCAATCATGAAGATGAAGGTTCTCTCTCTTAGCCAAGAGAGGTGAAGAAGAATAAGGGAAGGAGTCCCTTGGTGAAGATCAAGGCTGAAGACGTGGAGCTAGAGTGGGTAAGCCCTTGGAGAAGGTAGAAGACTCAAGCTCAAGTGGGTAAGACCTTGGTGGTGGAAGCTTCTCCAAGTGAAGGTGAAGTCAAAAGCTGAAGATCCAAGAAGAGTGGGTAATCCCTACAAGTCCGAAGACTTGTGCAAGAGTGGGTAAGTTCTTGGAGAAGGCCGAAGACTCTTACAAAGTGGGCAAGTTCTTGGTAAGGTTAAAGACTCTTTGTGTTGGATAGGTAAGTCTTTTGTTTGGTCATGCATTTTATGCATTATAAGTGAATATAAGAATGCAATAGTTTGGAAGTCCTAGATGTTGACCTCTCTAGGCAAGTGGACTGACACACTTCTAGTTTGAAGTGTGGAACCACTCTAAATAGCTTGTCTAATTGGTGCATGTTCAATTCCTCTCTCCCTTGCTATGTATGTTTTAGTTGCACACAAATTACCTTTTTAGCAACCTTATCTTGTCATATATCTTGAAGGTTTAATGAGTTTTGTTTAAGTGCTTTCAGCTCTATTCACCCCCCCTCTAGAGCATCTAATCACCCATCTAGGATCCAACAATGTGACAACAAATTGTCTAAAAATGATGCTTGTGATGTCTTGAACTTTGCTCATAAAATCCTCCCTTCAAATAATACCCTTCCTAAGAGCTGGCATGAGTGTAAAAAGATAATGACCAACTTAGGGCTCAAATGTAACAAGATTCATGCTTGCCCTAATGATTGTTTGTTGTATTATGGACAAAATGAGAACTTAAATCAATGTACAAAATGTGGTAAGAGTAGATGGATTTGTTCTTCTGAAAAGAAAAAGAAAATACCTGCAAAGCTTCTTCGATATTTCCCTTTGATTCCTAGATTGAGAAGGTTATATATGGTTAGTAGTACCGCGAGTCTTATGACATGGCACAAGAAAGCACCACCTAGCAAGGAGGGAGAGATGAGTACCCCTCGAGATTCTGAAGCATGGAGACACTTTGACCAAAAATTCCCAATATTTAGTAATGAAGCACGTAATGTTCGCTTAGGACTAGCAGCTGATGGGTTCAATCCTTTTAACATGTCCAAGGGTAGTAATCATTCTATATGGCTTGTCATTCTAATGGTGTACAACTTGACTCCATGGTTTGCATTGGATCAATCCTATTTTATGTTGACACTTATAATAGATGGTCCTAAGATGCCAAAAGACATTGATATATATCTTCGTCCTTTGGTTGATGAGCTAAAAGTTTTATGGTCTGATGGGATAAACACGTATGATTCCTCTACAGGTGACAATTTCATCATGCATGCATCTCTATTGTGGACTATAAGTGATTTTCCTACATACGCTATGTTGTCTGGGTGGAGCACAAAAGGATACAAGGCATGCCTTATGTGTCATGATCATAGTGGATCTCTATATCTTCCATCTAGTAGAAAGGTTGTATATTTGAGACATCGTCACTTTTTTCCAACTTATCACACTTGGCGTAGTGATAGCAAGAATTTCTATGATGGTACTGAGTTTGAGGATCCCCCAAAACACATGAATGGTGAAGAGGTGGAAGAACTCTTACATGACTATGATCATAGGACATTTGTAAAAAGTGGATGGAAAAAGAGGAGTATATTTTTTGAGCTTCCATATTGGAAGACATTGTTGATACGATACAATTTGGATGTTATGCATATTGAAAAAAATATTTGTGAAAATATTTTGAATTGGTTGTTGGAGCCATATGGGAAAACTAGGGACATCAACTCAAGGCTGGATTTAGATTCACTTGGAATAAGACAACCATTATGGATTAAGTCCTAAAAAAAACCAGAAAATCCACTGTTCCTCGTGCATCATACAATATGATAAATGAAGAAAAAGAATGTTTTCTTAAGGTCTTAAAGGACTTAAAACTACCTTATGGATTTTCCTCTAATATTTCCAGAAAAGTACAAGTAACAGATAGGAAAATTGGTGTTTTGAAAATCCATGATCACCATATTCTTATGCAACAACTTTTACTTTTGGCTTTAAGAACAACCATATCCAAACCTATTGCAGCAGCAATCAGTGACTTGTCATCATTCTTTAAAGAGATTTGTAATAAAGTCATTACTATTGAAAAAATGGAGAAATTAGAGAACCAGATTCCTATAACTCTATGCAAGCTTGAAAGAGTATTTCCACCATCATTCTTTGATGTAAGTGTGCATTTGGCGGTCCATCTGGCTACTGAAGCTAAAATTGCTGGTTCTATCTATTTTAGATGGATGTATCCTGTAGAAAGATATTTATTTAGGCTCAAGAGTTATATTCGCAATAGGAATAGGCCTGAGGGAACCATAGTTGAGGCTTACTTGATGGAGGAAGCTGTCACCTTTTGTTCTCGATTCAAGCATAATATAACTCCCAAGTTGGATATTCCAAAAAAGTATATAGAGGGTCTGATTTGTCTTGAAGTAGAGAGATTTCTCTCTAAAGAAGAGCTATTTCAAGCACATCATTTTGTGTTGTTCAACACAGATGAGATACAGCCTTATCTGAGGTAAATATAGTTTTCATCTCAATTTATGTCTCATTTTTACAAGTGTAAGATTATTTTTTTGTCGTGTAGGATACATAAAAGATTTATAGAAGAACAACAACCTACTTGGAGTGCATTACAAGTCCAAAAAGAACAACATAATAATTTTGTCTATTGGTTTAAACAACATGTAAGTAATTCACTTTACTTTAGAAGACAAAGTCGTAAATATTTTTCCTTTAATAAGTTTATTCACTTTTCAGCTCTTGTCTCTTGATGAATTTGATGACTTGTCTGAGGATGTGAAATGCTTGGCATGAGGACCTAAAGTTGGGGTAGTTTCTTACAAGGGATATTTCATTAATGGATATAAATTTGAGGTCAAAGAGAAAGGATCTAGGTGAGTCACACAAAATAGTGGAGTAGTGACTATGGGGAATGATGGAAGCATATATTATGGCTCTCTAGTTGACATCCACTAGTACATAAATGGGTTATAACGTCACTACCTGTAGGGTCAGTTTTTGCAAATAACCGACCTTATATGTCTAAAAAAATGCGGGCACCACTTAAGACCTCTTGGGTCAGTTTTCTTAAAAAAACCGACCTTGTAGTGTAACTCTATCGGGTCGGTTTTCCAAATAACCGACCTTATATGTCTATAAAAAATATGAGCACCACTTAAGACCTCTTGGGTCACTTTTTTTAAAATAACCGACCCTGTAGTGTATCTCTATAGGGTCGGTTTTCCAAATAACTGACCTTATATGTCTGTAAAAAACACGGGCACCACTTAAGACCTCTTGGGTCTTCGCGCGCCAAAAATTTGCTTGATTTTGGCTTCGCGCGTCGATCTATAGGGTCGGTTTTTTCAAATAACTGACCTTATATGTCTACAAAAAATGTGGGTTAGACATCTTGAATCCAGTTTACCTTCACACATGTATAACCACCTCTAGGGTCGATTTTTTCCTTATAACTGGCCCTAAAGGGCTCCTCGGTCGACAATATTATCGACCGACATCAATTTTGGATCCAGTTTAGTTCACGCTTATATAAGCACCTCTAACATTGGTTTTTTACTTTTAACCGACCCTAAAGGGCTCCTCGGTCGACAAATTCGTCGACTGAGATTAATTTTGGATCCAGTTAAGTTCACACATGTATAAGCACCTCTAGCATCAGTTTTTTTACTTTTAATCGACCCTAGAGATCTTCTCAGTCGACGAATTTTTCGACTGATAACCTCTCGGTCGACAAATTCGTCGACCGAGAAGGAGCCAGATTTCACATGTATAAGCACCTCTAAGGTCGGTTTTTCCTTATAACCGACCTTAGAGCTCCCTCGGTCGACGAATTTGTCGACCGATAACCTCTCGTTCGACAAATTCGTCGACCGAGAAGGAGCCAGATTTCACATGTATAAGCACCTCTAAGGTCGGTTTTTCCTCATAACTGACCTTAGAGCTCCCTCGGTCGAAGAATTTGTCGATCGATAACCTCTCGGTCGACAAATTAGTCGACCGAAAAGGAGCCAAATTTCACCTCTAGGGTCAGTTTTTTCTTATAACCGACCCTAAAGGGCTCCTCAGTCGACAATATTGTCGACTGACATGAATTTTGGATCCAGTTTAGTACTTTTCAAAACTTTATAAAGCATTGGGATCTCAATCCCTTGTCTCATTGTTAGGAATTCACATCCCTCAATACCACCATCATCACATTTGCCGGATCTGGGTATTCAAACCCTTAGTTCATCACTAAACATGGTTATCACTTATCAGGTAACTATTACCTTCAGGTCATCTGACCAAGGTATTCAGGATACTTGTTACACAAGCATCTCACATAACTCACTAGGCATATTCAACTTCTTATTGTCACCTCTCACTGCGCAACAAATAAAATAATGGCTCACAAGGCCCATTACCATCATAGCTCATACCTGGTTACACTTATTATCTCATGATACTTGCATGGTTAGTATACTTGATAACAACCATATCAATTTCATATCAACATTATGCAATACAAAAATAACATCACTATTCCCTCATTAGGGTTAGAGTATCCCATCTTTATAAATTAGGGTTTCACATAACATCATCCCATATTAAGGTTTCACATAACATTATCCCATATTAGGGTTTTACACAACATCACCCTCTATTAGGGTTTCACATAACATCATCCCATATTAGGGTTTCACATAACATTATCCCATATTAGGGTTTCACACGACATCACCCTATATTAGGGTTTCACATAACATCATCTCATATTAGGGTTGTATAAGCACCTTAGAGCTCCCTCGATCGACATATTCGTCGACCAAGAAGGAGCCATATTTCACGTGTATAAGCACCTCTAGGGTCGGTTTTTTCCTTATAACTGACCCTAAAGTGCTCCTCGGTCGACAATATTATCGACCGACATGAATTTTGGATCTAGTTTAGTTCACGCATGTATAAGCACCTTTAGAGCTCTCCTCAGTCGACGAATTTGTCGACTGATAACCTTTCGGTCGACAAATTAGTCGATCGAGAAGGAGCCACATTTCATGTGTATAAGCACCTCTAGGGTTGATTTTTTTTCTTATAACCGACCCTAAAGGACATCTCGGTCGACGAATTTGTCGACCGACATGAATTTTGGATCTAGTTTAGTTCACGCATGTATAAGCACCTCTAGCGTCAGTTTTTTACTTTTAACCAACCCTAGAGCTCCCCTCGATCGACAAATTTGTCGACCGATAACCTCTCGATCGACAAATTTGTCGACCAAAAATGTGTTTGAGTGTTTTTAAATAACCAAACATAGGTACCGCTTATCTTTAGCGTCGGTTTGTTTATTTTAACCGATGCTACAGGTCGAATCTCTCCTTTAAAATGGCTGAAACCTAGTCTTTCTTCCCTGCAAAACAAAATTTTCATTCTCTTTTTCTCTCCCGCGGTGCGGATACCTTTTCCTCAACGGATACCTTCTCTGCTTCTCTCCCATGAAGCTCTTGACACCTCTCCGCACCGCCAAAGCCTTGCCTCCTCTCTGCAAAAAGAGCTCGTCGTCACCGCCTCTCCACACTTCCACGAAAGTCTCCGCCTCTCCGTGAAGGTCGTATCATCCTCCACGAAGGTCGCCGCCATTTCCAAGTAAGGTAGCCGCCGTTTCCAAGTAAGGTCACCGCCGTTTCCAAGTAAGGTTCTCGAGTTCGTTTCTGGGTTCAGATCTACCTTTCTTAGTCTTGGTAAGTGAGATCTGTCTCTTTTTCTTTATTTTTCTTGTTGTTCCATCTTCCCCTCTCTTCTTCTTGGCTGAATCCATGACGTTCCATGGTGGAGCTTGAGATAATGGTTGAAAACATCTTTCACTCTCTTCTTCTTACCTTTTCAACATACAATTTGCTTCCTTTTGGGAGAAGGAACCAGCTTGGTGAAGAGGAGTGCCCAAGCTAGGGTTTCTTCCCCATTTTTCTTCAATCTACCTTGTTGTTTGGAGTTTCTACATCATCTCTAAGGTGAGTTATATAACTTTATCTATGATTATTGTTCACTCTTACGTTACATGTACATGATTTTGCCTTAAAAATATTGATAGAAGTATAAAGATGTATCTTTACCTAGGGTGTGAGCTTGTATGATAGTTTTTTGTATCATCTTAGATGAACCCTACATCTTGTGCATGATTTTTTTGATGGAAGTGGTAATCATAGACCTTGTTTGCATATGGATAGCTTTTAATCTCTCAAAAGATGTATATTTCTAGGATTTCAAACTAATTTTTCCTCCTTATATTTCAAGAAATCTATCATTTTGTAAATTATGATGTGTGTATGAATCATTTTTGTTATGAATGTGTGGTTTTGAATGGTGACGGTTGAGCATCAATGCTCCCCTCTCCCAGAATATATGAATCTTCATATCTATTTCAGCTTGAATATTTTAGTGTACCCCTCGGTCGAAAATTTTATCGACCGAAATATTTTCGGTCGACAATTTTCTCGACCGAGGGGTACACTGAAATGTTTGTTTAAATTTTTAGCGTCGGTTATTCTAAAAAACTGACCATGTAAACTCTCTCGGTCGATGAATTTGTCGACCGATAACCTTTCGGTCGACAAATTTGTCGACCGAGAAGGAGCCAGATTTCACATGTATAAGCACCTTTAAGGTCAGTTTTTCATTATAACCGACCTTAGAGCTCCCTCGGTCGACGAATTCGTTGACCGATAACCTCTCGGTCGACAAATTCGTCGACCGAGAAGGAGTACACTGAAGTGGTTATTCAATATTTAGCGTCGATTATTCTAAAAAAACCGACACTGTAAACTCTCTCGGTCGAGAAAATTGTCGACCGACAATATTTTCGGTCGACAATGTTCTTAACCGAGGAGTGCACTGAAGTGGTTATTCAATATTTAGTGTTAGTTATTAAAAAAAATGACCCTATAAACTCTCTCGGTCGAGAAAATTGTTGACCAAAAATGTGTTCGGTCGACAATTTTCTCGACTGAGAGTGTTTACATGGTCAATTGTTTTGGAATAACCGACCTTATAGGCTACTTTTTTCTCACCTGGGTCAGATTTTTTACAACTTTCTGCATCGGTGTTTACTCTGTAAGGTCGGTTTTTTCTGGTCAAATAAACCGACGCTATAGAGCAAAGTCTATAGAGACGACCACTTAGGCGTCGGTTAAAAAGTGACGTTGTAGGCTTAAAAAAATCGACACTACAGACCATTCCTGTACTAGTGATCATTGAGGTTGCATATTCTAGTAATATTGTGTTGCATCTATTTAAATGCAATTGGTTTGACACACAATATGGGTGCCATAAAGATGAATACAATTTCACTATGATTGATACTTTCCAAAGAAGTTATGTCGACGAGCCATTCGTTTTTCCATCACTAGCACAACAGGTCTATTACTCAGTTGATCCAGAATTTCATGATTGGAGTGTTGTTTGCCATTGGAGACCTAGACATACATATGGAAGCCCCAATTACTCTAACATGGATGATGACAATGATGAGATGTTGATTTATAATATTGATCCTATTAGTTCTATTTACCAAAGAAATGACACTAATGATAATGAACCATGGACTAGATCAGATGTGTCTAGTGACATACTAGTGGATACCTCCTTAATAGATAAAGCAAAAAAAAGATTAAAAAGGAAAACTACTTAAGGTATAATACATTATTATTCTGCAAGTTTTTTCCATCTTTTCCTCTTTTTTTTATTATCATATTTTAAGTTTTCTACTTTTCCAGGACAATGGCACGCATTAGGAAAACCAAACCACTTCGAGATCTTTTACAATCATGTCCTCCAGCTCCACAAAATGAAATAAATCACATGTCTGAGAATCAGAGGAATGTTTCACAATGTATGTTATAATATATACTATCAGTTATAGTTTTTCAATTATATATTTAGAGTAAAAACTTGACTTGGAGCATACCTCTGGAAACTTTTCAAATTCTATAGGTTCTCAGTCAAGTTCATCTCTCAATCTTGGTGAGCCATTGTGTAACCTTCTCGGTAGGTTTTCAAAGTTTTCTTATAATTATATATTGTTGTAGTGCATTGTTTCTTATTATTACAATTATATAGGAATTAAGAATCTTCGTAGAAAGAAAGTAAACGCAACAACCCAAAAAGAAAATGTGCAAGTGAATTTACATGGAAAGAATGCAGAACAAGAGCCAAACAATGTAGCTTGCTTTGAGGATTTCATACCTCCTTCAGGTATATTTCTCCTTTAATATATAAGGTTTGAGAACAAGTTGAGCCAAACATGTTGACTTATTTTCTTCTCATTTTTATGCAACCTAAAATTGATTTTTCTTATTTCCTTTCAATTTTAATAGATATTTGTAGAGAACAAGTCGCCAAAGTTCTTCAATGTGCTCAGAAAGAACATCCAGGGTTATCTCATGATACATTTGCTAAATGGATGGTCCAACAATTCCTAAGTACACCTCAACATACACAGGAAACAATGAACACAATAGATGGTTTTCATTCAATTTTGCAAGAACCAAGGATGACAAAAAATTTACACCATTCTCCTAATGTCTCAAACCATGAAGCAAGAAATAGATCTGGTAAAAGCTAGTCATCATGATTTATTATACCAATTTTCAATGTTATTTAGAATTAGTACTTACCAATGTGTCTATTCCTAATGAATACAAATCTTTCTTGTAGATGATTTTCTACTGATTTCACATGCGACAAGGATGTCACACAGTGTACACTATTATGCTAATGACTCAATCCATGAAGCTAGAAATAGATCTGGTAAAAATCTAGTTTTCATGATTTCTAATGCCAATTTTTTGGTATTTTTAGAACTGGTACTTCCCAATGTGTCTATTCATATTGAATACAAATCCTTTTTGTAGATGATTTTCATCAAATTTTGCATGAGCAAGGATTCCACCCAATGTGTACCACTCTCCTATTGACTCCAACCATGAATCTAGAAACAAATATGGTAGAAAGCTAGCTATCATGATTTCTTATACCAATTTTTAATATTATTTAGAATTAATACTTACCAATGTGTCTATTTCTATTGAATATGAATCTTTCTTGTAGATGATTTTTAGCCAAATTTGCATGAGCCAAGGATGCCACAAAATGTACACCATTTCCCTAATGACTCCAACCATGAAGCCAGAAACAGATCAGGTAGAAAGCTAGCTGTCATGATTTCTAATACCAATTTTTAATATTATTTAGAATTAGTACTTACCAATGTGTCTATTCCTATTTAATATAAGTCTTTCATGTAGATGACTTTCAACCAATTTTGCATGAGACAAGGATGCCACAAAATGTACACCATTCCCCTAATGACTCCAACCATGAAGCTAGAAACAGACCAGGTAGAGAAAACTAGCTATCATGATTTCTTATATCAATTTATAATATTATTTAGAATTTGTACTTACCAATGTATTTATTCCTATTGGATATGAATCTTTATTGTAGATGATTTTCATATAACTTTGCATGAGCCAAGGATGCCTCAAAATGTACACCATTCCCGTAATGACTCCAACCATGAAGCTAGAAATAGACTAGGTAGAGAAAGCTAGCTATCATGATTTCTTATATCAATTTATAATATTATTTAGAATCAGTACTTACCAATGTGTCTATTCCTATTGGATATGAATCTTTATTGTAGATAATTTTCATCTAATTTTGCATGAGCCAAGGATGCCACAAAATGTACATTATTCCCCTAATGACTTAAACCATGAAGTTAGAAACAGATCAGGTAGAAATCTACTTGTCATGATTCTTATACTAATTTTAATATTATTCAGAATTAGTACTTATTCAATGTGTCTATTCCTATTGAATATAAAATTTTCTTGTAGATGATTTTCAGCCAATTTTACATGAGCCAAGGATGCCACAAAATGTACACCATTCCCCTAATGACACCAACCATGAAGCTAGAAACAGATCTGGTAGAAAGCTAGTTGTCATGATTTCTTATCCCAATTTTTTTTATCTTATGTAGAACAAGTACTTACCAATTATAATCTACTTTTAGGATGTAATCATGATCCTAATTTGTTGTGCATCTTGAATCTACCTCTTGTTTTGTATTTTTGGAAGTGTATGAGTGAAGAGTTGAATCTATGGATTCTGAGGTATTGTTTCATGGATTTTTTAATATTTGACTTTATATATAATGCTTACTAATATATTTAGTAAATTCATCATTCTAAGGTTTCAACTAGATACTTTTGCTACGTGGGTATTGGAATCACAACTCCTAAGAAGGCTGACTTGGGTTCATAAGAATGTTGATTTGAGTTTATAAGAAGGCTGATTTGGGTTCATTGGAAAACTGATTTGAGTTTCCAATTAAATCTGAACATGCCCTTTTTAAAGGGAGTTATAGGTTTCCAATGTTCCTCCTACCACTATGAAGTAGAACTATGACTTCAAAAAAGTTTAGGCACAAAAAATGGTTGTTTCTCTTACAATGAATGGTTGTTGCTACAAACTAATTACTCACATTTTGTAAAAGCATCATGTATACGACTTGTAGAAGTGTGTTGTACATAGTCGATAGAAGACACTTTCCTTGCTCTATATTGTTGAGCGTGCTCATTACCTATTGTCAACACAAGAGTTGCCTTAACCATTGGCAACCATCTCACTACATTGTTGTTTCTCTACTCCTCTTTCCCTTCTCCCACATCCATATTCTCTTTTTTCCTATCCCTTCATGTTTCTCTATGTTAAACACATTCCTTGCTCTAAGTTATTGAGTGTTCCCATTATCTGTTTCCACAACAAGCACAACCATAACCAATGACAGCCACCCCACTCCATTGTTGTTTCTCTACTTCTGTTTCTATATACCACATCCATCTTCCCGTCCTCCCCCAACCCTTCAGGTTTGTCTACCTATTCTACTTTGATTGGGGGAAGAACAAGTAGCCTAATTGTTGTTCCATCCTCCCAATTACTCAATCAAGTATCCTAATTGTTTAAGACAAATTATGTCCTTCAATGTCCATATTTATCATCCCTCCGCCATGACCTTTAGAACTTGATAGAACAATCAAAGAAGAAATTTTATATTCCATTTTCCCTTAATCCTAAATTTTACATTCCCTTTTCCCTTAATCCTATTAGTACTTACTGAGTTGCATAGTCAAAGCAACACATTGAAACCTTCTCACAATATGGTACATAGTTATATCCTAACGTTTAGAAATTAAGCTGTAAGAAAGATTGAGTGGCATAGAAGTTAGATCTGGTCTAACATTTAAATCAAGTTGTTATTTCTATATTATTCTATATAAATTATAACTGATTAGGTAACCTGAGAAACAGACATATAATATTTAATTTTCTTAAAGTATAATGCTAATAATCTATTGAAATATATATATTTACATATGATTTAGTTCATGGTTAAAACTATTCTGAATCAAGCTAGATATTTTGTTGTGCACGCAACTTGATCTGCCACCTATTTTGTATTTTTGCAAGTGTACGAGTAAAGAATTGAAGATATTGGTGTGTAAGGTACTATTTCATGGCTTCTTTAATATTGAATTTGTTCCTAATGATTACTAATATATTTAATAAATTTGTCATTCTAAGATTGTAGGCTTGTAGCTAGAAGTTTTTGTTAGATGGGTATTGGAATAATAAATCCTTGAGTGTCTTAGGATGAGTGGTTGGTTTCCATCTAAAGGCAGGGTGCGAGAGGTTGATTTGGATTCATAAGAGGTCTGATTTGGATTTAGAAGAGGATGGATTTGATATTCAAATGAAGGAATATGTAATCATCCACAGGGAGTTATAGGTCTCCAATGTTCCTCCAACTATAATGAGGTTGAACTATGACTTCCAAATTTTTGAGCACAAAAGAATGGTTGTTGTTATTACAATGAATGGTTGTTGCTATAAACTATAGAAGCATCATGTACACGGTTGGTAGAAGGCACATGTACCTAGTTAATGAGCTTCTCTTCATCCATAGTACATAAGGTCGAGCAAGAGTCGTAGGTGTTGGTCATTTCCTGGGTCAACTGGGTTTGTGGGAAGGGTCCGGTAAGTGTTGTGGGAGTTGATCGTTTCTTAGGAAAACTACATACCTCGCTATATATTATTGGGCATGCCCATTTCCCATTGGAAATCACCTCACTATGTTGCTATTTCTCTGCTCTTCTTTCTCTTCCTCCACGTCCATCTTCTCTTTTTCCCCACCCCCTTCATGTTTGTCTAGTAAGTGTAATTGTTGATTTTTGTATGAAGTCATAACAAAGTAGTATTTGTGCAAGTCATAGTAATGGGTAATTATATAAGTTAATTAATTACAATGGATACACATGTATAATTTTGTCCCAGATATAGGTCCAAGGCCCTGTTTGGTTGGCAGAAAATAAAGACATGTGATGCAAGGAAGGATGGGCTTGGAAGAGACAAACAATGGAAATGAAATAAAATTTGTTCCTGTGTATGGTTACAAACAAGAAAAATGTCATGACATCTTGAATGCTTATTTCAGCATCAGACTTAGAATCAGACCACATTTATATAATTGTCTATGTACGTCAGGTTTTGGAAATTTTGAGACATAGTACCCCTCTTAATAATAAAACATGTAGGGTATATGAAGCCCTGTGTGATACTATATATCCCGTGCTAAGGCTGAACCAAACATGAGAAATGGTATCCCATAGGAATAGAATTTGTTTGTTTCTTTCATCCAATGTACCAAATGTGTCATAAGGCCATGTTTGGTTCATGGGATATGAGGCCCGGATTGGATATACATACTAAAGATCTCCGTTTTCGCTGTTTGGATAGTTCAAAATGTCACAGAAAATCAATCCTTACGAAAAGAACATCCGGTATGTGCCGGATTAGAAAAAGGGGCCGGTCACTGTGGATTTTAATAATCCTTCGCTCTGTGGCTTTTTAATCGTGCGAGAAATATGTATGAAATCAATTACACATATAGCCGCTTATAATGTGTGCACAAAATGAGAAAAGTTACGCTCAGAAAACTAACCAATTCTGGTATTCTGCTACCACAATCATCCATCAACGGGAACCAAAAAAATAGAGTGGTAATGACGTCCACAACAGAAATAATGACCCTATCTTCGGGGAAGGGCTCCTCCGTAAGAAACACCTAGAGAGGGACTAGCACCATAGCACGAACTAGCACCATATAATATGGACGGCAGAGGCAATTCCTGCTCCATTAGCAGGTTGTTGCGGAGGTCTGATCCACCTAGAGAGGCTCCATGATGATTATGGTTATGGTAGGAGTAGGCAATCTGTGTTTATTACAAGTGTAATCCCCGATGAATGAAAGTTCTCAATAGGAAACAAATGATTATGCTGCACTTGGGACTCCTCACTACAGTGCCGGCAGTCATGCTGCTAAGAGGTTTGTTTCAGGTTTAACGAAACCCATCCTATCCTACTGCTTACACAAATGCATGAAATTGCACCAGAACCTTTTCCTTCTCAATTCCTATCCATTTCAATCCATCATCTAAATCCTTTCCTTTTTGCCATACCGTGAACCAAACATGGCCTAAGGGGTAGAAAACTAATTTACATACGTTATGATTTTGTTTCTGTACGATTTAGTTGGGGTAGAGAACCATTCTAGAAATTACTCAGAGTAGTAACTCTTTGTTATTTATAAAGAATGCATCTCCTATGTACTTGGCAATTATGCCTTTTTTTATTGGTGCAAATCATTGTTTTGATCAATTACTAGAATTAAATTTTCACTGTGTCTTTATTTTCTTGGTGGCAGCAACCCAGCGATGACCATACCTGTTACTTGATGGCACAAATTATGACTTGTTCATATGGCTGGCTTCCAGGATGCAATATGTGAATGATGCACTAGCGCTCTATTTTGATTTGGATGTTAATGCAATCTTGTCTCAGTTTACTTTCAAACTTCTCAATCACTGATATGTACTCCACATTCTGACAGTTGTTGTAGAGGTGTTTTTATGGGTTTTAGCTGTTTGTGAATTTGAATGAGATGTGAAAAATGTATTCACATGTATGATTAAACAAAATAGCTGCTGATATGAAATTCAAATTGTTATATTTTGGTATTCTGTATGGATGTTCTACTTGTTTGGTCACTAATATCAAAGCTTGTACTAAATTCATGATGTGTACTGTTGTGTGTGTAGCAGTAGAATCTTAAAATTTCCACATGTAGCATATGCAACATTAAATTTCTGCAGTTGCAGCAGTAACAAAAACATTACGCATGTACCAAGAGCAAAACATATTAGCAGTAATATGCAATTTCTGAATGCAGCAACAGTACAACAAATTGACACACTCATATGCTGCTTTAACTTGGAAATTAGTTGCAGTTGGTATCACATTATACTGACACAGGTGGGTGTTTCCTTTCATCATGTGTGACAATTTATTTCACTATATTGACTTGGATCCTATGGACACTTTGAAAGTGACACATGTTTTAAATTTATGTCCAAGTTGTGTCTATTTAATTGGTATTCAGACAAGCAGTTGTGTCAATATCAGCTAATCTGTACTAGTGTATTGAAAATGCCAAAATGACTACCTCCTCCAATATAAACGGCAAAATGTTTGTCACTTTCTCCTGAAATAGGGCTAGTTTTAGAATATATATATATATATATATATATATATATATATATATATATATATATATATATATGTATGTGTGTGTGTGTGTGTGTGTGTGTGTGTGGGTGGGTGATGCCAGGCCTGTGGGTTTCACGAGGAGAGGTTTAAACCTAGACTAAGGCAAATTGTGAATTAGGTTATAACATACTAGATTTCGGACCCTACCCTAGAAGTTGGCATTTTAGACTTAGCCAAACAAGGCTGAAGGTTAGACCTAAATAGATGTTTAGTATAACCCCAATGAGCTAATGCATGTACAGATCACCTTAATGTAACCTAATGTTCTAACATTAATCTTAGGTCTATAATGGATACATAAAATATGCAACATAACTCATTTTAGAGGTAATATGAAGATAATGAATTTCATTGGATGAATAATTTAGATAATGGGACGTTAATGTGTCATATGAGATATCTCATAAGAGAAGTTAAAAATTGGAAACAAACTTTAAATTCGAAATCTACATATCAAAATTAGCCTACATGTCAAATTTCATCTAATTTGGACAACCTTGAAATATTATGAAAAGTTTAGGAGAGAGAATATCAGTAAAAGGCATAAGTAATTAATAATGTGATTATATAAATTCAAAATATATAAATAATGGCAAATTCATATGCAATACATCAAAAATAACTTGTGTATGAAGTTTGGTTCAATTTGGATGTTGTTTGTGCAAGTTATGAAATTTTAGGTACATTTCAGACTATTTTGCAATTAACCCAATTGGGAGGTTTTCTTTGCAAGTTGGCACATGCATTATTATATTTATATATTCCCTTACCATTATAGAGTTTTAAACCATGGGGAACCTAGTTGCACCTTGATTTGAAGGTGTTTCTTTCCAAGGGCATTTTAGGGATTACTCTCTTTATAAATGAGCTTATCTTTAGAAGCTATCAACCAATGGGGTTATTTCTTTGATTGGAGGTAGGTTGGGATAGCCTATAAGTGTCCATAAACTAACATTTAATATTCAAGAATCCTCTATGAGTTGTCCTCTTGCATGGCTATGAAATCCCTAGGCTAAGGACACATGGAAAGCTCCATGGACACCTCATGCTTGACTTCTTCCTTATCAATAAAGGTTTGCATGTCCATAGGCACCCTTAGCATTGGACACATGGAACGTAAATGGAAACTTCATGCATGACTTCTTCCTTATCCATAAAGGCTTGCATGTCCATGGACACCCTTATACATGTCACATGGAAAGTCTCATAGACACCTCATACTTGACCTCTTTCTTTATATAGCCATATCTACCCCTTCCCAACTCCCAATTTGAAAAATCTTGCTCTCCTTTATTTCCTATATCTTAGAGCATCATTCCTACTGTATTTGTTATGAAGGTTCTATCCCAAGGTAAAAGGAGGTGCCTACCTTGGTGAAGAAGGCTCCTAGGGTTCCAAATTTCTCTATTTAGGATTTCTTAAGCTCCTCCTTGGTGATTTTGAACAAAACTAGTAAGTATCCTCCTTTCCTTCCTTATTCTCATGTTGTTAGACTTCCTTCCACCTTCCTCCAGGTCAAAAGCATAGACTTCCATGGTGGAACCCCACCTAGAACCCATAAACACCTCATCTCCATGTTTTTTTGTTAGGGTTTTTCACTTCTAAAGTGGAGAAGGTGCTTCTTTCTCGAGATAGGAGCTTTGTTGGAGAAACCAATCTCTCTAAGCATGGGAACCTTACCTATTGGACATGTACACCTTCCCTAGAGGTTCTTTGGAGGCTTAATATTGGATCTATGTCTAAATTGGACTATTTAGACTTTGAAGTTGAGGTATGATGTAACCCCTATTCTTCTATGTTGAACAATTCACCTATGCTTATTCATTCTCTTTGTCCTATGGACATTAGCCTATGCACAATTGTCTTTTCTTTTGAAAATCATGGTTCATGTGAACTACCTTATTTAATATTGATTATGTGATCATGGATATTCTTTTGAACTCTTATCCTATGCCTTTGTTCATGATGTAACTCTAAAAGATGACATGTAATGTCTTTTGCCCACTTATGAGGTGGATGTATATGCTGGTCACTTATGTGGTGACTAGTTTATATATTCTGACTATACTTTCTACTTACCTCTACATTTAACATGTTATGTGATTCAGTAGCACTAGAGTAGTGTAATTACATTGGTTTTCATGGCAGATGTGTTATTTCCTGCCAAGCAGATGTGATATTTCCTTCTCTTTTGGGATGGAAAGGAACCTCATAGCCAGGGAAATATGTGTGATTCTTGGCCCATGTTTTATATATTTGGGATATTTGTAGTATTCATTTCTCTATCAAGTTTCAAGTTTATGAGACTTGGCCGCCTTTGTGTTTATATTGTTCTAGGGCTATGTTTATCTCACATGCATGTATGTTGATGATATAGTGTGTATGCCCTAATTCGTTACATGTTCTTGTGTGGAACAAAGTTTTATATTTTATTAATGGCAAGTATTCTTTTGTTATCATATGTTTTCAATTCCTTTTCTATTGATACCCATTTGGGTGTATCCTTTCTATGGGAAGCCTTTTATATTTTATGTCCTTTATTACATATATTGCTCAATTTCATATTTAATATGCACATATCAGCCTTTGCTGATGTCATCTATTTTCTCTTCTTGCTGGGGTATGTTTCCAACCCTAGGTGAAGGACTTGGATGATAAGTCATGAAGTTTTGGACTAGATTAAGGAGTTAAACCTTGGAGACAAAGTTGTTATGGTTTATATTTCCCTCTACTAGATCCTTATGTTGAGTGATACATGTAAACCTTTTATGGGAGATTATGATGTTCCTTTATAATATAACTTTGTGATAAATTGAATATATTCAACATTTTTATTCTGCTGTTATACTTTGGTTGTTTTGCATACCCTCATAATAAATTTGGAAAATTCATCCCTATTCCAAAATACCTTTGAGTGTGTTTGGAATGGATGTTAATTTTTCCATTTTTTTCTAGTAGGGAGTTATCCCGCACTCCTTAAAACACCTATACCAACATACCTTTGAGTGTGTTTGGAATGGATGTTAATTCTTCAAATTTTTATTAGTAAGGAGGTGATCTCACCTCTTTACAACATGGTATCAGAGCCCATGGTAGTTGGAATCTAACTATTTCAATTTTGTCTCCCTAGTTATAATACTTGCCTTACCTTTACGTGACATGTTTGCCCTAGAGTTGATCAATAGATGATGAAGAGTAGATTTAGGATCCTCTAGTTTCACATTAGAATAATGATGAATAGATCCCTAAAATACTTACAACTAAAAGATGCATAAGTAACCATAGTAACATGAGGTTGTTTAACTTAGCCTTTAGGCAACTACTAAGACATGAAGTTGAAAGCAAAGGTTTCTAGAAAGGATCAGGGTTTGGGGGCTGATAATATTTTCTTCCACACCACTAGCTTGGTTTATGAGGACTCCCAAATCCATATGATACCGGCACGGCCTGAGCTAATATGAATTGTCCAAAATAGCATGCTTTTAGGCAATAGTAGCCTTAGACATCTATATGATTTATCTTTAGGGACCCTAATATGTTGAACTAGTCTCCCAGGTGTAAAGACTTGTTTTAGGATGGACAAGAGCAAGTTAACCCATAGTTCATAGTTATTCTTTAGAATTTATGTTTCTTTTTTTTGCATGATGCTTATGTAGTTAGATGTAAGGAAGTGTAGTTGAACCTTTTGTACCTAAAGAATAGTTTTGACTTAATAAGATGAATCCTTTAAGGGGTTGTGAATAAGTTGTTTTCTTATATATAGATATTTTTATTTCGAGGACAAAATCCCTTTAAGGGGTGGTGTGTTGTAACATACTAGATCTCAGACCCTATCCTGGAAGTTGACATTTTAGACTTATCCAAACAAGGTTGAAGATTAGACCTAAATAGATGTTTAGTATAACCCCAATGAGCTAATGCATGTATAGATCACCTAAATGTAACCTAATGTTCTAGTATTAATCTTAGGTTTATAATGGATACATAAAATATGCCACATAACTCATTTTGGTGGTAATATGAAGATAAGGAACTTAATTGGATGAATAATTTAGATAATGGGTTGTTAATGGGCCATATGACATATCTCATAAAAAGAAGTCTCATAAGTGGAAACAAAATTTAAATTCAAAATTGACATATCAAAATTAGCCTACATGTCAAATTTCATCTAATTTGGACTACCTTGAAATATTAGGATAAGTTTAGGAGAGAGAAAATGAGTAAAAGGAATAAGTAATGAATAATGTGATTATATATCTTCAAAATATGGAAATGTTGGAAAATTCATGTTCAACACATAAAATATAACTTGTGGATGAAGTTTGGTCCAATTTGGATGTTGTTTGTGCAAGTTATGCATTTTAGGTACATTCTGGACTTTTTTGCAATTTACCCAATTGGGAGGTTTTCTTTGCAAATTGGCACATGAATTATAATCTTTAGATATTCCCTTCAAATTCTAGAGTTTTTAAACCATGGGCCACCTAGTTGCACATTGGTTTGAAGGTGTTTCTTATCAAGGGAGCTTATCTTTAGAAGCTATCAACCAATGGGGTTATTTCTTTGATTTGAGGTCGGTTGGGATGGCCTATAAATGTCCATAAACCAACATGTGATATTCAAGAATCCTATATGAGCTATCCTCTTGCATGGCCATGAAATCCTTAGCCTAAGGACACATGGAAAGCTCCATGGACACCTCATACTTGACTTCTTCCTTATCCATAAAGGTTTGCATGTCCATATGCACCCTTAGCATTGGACACATGGAAAGTAACTTGACACCTCATGCTTTACTTCTTACTTATCCATAAAGGCTTGCATGTCCATGGACACTCTTATACATGACACCTGGAAAGTCTCATAGACACCTCATACTTGACCTCTTTTTTATATAGCCATATCTACCCCTTCCCAACTCCCAATTTGAAAACTCTTGCTCTCCTTTATTTCCTCTAGCTTAGAGAATCATTCCTACACTATTACTCCACGAAGGTGTTGCACCAAGGTAATAGGGCTGTCAATGGGTAAGGGTAAACCTGTTTACCCTTTACCCATACCATGTAGGTTAAGGGTAAGGGTAAGGGTAAAGGATTTTCTTACCCTTTACCCGCCTACCCTCTACCCTCTAACCCTCTACCTTAATGGGTAAGGGTAAGGGTAAGGGTAAGACATTACCCATACCCTCTAACCCACTACCCGCCAATATTTATGTATATTATATTAAATATATGGTCATGTTTTGTTTGAATCTATGTAATATTTAATATTATGGGGTCATCATTTTAAATAATACATGATATTCTTTTCTACTTCTTATATAGTTAACTTGGTTGTGTATACAACACTGTTTTGGAGGTGCAAGACATATGTATATAAGTAGTCTATGTTCCATTAAATAATTTGTGGTGTAAGGCAAACATGTTTATAATAATAAGACTTAATCTTTAATATATCATTTGATACATATGTGAGGTAGTGTTATCTATTTTATTTGTGCTTTATTTTTTTGGATGCAACAACATTTTAGAGGGTATAATATATGCATGTTTCTAAGAATAACTCTCTATGAAATATTGTCTTTATATAGAATTTTAGCGTAGAAGTCTTAATCTACTAGGAATAATTTATTTTTTCACACACCAATGTTAGGGTACTACCATTTGTACATGCATTCACTACAACACTTATAGAATATTACTTAGAAACATTTTGGATATTTAAAATCCATTATGGAACATCTTGATATTTCAATAAAATATATGAATGTACTAGCTAGACCATTATTATTAATATTACCACAAATTTGAAGATGACATATAAATTCCCCACTTCACCCTTACCCTCCCCATTTACCCTGTGGGTTAGAGGGTAAGGGTAAGGGTAAGGGGAGGGTAAGGATATTGGTGGAGTGGGGAATTACCCATACCCTTACCCGCCAAACTTTGTGGGTAAGGGTAAGGGTAAGACCTTACCCTCCCCATACCCTCCCCATTGACAACCCTACAAGGTAAAAGGAGGTGCCTACCTTGGTGAAGAAGGGTCCTAGGGTTCCAAATTTCTCTATTTAGGATTTCTTAAACTCCTCCTTGGTGATTTTGACCAAAACTAGCAAGTACCATGCTTTCCTTCCCTATTTTCATGTTGTTACTCTTCCTTCCACCTTCCTCCAGGTCAAAACCATGGCCTTCCATGGTGAACCCCACCTAGAACCCATAAAAACCTCATATACATGTTCTTTTGTTAGGGGTTTTCACCTCTAAAGTGGAGAAGGTGCTTCTTTCTCAAGATTGGAGCTTTGTTGGAGAAACCAACCTCTCTAATCTTGGGAACCTTACTTATTGGACCTATCCACCTTCCCTAGAGGTTCTTTGGAGGCCTAGGCTTGGATCTAGGACTAACTTGGACTATTTAGACTCTAAATTTTAGGTATTATGAATCCCCTATTCTTCTATGTTGATCAATTCACCATAGCTTATTCATTTTATTTGTGTTATGGACATTAGCCTATTTACAATGTCTTTTCTTTTGAAAATCATGGTTCATGTGAATGAACTTATTTGATATTGATGATGTGATCATGGATATTATTTTGAACTCTTATATTATGTTTTGTTTATGATGGAACTCTAAAAGATGACATGTGATGTCTTTTGCTCACTTATGAAGTAGATGTATATGTTGGTCACTTATGTGGTGACTAGTTTATATATTCTGAATATACTTTCTTCTTGCCTCTAAATATAACATGCTATGTGATTAAGTAGCACAAGAGTAGTGTAAGTGTATTGGTTTTTATGGCAGATGTGTTATTTTCTATCGAGCAGATGTGATATTTCCTACTCATTTAGGATGGAAAGGAACCTCATACCCAGGACAAGATGTGTGATTCTTAGCCCATGTTTTATATATTTGGGAGGTTGACAATATTTTTTTTCTCTATCAGGTTTCAAGTTTATGAGACTTGGTCGCCTTTGTGTTTATATTGTTCTAGGGCTATGTTTATCTCACATGCATGTAGGTTGATGATATGGGGTGTGTGCCCTAATTCTTTACATGTTCTTGTGTGGCACAATATTTATGTTTGATTAATGGCAAGTATTCTTTTATTATCATATGATTTCAATTCCTTTTCTCTTGATACCCATTTAGGTGGTCCTTATCCTTTCTATGGGAAGCCTTTTATACTTGATGCCCTTTATTCCATATATTGCTCAATTTTCTATTTAGTATGCGCATACCAGTCTTTGTTCTTCTATTTTCTCTTCTTACTGTGGTATGGTTCCAACCCTAGGTGTAGGTCTTGGATGATAAGGCATGAAGTTTTGGACTATCTTAATGAGTAAAAGCTTGGAGACAAAGTTGTTATGGTTTAGATTTCCCTCAACTTTGATCCTTATATTGTATCATTGTTGTAAACCCTAATGGGATATTTTGATGTACTTGTGTAATCTTCTATGAAAGTTGAATATAGTCAGTTATTTTTATTCTGATGCTACACTTTGGCTATTTTGAATAACATTTATTGAAGATTGAAAATTTTGCACCTATTCCAACATACATTTGAGTGTGTTTGGAATAGATGTTAATTATTCAATTTTTTTATTAGTAGGGGGTTATCCCGCCTCCTTACAGTGGCAGGTTGATGATATGGGGTGTGTGCCCTAATTTTTTACATGTTCTTCTGTGGCACAATCATTATGTTTTATTAATCACAAGTATTCTTTTTTATCATATGATTTCAATTCCTTTTCTCTTGATACCCATTTGGGTGTTCCTTATCCTTTCTATGGGAATCCTTTTATATTTGATGTCCTTTATTCCATTTATTACTCAATTTCCTATTTAGTATGCACATACCAGCCTTTGCTGATGTCATGTATTTTCTCTTCTTGTTGGGGTATGCTTCCAACCCTAGGTGAAGGACTTGGATGATAAGGCATGAAGTTTTGGACTAGCTTTAGGATTTAAAGCTTGGAGACAAAGTTGTTATGGTTTATATTTCCCTCTACTAGATCCTTATGTTGAGTGATACATGTAAACCCTTTGTGGGAGATTATGATGTTCCTTTGTAACCTTGTGATGAATTGAATATAGTCAATATTTTTATTCTTGTTTTATACTTTGGTTGTTTTGCATACCATTATAATAAATTTGGAAAATTTATACCTATTCCAACATACCTTTTAGTGTGTTTGGAATGGATGTTAATCTTCAAATATTTTTTTTTCCAGTAGAGAGTAATCCCGCACTCCTTACGGTATGGTATCAGAGCCCATAGTAGTCGAAATCTGACTATTTCAATTTTGTCTCCCTAGTTAGAATCCTTGCCTTACCTTTAAGTGGCATGCTTGCCCTATAGTTGATCAATAGATGATGAATGGTTGATTTAGGATCATATAGTTTCACATTAGAATAACAATGAATAGATCCTTAAAATACTTACAATTAAAAGATGCATAAGTAACCATAGTAACATGAGGTTGTTTAGCTTTGCCTTTAGGAAGCTACTAGGACATGAAGTTGAAAGCAAATGTGTCTAGAAAGGATCAGGGTTCAGGGGTTGACAAGATTTTCCTCCGCACCACTAGCTTGGTTTATGAGGACTCCCAAATCCATATGATGCTGGCTTGGCCTGAGCTGATATGAATTGTTCAAAATAGCATGCTTTTAGGAAATAGTAGCCTTACACATCTATATGATTTATCTTTAATTAGGGACCCTAATACGTTGAACTAGTTTTCCAGTGTAAATACTTATTTGAGGATGGACAAGAGCAAGTTAACCCATAGTTCATAGTTAGTCTTTACAAGTTATGTTTCTTTTTTTGCATGATGCTTATGTAGTTGGATGTAAGGAAGTGTGGTTGAACCTTTTGTACCTAAAGAATAGTTTTGACATAATAAGATGAATCCTTTAATGGGTGGTGAATAAGTTGTTTTCTTATATGTGGATCTTTTGATTTTGAGGACAAAATCCCTTTAAGGGGTGGTGTGTTGTAACATACTAGATCCGGACCCTACCCTGGAAGTTGACATTTTGGACTTAACTAAACAAGGTTGAAGGTTAGACCTAAATAGATGTTTAGTATAACCCCAATGATAATTCATGTATAGATCAACTTAATGTAATCTAACGTTCTAACATTAATATTAGGCTTATAGTGTATACATAAAATATGCCACATAACTCATTTTGGTAGTAATATGAAGGGTAAGGAACTTAATTGGATGAATAATTTAGATAATGGGCCATATAAAATATTTCATAAAAATAAGTCTTAAAAGTGGAAAAAAACCTCAAATTCAAAATCTACATATCAAAATTAGCCTACATGTCAAATTTCATCTAATTTGGACAACCTTGAAATATTAGGACAAGTTTAGGAGCGAGAAAATGAGTAAAATGCATAATTAATGAATAATGTGATTATATAACTTCCAAATATGGAAATAATGGAAAATTTAATTTCAACACATCAATGATAACTTATGGATGAAGTTTGGTCCAATTTGAATGTTGTTTGTGCAAGTTATGCAATTTTAGGTACATTCTGGATTTTTATGCAATTTACCCAATTGGGAGGTTTTCTTTGCAAATTGGCACATGAATTATAATATTTAGATATTCCCTTACCATTATAGAATTTTTGAACCATGGGGCACCTAGTTTCACCTTGGTTTGAAGGTGTTTCTTTCCAAGGACAATTTAGGGATTACTCTCTTTATAAATGAGCTTATCTTTAGAAGCTATCAACCAATGGGGTTATTACTTTGATTGAAGGTCAGTTGGGATGGCCTATAAGTGTCCATAAACTGACATTTGATATTCAAGAAGCCTCTGTGATCTGTCCACTTGCATGGCCATGAAATCCCTAGGCTAAGGACACATGGAAAGCTCCATGGACACCTCATGTTTGACTTCTTCCTTATCAATAAAGGTTTGCATGTCCATAGGAACCCATATCATTGGACAAATGGAAAGTAACTTGACACCTCATGCTTGAATTCTTCCTTCTCGATAAATTCTTGCATGTCCATGGACACCCTTATACATGACACATGGAAAGTCTCATAGACACCTCATACTTGGCCTCTTTCTTTATATAGCCATATCTACCCCTTCCCAACTCCCAATTTGAAAACTCTTGCTCTCATTTATTACCTCTATCTTACAACATCTTTACTACTATGTTTCTCCATGAAGGTTCTGTCCCAAGGTAAAAGGAGGTGCCTGCCATGGAGAAGAAGGATCCTAGGGTTCCAAATTTCTCTATTTAGGATTTCTTAAGCTCCTCCTTGGTGATTTTGACCAAAACTAGTAAGTATCCTCCTTTCCTTCCCTATTTTCATGTTATTAGTCTTCCTTCCACCTTCCTACAGGTCAAAACCATGGCCTTCCATTGTGAAACCCCACCTAGAACCCATAAACACCTCATATCCATGTTCTTTTGTTAGGGTTTTTCACCTCTAAAGTGGAGAAGGTGCTTCTTTCTTGAGATAGGGGCTTTGTTGGAGAAACCAGCCTCTCTAAGCTTGGGATCCTTACTTATTGGACCGGTCCACCTTCTCTAGATGTTCTTTGGAGGCCTAGGCTTGGATCTAGGACTGACTTGGTCTATTTAGACTTTGAAGTTGAGGTATGATGTATCCCCCATTCTCCTATGTTGAGCAATTCATCTATGCTTATTCATTCTCTTTGTCCTATGGACATTAGCCTATACACAATGTATTTTATTTTGAAAAGCATGGTTCATGTGAACTACCTTATTTGATATTGATTATTTTATCATCGATATTCTTTTGAATGCTTATCTTATGCTCTGTTCATGATGGAACTCTAAAAGATGACATGTGATGTCTTTTTCCCACTTATGAGGTGGATGTATATGTTGGTCACTTATGTGGTGACTAGTTTATATATTCTGACTATACTTTCTACTTGCCTCTATATTTAACATGCTATGTGATTCAGTAGCACTAGAGTAGTGTAATTTCATTGGTTTTTATGACAGATGTATTATTTTCTGCCGAGCAGATGCGATATTTCCTGCACTTTTGGGATGGAAAAAAACCTTATACCCAGGGCAAGATGTGTGATTCTTAGCCCATATTTTATATATTTGGGTAATTGTCAGTATTCCTTTCTCTATCAGGTTTCATGTTTATGAGACTTGGTTGCCTTTGTGTTTATATTGTTCTAGGGCTATGTTCATCTCACATGCATGCAGGTTGATGATATGGGGTGTGAACCCTAATTCTTTACATGTGCTTGTGTGGCACAATCGTTATGTTTTATTAATGGCAATGATTCTTTAGTTATCATATGATTTCAATTCCTTTTTTCTTGATACACATTTGGGTATTCCTTATCGTTTCTATGGGAACCCTTTTATATTTGATGTCCTTTATTCCATATATTGCTCAATTTCCTATTTAGTATGCACAAACCAGCCTTTGTTGATGTCATCTATTTTCTCTTTTTACTGGGGTATGCTTCCAACCCAAGGTGAAGAACTTGGATGATAAGGCATCAAGTTTTAGACTATCTTAATGAGTTAAAGCTTGGAGACAAAGTTGTTATGGTTTAGATTTCCCTCTACTAGATCCTTATGTTGAGTGATACATGTAAACCATTTGTGGGAGATTATGATTTTCCTTTGTAACCTTGTGATAAATTGAATATAGTCAACATTTTTATTATGATTCTATACTTTGGATGTTTTGCATACCATTATAATAAATTTGGAAAATTTATACCTATTCCAACATACCTTTCAGTGTGTTTGGAATGAATTTTAATCTTAAAATGTTTTTTTCCAGTAGGGAGCGATCCCACACTCCTTATAGTATGGTATCAGAGCCCATAGTAGTCGGAATCTGACTATTTCAATTTTTTCTCCCTAGTTAGAATCCTTCCCTTACCTTTAAGTGACATGTTTTCCCTAGATTTGATCAATTGATGATGAAGGGTTGATTTAGGATCATATAGTTTTACATTAGAATAACAATGAATAGTTCCTTAAAATACTTACAAATAAAAGATGCATAAGTAACCATAGTAACTTGAGGTTGTTTAGCTTGGCCTTTAGGTAGCTACTATGACATGAAGTTGAAAGCAAAGGTGTCTAGAAAGGATCAGGGTTCGGGGGTTGACAAGATTTTCCTCCACACCACTAGCTTGGTTTATGAGGACTCCCAAATCCATATGATACCGGCCTGGCCTGAGCTGATATGAATTGTTCAAAATAGCATGATTTTAGGCAATAGTAGCCTTTGAAATATATATGATTTATCTTTAGGGACCCTAATATGTTGAACTAGTCTCCCAGGTGTAAAGAATTTTTTAATGGATAAGAGAAAGTTAACCCATAGTTCGTAGTTAGTCTTTACAAGTTATGTTTCTTTTTTTTGCATGATGCTTATGTAGTTGGATGTAAGGAAGTGTAGTTGAATATTTTGTACCTAAAGAATAGTTTTGACTTAATAAGATGGATCCTTTAAGGGGTAGTGAATAAGTTGTTTTCTTATATGTGGATGTTTTGATTTTGAGGACAAAATTCCTTTAAGGGGTGGTGTACTATAACATACTATCCGGACCCTACCCTGGAAGTTATATTTTGGACTTAGCTAAACAAGGTTGAAGGTTAGACCTAAATAGATGTTTAGTATAACCCCAATGATCTAATGCATGTATAGATCACCTTAATGTAACCTAATGTTCTAACATTAATCTTAGGTTTATAGTGGATACATAAAATATGCCACTTAACTCATTTTGGTGGTAATATGAAGGTAAGGAACTTAATTGGATGAATAATTTAGATAATAGGATGTTAATGTGCCATATGAAATATCTCATAAAAAGAAGTCTCAAATGTGGATAAACTTCAAATTCACAATCTACATATCAAAATTAGCCTGCATGTCAAATTTCATCTAATTTGGATAACCTTGAAATATTAGGACAAGTTTAGGAGAGAGAAAATGAGTAAAAGGAATAAGTAATGAATAATTTTATTATATAACTTCAAAATATGGAAATAATGGAAAATTCATATCCAACACATCAATGATAACTTGTGGATGAAGTTTGGTCCAATTTGGATGGTGTTTGTACAAGTTATGTAATTTAGGTACATTCTGGACTTTTCTACAATTTACCCAATTGGGAGGTTTTCTTTGCAAATTGGCAATTGCATTATAATATTTAGATATTCCCTTACGATTATAGATTTTTTGAACCATGGGGAACCTAGGTGAACCTTGATTTGAAGGTGTTTCTTTCCAAGGGCATTTTAGGGATTACACTCTTTATAAACGAGCTGATCTTTAGAAGCTATCAACCAATGGGGTTGTTTCTTTGATTAGCGGTCAGTTGGTATGGCCTATAAGTGTCCATAAACCTACATTTAATATTCAATAAGCCTCTATGAGCTATCCTCTTGCATGTTAATGAAATCCCTAGGCTAAGGACACATGGAAAGCTCCATGGACACCTCATACTTGACTTCTTCCTTATCCATAAAGGTTTGCATGTCCATAGGCAACCTTAGCATTGGATACATGGAAAGTAACTTGATACCTCATGCTTGACTTCTTCCTTATCCATAAAGGCTTGCATGTCCATGCACACCCTTGTACATGACACATGGAAAGTCTCATAGACACCTCATACTTGACCTCTTTCTTTATATAGCCATATCTACCCCTTCCCAACTCCCAATTTCGAAAAATCTTGCTCTCCTTTATTACCTCTATCTTACAACATCTTTAATACTCTATTTTTCCACGAAGGTGTTGTCCCAAGGTAAAAGGAGGTGCCTGCCTTGGTGAAGAAGGCTCCTAGGGTTCCAAATTTCTCTATTTAGGATTTCTTAAACTACTCCTTGGTGATTTTGACCAAAACTAGTAAGTATCCTCCTTTCCCTCCATATTTTCATGTTGTTAGTCTTCCTTCCACATTCCTCTAGGTCAAAACCATGGACTTCCATGGTGAAACCCCACCTATAACCCATAAACACCTCATCTCCATGTTCTTTTGTTAGGGTTTTTCACCTCTAAAGTGGAGAAGGTGCTTCTTTCTCGATATAGGAGCTTTGTTGGAGAAACCAACCTCTCTAAGCTTGGTAACCTTACTTATTGGACCTGTCCACCTTCCCTATATGTTCTTTGGAGGCCTAGGCTTGGATCTAGGACTGACTTGGACTGTTTAGACTATGAAGTTGAGGTATGATGTATCCCCTATTCTTATATGTTGAGTAATTCATCTATGCTTATTCATTCTCTTTATCCTATGGACATTAGCCTATACACAATGTCTTTTCTTTTGAAAATCATAGTTCATGTAAACTACCGTATTTGATATTGATTATGTGTTCATGGATATTCTTTTGAACTCTTATCTTATTCTTTGTTCATGATGGAACTCTAAAAGATGACATGTGATGTCTTTTATCCACTTATGAGGTGGATGTATATGTTGGTCACTTTTATGGTGACTAGTTTATATATTCTGACTATACTTTCTACTTGCCTTTGTATTTAACATTCTATGTGATTCAGTACCACTAGAGTAGTGTAATTGCATTAGTTTTTATGGCAGATGTGTTATTTCCTGCCGAGCAGATGTGATATTTTTTGCTCTTTTGGGATGGAAAGGAACCTTATACCCATGGCAAGATGTGTGATTCTTTGCCCATGTTTTATAAATTTGGGAGATTGGCAGTATTCCTTTCTCTATCAAGCTTCAAGTTTATGAGACTTGGCTGCCTTTGTGTTTATATTGTTCTAGGGCTATGTTTATCTCACATATACACAGGTTGATGCTATGTGGTGTGTGCCCTAATTCTTTACATGTGCTTGTGTGGCACAATATTTATGTTTTATTAATGGCAAGTATTCTTTTGTTATCATATGATTTCAATTCCTTTTCTCTTGGTACCCATTTGGGTGGTCCTTATCCTTTCTATGTGAAGCCTTTTATATTTGATGTCCTTTATTCCATATATTGCTCAATTTCCTATTTAGTATGCACATACCAGCCTTTGCTGATGTCATCTATTTTAGCTTCTTGTTGGGGTATGCTTCCTACCCTAGGTGAAGGACTTAGATGATAAGGCATGAAGTTTTGGACTAGCTTAAGGAGTTAAAGCTTGGAGACAAAGTTGTTGTGGTTTAGATGACCCTCTACTAGATCCTTATGTTGAGTGATACATGTAAACCCTTTGTGGGAGATTATGATGTTCCTTTGTAACCTTGTGATGAATTGAATATAGTCAACATTTTTATTCCACTGCTATACTATGGTTGTTTTGCATACCATTAAAATAAATTTGGAAAATTTATACCTATTCCAACATACCTTTGAGTGTGTTTGGAATGGATGTTAATTCTTCAAAAAAAAATTTCCAGTAGGGAGTGATCCCGCACTCCTTACATAGGAAGTAGGGTATGAGTAATAGCTAGTTGGATTCCAAATGATGGAACAAATTAAATGGCAAAAAATCTCAAAGAATGATGGACAGAGGAGGAAGAAAATATGGTGAGAAGATTTTTCGTTTGGAAATGGGACTATTAAAAAAATGTCTACCATCTTTCGAAAATGAGTACAAGGTAGACAATGATTCATCATTCATCTGATCCAAAGTCAACTGTGAAGAAAAGGGGTCACACATCTTGAATTTCCAGAATACAGAACTATATCATGACGTGTTGTTAAAATGTGAGCATTAAACTGTGACAATGAGATAACTACAAGAAACCTTACTGAATTTTTTTTTTGGAATAAAGTGTCATGTAACCTTTATTTCTTTTTATTCCAAATGAAGCTAGAAGAGAAATCATTACCCAAACAAGGTAAAAATTGCCAAGTAAGCTAATTTCAACATATATAATCTGATTTTTAGATTAGGCTCCACTTTTAGGGCAAGCAATTATATTATTAACATTTTGTAGTTATCTTATATTTTCCTTCCTTAATGAAGTTAGGATAGTTAGAATTGTTCAATTAATGTGAAACTTGGCTCCAAAGTTAATTGGGACTCATGGTTCACAATTTCGCAATTAGATATCATTTTTGAGATTTCATTTTATGAGTTTTAATACAATTATGGTTTCAAACTCAACATAATTATAATATTATAACATTACGTCTTTACCATCATTATTTATTATTTAGTGTCCCAATATATTCATGTTGTTACTGAATGAGTTTCCTTATATTATAATGCATGAATGTCTATATTTTACTTATTTAATCTATTAAGTCCTTTAGTTCAATTTATTTAGATAGTGGTACATACTCATATTTATGGACATAGAAACACCAATTATTATTTGAATTCGTGTATTATGCATATTATACTTCTTATTAAATAAATTTTAGTCATTATGTGCATATTAGTTAACAAAAGATAAAAATGTAACAATTTAATGACTTTACTTACATATTAGGACATAATTAAGTTATTATGTTAATATTGGATGTTGATTATAGAAATTTATGCCCCTTGAAATGTTATATGCATTAACAATATTGATTTAGGTAGAACTTTATCCTTGTTTGGTCAAATTTGTGGAACCAAGCTTACTAGCTGCATAATAACGGAATAGGATATGATCATAAGTTTTAGTATGTTACATACATCCACATTAAATAAGATCATAATTGTCAAAACAATCCTGATTTTTGAGAGGGAGACAATAGAAAAGGATCAACCTAAGCATTAAGGTACAAGAACCACCACTCAAGTCACATATGTCCATGTAACACCCAGGCCCACTACCCAAGGCTCTAGTAGAGTTTTAGGAATGACGATTGGCCACACATACTACAACTAGATTTAACTACATGTTTTTTCCTCACTCACACGCAAGCCAAGATGAACATCCTGACTTGTCACCCATTCCAGTACTACTCTTAGCTTAGCATGATTAACCACAGAGTTCTTTAGTGACGGGCTCCATGAAAACAAGGTTCAACTTGGTGATATGGCTAGTCCAATCATTCCTTTTAAGATCATTTCATCTGAGGCCTCAAATTGTGGGATGTTGCAATCTCCCCCACTTAGACTCTTGACATCCTCATCAAAGTTCAACTATATGGCCTCATTATATTTCCCCATTTCCATGTAGATCCAGAGTGGCCCATGGACACCCAGCTCTTGATCATAAAATACCAACACAAGGGTGGCTACATCACCATAGACAACCCTTTCAAAGATGCTTGGATCACATAGCTCAAGACTGACATGCCACATGCCCATGTGGGCCCCACCTACTAGAGAGGTTTATGACTCTGATACCATTTGTAACACCCCGACCCACTACCCAAGGCTCTAGTAGAGTTTCAAGAATGATGACTGGCCCGACAAACCACCACTAACATTAACTGTGTGCTTTTTCCTCACTCACGTGCAAAACAAGATAAACTTCTCGAGTGGTCGCCCATCCTAGTACTACTAAGGGCTAAGCACGCTTAACCATAGAATTCTTTAGTGAGGGGCTCCTGAAAACAAGGTGCACCTTGGTGATATGAGTAGTCCAATCATTCCTTTTAAGATCACTTTATTCGAGGCCTCAGGTCTCAGGATGTTACAATCCCATCGGGCAATTGAGGGTGAAAAGGTTAACATACATCAAACTATGAACTTAGTCCTTAGGGTCTCTATTCATCATGGTGTCACTGATTTTAATCATAAAATGGGTTTTGATGTATAGGATGACTAAGATTTCTCCTTCAATTTAAGGTATAAACATGCATCACCATAAAGGGGTCACATTCATGCATCTTCAGCCATACAGGCAAACATAGAAATAGTGAGTTTATGGCTGAATTAAAGTCATGAAGGGCTATATTTTATTGATTTCAAGGATAATTAAGCATTAGTTAACATTGAGATGAAAGATTAGCATAATAGGGAATGTTGCATGATTGAAGTCCCAAAACTAGTCATACATGCACATAAAGGTCAAGTGAAAGATTAATGCTTTGGTGATTAGGGGTGTAAAGGTTCACTTTGGTTGCAAGATTCATCATAATATTACATTTAGTGTGGTCAACATAGTCAAAGATTACATTTTTAGGGAATCAGGGACATACAAGTTATAATTATGGTCTGAAAATGTGTCCAAAGGGTAGATCTCATCCAGATGATGAAAATTGTATATTAGTTTGATGTATTTGGACAAAGGGTGTGGAAGATATGTATTTCACAAGATTGGCATGATAACTATATAAAAGGGGGAGTCACCTTTGATATCATGTAAAGGATATGGCCATTGTCTCAAGATCCAGTAGTCTTGTCCCTTGCCCATCATGCATGCTCTTAGTGCAGGGGCCTCAGACACACGTCTCACCTTGATAGGCCTATGCCACACTCCCCCAATGAACTCGAGTCACTTAGTGTTTGCTTCAGCCACCTGCTTGCGATCCTCCATCGCTAGGACCCCACTGTTAACCGTTAGCCTCACCCACCGCTACAGTGAGTGGTTGGTTTTGATCCATGAAGGGATCTGGCCCACAGGGGGTATGCCTCAAGTTCCAACCTCTAATCTGGGTCCACCTTGGATCCTAGCTGGGATCAGATGGCACCGTCTTCTCACTACTATCCATCTCTTTCCAGACCTCAAGCGAGGCTCGCGGTCCTCACAACTGTCATGAGGTTTGATGCTTTCCAGAGGGGACCCAACCCCACGGTAGAGAGGCCATGGGATCCATAAAAATGACTACCTACACCTTACATGAACCACTAGGCCCGAGGATAGTCTCACCTGAGGCCATAAGGAACTACACAATAGATGCCCAAAGTGCATCAGTGGTGTCGCCACCTAGGGCTATGAGGAAGAAGAAGAGAGCCAACATGTGGCTAGGGTGTGTAAGAGAGAGGGAAAAGTGGGGGAAACAATGGAAAAAGATGAGACAAAGGAATTGATGATCTTAATTTTGGAAAAAGAAGTGAGGAAGAGGGTGCTAGAGTGAGAGGAGGTACATTGTAGTAGTGCTACAATGTACTGAGTAAGGTAGTGGAAGATCCATGAACCATTGGATTGACATGTGGCTTTCCATGGGAAATGATATGACTATGGTGGATCACACCTAAAAGGAGAGAGGAAAGAAGCACACCTCTAATTGAGCCGCACGTCTTAAAGGTCCATTAAGGCTTAAAATCCACATAAACTGACTAAATCAAGTGTAAATTGAGCAAAAATGAAAGGTCATATCTTGAGTTTCAAAGTTTTGATTTAGGTGATTTTTGTACAAATGGATTCACAATTTAATCCTCTACAACATGATATTAATTAGGGAGAAAGGATATCATATTAATGAGGTTCAATATACCTTGCACATTAGTGATTCATTAACTTATGGAACTTGGATAAAAAGTGCATATTAATGTCACACATGCGGAACTAAACATTGATGTGACCAAATTGGAGTATCACCGTACTTTAACTATGGACTTGATAACCAACAGGCGATTTGAGTTCACAAATAGAGAGATAAAGAGTATGTAAGAGGAGAGATAAGGTTAGGTTCTGACATATGTCTCTCATGAAAAGAAAATTCATCCTCAAAATTCTTTTAAGATCATAGTCAAAGGCCAAAGACAAAATTCATCATGTTTAGGTAACCAAACCTAAGTATCAAGGAATCCAACATTACGGGGTGCATGCTTAGATTTCCATCAGCAAGGGTGTACCCATACCAATTATGTATATACTTCTTAATGTTTTATCATATCATGACTTCATCTTGACATTAGGGTTTTCACATCCCTTATCCCCACTACATTAGGGTATTGTTCATACATTCAGACGAGCTCAAGGTTTCTTATCAAGATTTGGGTTATCAATCTCTCAATGGATATGTTCATTATAATGACTTTTGGTTAAGATTGTCATCACCCCTATATTATTGTCAAGTTATAGTTACATGCATGGATTAGTTTCCCCGATGATTCTACCAACAATCTCAAATTATGTTCATCATTTTTATTTTTGGTCTAAAATTCAACATTATATTTATGATTATTCAAGTTAAGAATCTAAGACATCATCATATTAAGGTCACGATATTAAATTTACATCTTTCATATATGATTTTTTTCATATTAGGTCTAGTTTATAGAGTCATCTATTTGACATATGTCAAATCTTAACATAAGTGAGATATTTCATGTATCAAGCATCATTTGAGAACCAACTTTGTCATCAACATTGAGGTTTCATAATTTCTCACTTGTATATAGAAATTTCTCCACAAGCTCGAGCCACATAAGATAAAACCTATCTATGCAAGGAAAAATTTGCTAACCACCAACATCTACCCATACTAAACTTTTACCCAACATACAAAATGAGGGAGAAATCACTAGATTCCTTTACATAAAAACAGTGACCTATGTATGACGTTCATCATGAATATCATACATTATGTACATCATTTTTAGGGCCGTGTATATATACACACACACATACATACATACATATGTACATATATATATAGTTGCCTCTTTCTCGGGAGTTATATATATTCATAGGAAATCTAGGGTTCAACATTATCAAAGGAATCACACTCTCAGTGACACAACTCATATACATAGAAATATTTTGGCTAGGGACTCAACATCATGTCTTTCACCATTCATATTTTTCAACATTTCACATGTATCTTTATAGTTAGGTACTCTGTCCTTCTCACGTGTTGGGTTGACTCATATAAAGAGTTCAACGTCATTGTATTGCCCAAGCTAGAGGTCCTTCTGTGTAAAGACATTGCAACCTAGGTTGGTCCTAAACCATATATCATTATCCAAATGTCAACATATGGGCCAAGAAACTCTACTACTGGTGTTGTTCAGCTAAGCAAGGATTGCGACCTTCACTCTTTTCTGGGACTAACTGGATATAATAGTTGTGGAGGGATGTACAAGATAAAGAACATGCTAGCATGCCAACCGACTAGCTATGTGTATCTTCTCAATCATGTCATATGCACCATACCCTTTAGCTAGACTTAGCTAGGGTTGTATGGTCAAACTCATCTCATGTCATTAAAGCATACTTGACCCTTTGGTCATCTTGGAGAAATCACATATAATCAACATTAACATCATTATCAACATCATCATCATTATTATCGTCATTATAGGTTATCTAGACTACTTACTAGCCTAACCTTTATCATGGATCTAGACAACTCTAGAGATTAAAACTAGAATCTAAACACTCTCATCTAGACTAATGTTACACTCTTTCTCTTAGGCTACATGGACACTCAATGTCCTTATCTGTGTGGTAACATTTTTCATAAGAACATATACTTATACTTGAAATAGATTTTCTACAACATTGAAACAGGAGATGGAAAAAACCATAAAATAAAACCAAAACCAAGCGTGAGTTACCACACTCATTAAGCAGTCTAGCACCATGACATTTAGGATACTAGAAAGAATATGGTGCACACTTGTGTAGCTATCATACGCATATGCCACAAACTTATGTCTAGGGTTGTATGAAGATCTTCCTTTTCTCATCGTCCTGACGCTACAACTAATACCACAAAATAGAAGCAAGAGAAAAGAAAGGTTAGAGGGATTACACAAGTCTACACCTAGTTCTTGAACATATAGGCTATAACCTAGAGGCCAAGTCAACTTAGTCCAAAAAAGACAACTTATTAAGTTTCTAGGTTGTGTTGTGTTTCATGTGAGCAATGTATGGTGTAGTTAATGTTCATTC
The DNA here is from genome assembly GCA_963693085.1 of Alisma plantago-aquatica. NCBI lineage: Eukaryota > Viridiplantae > Streptophyta > Magnoliopsida > Alismatales > Alismataceae > Alisma > Alisma plantago-aquatica. The sequence continues at coordinate 1,820,467,111 of OY856409.1, read as the reverse complement.
TCTAATACCATCTGTCACATAACCATTTATTACCCACATCCCAACTCCAAATGACTACAAAGTCAATGGTGATAAAACCTAAGTGTCTGTCCCTTTCTTAGTATTAACAAAGAGTGAATGCAGAAGCATAGACATGTAGCTTACATGAACATATAACAAGAAAAAATCGCCAACATAATCTCAACATTCAATGAGTTTAATTAAGAAAATTATCTTATTACAATATTTTAATTACTTATTCAAGAGTACAACTTTACAAGTCTGGTTATGTACACTAGGAATCTTACAACAAGTACTCCCAATATATCTCACCAAGGCATCAACTCTCTATCCGTCTATGAACCTATAAAATATGTGAAACAAGTGGGTCAACACTCGAGGAGCAAGGGGTGGGACCTGAGAGGGGACCCACTCCCTACTAAATCAAATAAAAGGAAACATCCCATATGACAAACACACAACTAATTTTTTTGCAAAGGGATGGTTATCTAATTTATTCAAAAGTAGGTTTCAAGATACCAAATGTAGCAGTGGAATACAAAATTTCTAACTATTAAAATGTTTAACATTATCACCATCCTTCACCATGCCAGGTGATAAATATGAAAACTAACTATGTGTAGGATCAACAAAGGTTTATCTAACCACCTAAAATCTATCAACCAAGAAGGTTTAACTACTTTTGAAGTTGTCATGGTCAACCTTGGTTTTCTCCTCCTTTCTCTCTACCTAGTGGTTGGAAGCATACCCCACAAGAGAAGATAAAAATATAAATTATCAAGACAAAAGCTGAAATGTGCATACTAATTGAGATTTTAGCAATATAAGGGAAAATGACATCAAATATAACAAGGCTTCCCATAGAAGTGGAAAAGTTCTATCCAAGTGGATATCAAAATAATATGAATTTGCCAAAAAATGATAATCAAGAAAAACACTTGCCATTAGTAATACATATGAGGTGCCACAAAAGCACATATAAATAAATTAGGAAATGGAACCCATCACAATGATAATCGACCTGCATGAATGTGAGATAAGAATAGAACTAGCATAATATAATGTCAGTAGTGGCAGTTAGGGCACATAACCCATAACTTGATGGAGAATGACGTACCCCGAGACTCCCATAAATATAACAATGGGTGGAAATGTGTGTCTAAATATATGATACAAGTGGAAAGACGTATTCGGCAGGGAATAAAACCCAACAAAAAAACATTACATTATTCTAGGTCTACTGAATCACAAAGCATGCAAAATGTAGAGGTAAGTGAAAGTTTAGTCATATGAATCATTTTAATGAGATTTCCATCACAAAAATGAGAAATATGAAACATACACCACAAAGGTGGGTAAAATAGTTCATATCCACAATTAGGGTTCCATCTCACAATAAGGAACAACATGGTTCATTTTCACAAATAGGATTTCATCATTAAGTAAAGTACAATTTAGAGTTAAAAGAATATCCAACAAAAGATTCATATCATTAATCTCATGTGAGTCAACCTCTTAGAGGAGAGAGAGAAAAGTGTATAGGGACTAATAGAGAGAGAGTAAATATAGGTGATTGCTCAATATGAATAATATGGAATGCAACTATAACATACTGCATCTTGGACCATACTCTAGAACTTTGATCTTTTGGGTTTGGCCAAACAAGGTTGAGGGCTAGACCTAAAAAGATGTTTGGTAAAATCCTAATGATCTAATGCATGAATGTATCACCTAAGTATAATCTAATATGTCACATAATTCGATTGGAGGTAATAGGTAGATAAGGAACCTAATGGGATGAATAATAAAGATAATGGGCCCTTAATGGGCCATATGAGATATCCCATAAAATGAAATCTTGAAAGTGAAATCTAAGATAAAAATCATGTTCCTTGGGTCCCAATTGCTTTGGGAGTCAAGTTTCACATTATTCACAAAATAATTATTAATTTAATTCAATTAGGAAAGAAAAGATCTAAGTTTCTACAAAATATCAAATAAAATAATAAATGACTCCAAAAGAGGAAAATAATCTTGGATTCATAATCTACATAATAAATATAGACTTTGGGTGAGTCTTCATCCAATTTGGAGAAAGTTTGCTTAAAAGATGAAACCACGAGAGAGAAGTATGTAGAATCTTTAAAATATTATATAAATGTACAAACAACTCCAACATATAAAATTGATGACAAATTCGTATCCAAGACATTAAATATGACTTTTTCGTGAAGCTTCATAAAATTTGGAGAATCTTAAAGTCATTAACGTATGAGGAAAGAAAAAATGGGATTTGATTTATTTAACATAATAAAAGTTTACAAAAGGAAAAACTAAGTGCATAATCATAATCTAAATGCCTAATTTAACCTATGTGCCATATTTGGTTTAATTTGGATAATGATAAAACCCTAAATCAAAGAGAGATAAAAAGGTGCATTAATGTTGCCCCACTTTGGTTTAATCAGAATCAACTTTGGTTTAAATGTCACGATTTATATTTTTTCGATTTTGGCTAAAGTTCCTATCACATGACAACTTCTTGTATTTTAGATGTGTGGGCTGATCGTGACCATCCAACGTCTGATCGGATGGCTTAGACATCGTCTTCTACCCAGAGTCGGACTGGGTTTAGAGCAGCAATTTTGTAACTCATATTTTTTGAGCTTTCTCGCTCTTTGCTTTATAGTTTCTTTATATTTTTTCTTTGGTAGTTTCCTCTTTTGATTTCACTCAGAACGATCCCAACTTTGTCGGGTTTTCCTTTGTTGTATCTCCCGGTCGACCAAGGAGTTTTCCCTTTCCATGTTTCCAATCTCCTCTAGGTTTCCTTGCTTCTTTGGGTCTCCTCGCCTATTTATAAACCTATGTTCACCTTCAGGAGATCTAGGAAAAGTGTTTTTGTGCTTTCTTTGGTCTTCGTTCATCTGAGTTCTGATTCCCCTCTTTCAAGCTTTGGCGGTGGCTTTCGGGATCTTGCTGTGCTCGCGGCAGCGCCGAGCGCTGGCTTTTTTGTGCAAGGAATCTCTCTTGGAGTTGACCGAAGGTGACTTCCCCTCCAATTAGGTGCCTCGGGCTTGGCTCTGGTTTTACCCAATTCTCAACCTCGAGAAGTTGTTGCCATGGCACAATCATCTTGGGAAGAAGATGGGCCAGAGATGTTTTACCTAATCGCCCTCCCGCCTTCTTTAGTTTTTGTTCCTTGATCGAGGGTACTTTCATCTTTTTGCCTCCATTTTTCTTTGGTTTTGTTGTGAGTAAGCGGGCCTTTAACCGAGCGACATGGACGCCTTTGATTGGGCCATGTCAGCTAGGTCAACCCTACTCCTTTCTCTCTTTTGCTTTTTCTCGATTATTTACTTATGTGGCTTTTTATGATTGGTCAAGCTTTAAAAATTCATAACTAATTATTTACTTATCCAAAAATTACAAAAATAGTCATTGGATTTATAAAAATGTAAGCTTTCTTTTGGTGATGGTTTTGTCGCCTGAATCCAACCTTAAACATAGGTGATTTTAATGAAATTACCTATATATGTAATAACTTGTAAAATTCATAACTAAATATTTATAAGTCAGAAAAATATAATAAAATATGTTTCATACTCCTAATAATATAACTAAAATGTGGCATAGTTTTTAGAACCTAATTCACATAATGAGAAAAATGTGTTGTTAGGGTTTATGATATCAATGTAAACCAGAAAAATGTGTGCGGCTTGAAGGCAGGGGTAGGGAGGTGGTTTTCAGTCAGAGAAGAAACAAGATCAGGAAGAGAAAAGGCAGCAAAAGTCGACCTCCTCAAGTCGCTTCTACTGTGCACAGGGAGGGTGATTGTCCAGCGGGCTCTGAAGTGCCCAGGGAGGTGAGTATCCCGGTGGTTTCCTCTGCTGTAGCTGTGAATGGGAGGACGGGGGCTTATGTAGTGGGAGATACCCTGGAGATTAATGAGTTGGATACCCTGGCGGTTTCTGAGTTGGAAGTTACTGCTAGTTTACGTGCGAGTGGTGAAGTTGAAGAGGGTTTCACCAGTTCAAGCCCGGGACCCAAAAGCAAGGGGAAGGATAAGGAAAAGGTGGATGCGGTGATGGAAGCGTCTAACTCTCTCTCTATTCTTGATGGATTGGAGGGTGATGTGGATGTCATCGGTAGTAGCAAGGTTGCTCAGCTGTCACCTAGAAGAACTAGAAGGGGAGGGGCTACTCTTGAAAGGGGGGGTCGGGGGCATGGTTATTAATGTGTATCATGTCTTGGAATCTCAGGGGTGCTTCTCGCGTGGGCAAACAGAGAAAGCTCAGGGAGATCATCCAGGAGGTGAGAGTGACACTGGTGGTGGGAGTGGAAACTAGAATTAGAAGAGAAGTAGACGAAAGAATAGTAGGTCTTTTTCTTATAGGGTGGGGATGTGCTTCGAACCTCGAACAGATTGAGGGAGGGATGATTGTGATAGGCTGGAATCCACAGGTGTGGGATGTGCATGTGATTTTTTCCATGGGCCAAATGATGACCGCCAGTTGCATCAATCATAGAGGTCTTCATGTTGTAGTTTCTGCAGTGCATGGTCATAATTCTGAAGTTTGTAGAAGAAGACTTTGGGAGGTTATGGCGTCGGCTAATCAGAGAGAGCTACCCCAAATTTTCATTGGAGACTTTAACCATATTAGATGGGCTCATGAAAAGAGAGGTGGTTTGCCGGTCCCCGATTCTTGTATTAAAAGGTTCAATGATGCTATCGATGCTGCGAATCTCATAGAGTTGAGTATGAGTGGAGGTATTGTCACTTGGAAGAATAAGAGAGATGTGAAGAAATGTATAGCTAGTCATCTTGATAGGGCTATAGTTAATGAGGCGTGGCTGGATGTTTTTCCGCTATCTAATGTGAAGTTGGACGGGCACATCAATAGTGATCATGCTTGGCTTGTTGTGCAGCTTTCCCAAGAGGAGCGTAAAGATAAACCATTCTGGTTTTACAACAGCTGGCTGGAGTGGTCTAGTTGTGTGGATACCATTAAATAAGTTTGGAATTGCAGGGTTGAAGGCAATCCCCTTTATGTTCTGATGGAGAAGATTACTAGAACTAAGGTGGCTTTGAAGAAATGGTCTTTTGGCCTGAGGGACTTGCGGAATTTGGTGCTGGAAGCTAAGGACTGTCATGCTAAGGCTACGGATATTCTTAAGCACAATCCACTGATGGAGGAAGCCATTAATGATGAGGCTATTAAGGCTGAAAATATTTTTAAGCTTGAAAGAGCGGAGGAAAGTTGCTTTTGGCAAAGGAGTCAGTTGAAATGGATTAGAGATGGCGACAGAAATATGAAAATCTACCATTCTGCGGTCAAGAGAAATCAAATGAGGGATAATATACATATGTTTCTCAAGAAGGATGGCACTACTGTTAACTCCTTCTCAGAGGTGGGTGCTGAAGCGGTGGAGTTTTTCAATAGTCTTTATAACAAGCATGTGCTGCCACAGGTCCCAGATCATGTGCTCCCAACCAGAAGAGTCACCGACACTATGAATTCTATGCTTTGTGGGCCTACTACTGAAGAGGAGATTAAGTCTGCTCTTTTTAGTATAGGCACTTCTAAGGCCCCGGGGCCTGACAGTTTTAATGCTAGGTTCTTTCAATCCATGTGGCTGCTGGTTAAAGAGGACATAGCTAGAGCAGTGAGATGGTTCCTTGTTGGGGGGAGGATGGTTAGAAGAGCCAATCATGCTTTCATTCGCCTCATTCCTAATAAACCTATTGTCAAGAATATGAACGATTTATGCCCCATTGCCTGCTGTTCGGTGGTGTATAAGATCAACTTCAAGCTATTGTCCAATAGACTCAAAAAAGTGCTGCCCGAAATCATATCCCCTGCCCAGACTGCCTTCATTAAAGGGAGATGTATATCTGATAGTGCTCTTCTCGCGGCAAAGTTTCTTCTTGATTTTGGGGTGAAGAGAAGCTCCAGGAAAGCTTGTGTGAAGCTTGATCTGGCCGAGGCATATGATAATGTTAGGTGGGATTCCCTTTGGTCCTGCATGAGTGCTTTGGGTTTCTGTGATAGATGGATCAATATTATCAAGGAGTGTGTCACTACCACTTCTTTCTTGGTGTTGGTCAATGGTTGTCCTTTTGGTTTGTTCAATGCTTCTAATGGCCTAAGACAAGGTGACCCTTTATCACCTTTTCTCTTTACCCTAGTGATGGAAATCCTGACTTGTATAATGGATAATGCCCAACAAGGAAAGTTGATCTCTTCTTTTAGGCAGGGAGGTTGTCGGGTCCTTTCTCATATGATTTTCGCAGACGCTGTCCTTTTCTTCCTTGCTGGGAATATAAGAACTCTAACAAATTTCTGCATTCTAATGATGGAGTTTGGTGACTGCACTGGTTTGTATATGAGTACAATCAAATCAAAGGTGTATCTGTCTAGATCCTGTGATAACAGGAGAGGCCGTCTAAGAGATGTTGTGGGCATGCAGGAGGGACTGCTTCCTACCAAGTACCTTGGTATACCTCTGTGTGGGGGTAAAGCGAGGGGTAGGGATTTCCAGGTGTGTGTTGATACTCTCTGTGATAAAACCGCCAAGTGGATGGGCATCAACCTTTCTTTGTCGGGAAGATTGGTTCTTGTTAGATCCGTTCTTGAGGGCATGATAATATTTTGGTGTATGCAGGCCCAACTTCCGTTGTTTGTGTTGGAGAAGATGAGAAGTGTGATGACCTCTTTTATATGGGGGGTAGAGGTCACACAGTTTCTTGGAGATTAGTGGCGAGGCATTTTGAGGAAGGTGGCTTGAATGTTTGCGACCCGACAAACATTGATCGAGATGCTGCTGTTAAAAGGATTGATAATTTCTTGAGAAATGATTCCAGCTGGAGCAGTTGGATGCATGCTAGGTACGGGCATGATTTGCAGTTAGAAGGATAGAAAAATGTGTCCAGAACGTGGAGGAAAATGTGCCCTCTTTGGCTGGAAGTGGCTGGGCTATACACGCTTTCACCAGGAGGGTGGGAGCTGAAGGACACTCATATTGTGCCTTGGAAGGCAGCCAAGATGGAGGGGCCTTGCGTTCTCTGGTTCCCCTTCTTGTGGAACCAGGGCAACATTCCTAAATGGAGTTGTTGTTCTAATAGGATGGTTTTGGGAAGGCTGCCGACGAGAGACCGTATGGCTAAGTTGGGTCTCAACACTGAGGGTAGATGTTTGTTGTGCAGATACGACGATGAATCTCATTCCCATTTGTTCTTTGAATGTTGCTATACCCATTATCTCTGGAGCAGACTTTGGCTGAAGATGGGATGGGGCGGGTTTGCCCCGAATTACTTTGTGGAGGGTATATATGTGGCGCTGGACCGGACCAAAAACAATATCGGTCTGAGACCTTTTATGGGGCTTTGCTTCTCAGGTCTTTGTTTTTTGATTTGGAAGGAGTGCAACAGTAGGCTTCATGGGAGAATGGACACTGATGTCCTGGTCTTATTTGATACGTTGGATACCTTCTTGAAGCTGGCTTTAAAAGCCAGACTGAAGATTGGTAGAGGGGTCAGTAGGGTGATCCTGACCCGGTGGGATTTTGTAGTTTAACCCACATGTACAGTATACGATGGCTTCCACCATCTATACACTTTTTTGATGATACAGTAATATTTTACCTTCTCCAAAAAAAAAGATATCAATGTAAACCTAACCCTAATTCTTCATATATGCCTAATAGGTGCTTTGGAGACCTAGGCTTGGGCCTAGGACTGAACATGGACATATGTAGAACTCTTGTGAGGTATGTTTTCATCCTCGATTATTCTTATTGAGCAATTATCCTAGCCTATTTTCTTCTTTCTCTTGGTCCTATGGACATTAGTCGATACACAATGCCTTTTCTTTTGAAATCATGGTTCATGTGAACTACCTTATTTGATGTTGATCTTGTGATCATGGATATTCTTTTGGACTCTTATTTTATGATGGAACTTTATATGATGACATGTGATGTCTTTTTCCCACTTCTGAGGTGGATGTATATGTTGGTCACTTTTGTGGTGACTATTTTATGCAATCTGAGTATACTTTTTACTTGCCTCTACATTAAACATGCTATGTGATTTAGTAGCACTAGAGTAATGTAAATTACATTAGTTTTTGGGGCAGTATTCCCCTATTATTTATTGAGGAGAGTGGCAGTATCCCATTCTCTATACCCGAGTTTGGCAATATTCCATTCTCAATTTTATATATTTGGGAGATTGACAGTATTCTTTTCTTTATCAGGTTTCAAGTTTATGAGGCTTGGCCACCTTTGTGTTTATATTGTTCTAGGTCTATGCTTATCTCACATGCATTCAAGATTATAATGTTGATGATGGGTTATGTGCTCAAATTCTTGATATGTGCTTATGTGGCACAAGCTTATTGTTTTATCATGACAAGTATTCTTTTTTATCATATGAATGAAATTCCTTTTCTTTTGATACCCACTTGGGTGCTACTTTTCTTTTCTATGGGAAGCTTCTATTTACTTTGATGTCCTTTGGTTCATATATTGCTCAAAGTTTTTCTTTTTAGTATGCACATACCAGCCTTTGTTGATATCTTCTATTTTTCTCTTCTTGCTAGGGTCTGCTTCCAACCCTAGGTGAAGGATATGGTGGACATGGCATAAAGACATGGACTTAGATTGAGAAGTTAAAGCTTGGAGACAATCTTGAGGTGTTTTAGATTTCCCTCTACGTGGATCCTTGTATTGTACCCTTACATGTAAGTTTAAGATGCTCTTTCGTACCCTTAAGAGAAATTAAATATAATCATTATTTTCTTATGCTGCTATACTTTGGTTATTTTGAATACCATTACTAAAATTTGAAAATTTTACACCCACTCCATCATACCTTTTTGGGTGTGTTTGGACTGGAGGTTTTATTATTCAAATTTTTAGTAGAGAGGTGGTTTCACTTCTTTACAACATGGTATCAGAGCCCATGATAGTTAGAATCTGACTATTTCAATTTTGTCTCCATAATTAGAACCCTTACCTTGCATAGTTGCCCTCTAGGTGAGATGTTCACCCTAGATTTAATCTTTGATGATGACATAAATCTTCTTATACAATAACGTTTGACTCGAGGATGCAATTAGGTTATGAGGAGTAATAGGTTAAGAAGACTTAACATGAAAATATTGTGACTTGGTTTTCGCATTGAATTTGGCCAACTTGTTGGTTTTACATCGCAATGTTTCTTATCGGAAAAAAATATTTTTATTATACTACTATATGTAAAAAAAATTCTCTAATTTTCTCGATGATTTCTTGAACTAAGTCACAATGAAGATTTTGATAAGTTTATTCATTCTCACACAGTCGAAGCACTAGTAAAATTGTTGAAATTTATGTGTCTATGTGTATGTGTGCTTGTGTATGTAGGACATTGTGAATGCTTCTTTTACTTACTAGTAGAAGTAGTGTGTCATATATCACGATAAATATATCAATATTTCTATAAATATTCTACTTTTTGATACATGAAAATGGGAAAAAGGGATCCCAGGGTTGATGTTAATTGTATTTATACTACTACAAAACTTACTAAAGATGAAGGTCAAACCCCTGACCAGTACCTATGAATCCTTGACCAATATGTCATGGTCAGGTCCAATCCCTAACTAAAGTACCCTCGCCAAAAGCTTGGTGACCAATAGTGATTAATCAGGTCCAATCCCTGACCAATAGAGAAAGAAGACTTGAGTATTAAGCAAGAGAAAAATAATTTGTTTCCCTGACTAGCACTTTTTATCTAAGGCCAATCCCTGACCAATAGACATAAATATTGATAAAATTCTTATACATACATATATATATGTATATATATATACATATATATACATACATATATATATATATATATAGAGAGAGAGAGAGAGAGAGCGAGGGAGGGAGAGAAAGAGAGAACACATTATAAGTAACCAACAATTCATCACCAAGACAACACATTTAATTTACGTATGATAACATTTCATTCAATTTTCAATTATGTTGCGTACATTCAAAACACATCATTTGAAAATCATGTTTCTTCTAAAAGTAAGATGTATCCTTCAAAATTATTTTGACAGAGCATCAAGCGCATCTTTTATGATAACATATTGTTCAATATATGTTCTTATAAAACACTTGGCCATCCCGAGCAAGTTTGTGACATGCATCCTTGATTTACTTCTGCTATGCCCACTTTGGGGCTTCTCTAGTATCTTCTACGACTCCTACATTTTTGAGTATTGTCAACATCCTACATTACAAAACTATTCAAATCACTTTCTTATAATTAACATTTTACAAGTTCAGAAAGAAATGATAAAGTACAAAAATCTCTTAGCATTCACTCCTCCAACATTATGATCTTCAGAGTAACACTTCACACATTCTAGTATCTAAAAGAATGTAAAGACTCATAATAAGTGTGATGTTGCAATAAAATGTTTTTATTCTACTAGGTCAAGTGTATGCAAACTCAAGCACAATAGTATGTCATATTCAGTGAACTTGTTATCTTCAAATATGCAAATCCAACCATTTGTTAAGATATTGGTTTATTGCATATGAATTCATTTAGTCATGTCAAAATACTTGAGTACTAATTTTTTAAGTTAATATGGATCTTGGACTAAGAGAAAGGGAGAAATATTTTGCCAGAGATTGTGACAAAGGTGGATCAAATGACATAAAAAACGTAATGTGATAGACCTAGAAAAGGAAATGAGTGAAAGGCAACTATTTATTACCTTCGCTGAATTGCGGATAATTTTCTAGGACGAGGAGAATGAACATTAAAATATACATTTGAAAGAACTTCTACCAACTAAAACTATACCCCAATGCCTTGTCGCATGAATAGTATGGGGATTAAAGGAGCAGAACACAAAGTGTAGTAATAAAAGTCAAAATGTTTTCTTGCTAAAGAAAGACTTTGTTCATCTGAGAATCAAAGAAATTCTCACCTACAAATAACATCAAAATTAGATGTATTTATAACAACATTATAAAATTTTGAATTTATAATTATCTCAAAATAAATTTCAGCCAGAGAGCAATGTAAAACCCATCTGTGTACCTTCTAAAGGAACATATAGAATTGGGCCTGGTTTTAATACATATCTCGGTTACATGTTGGAAGACCTATAAAATATCCAGATAGGCTTAACATTAATTTAAATATAATACTATATACTTGTTCAAAAGAAAATATTTGCAGATAGAATATAAAAATACTTGATGGGTATTTTATATAAGAAAAGTACAGTTCTATACAAAATGTGGTGCTCTGAAAGGAGTTTATAACCATATACTACAGATCAACATTAGGACAGGTGTCTATCAGATATGAGCAAAGTTTAGAAAACATTTTTGAGTCTAGAAAGTTTGATTATATGTTTCCACATGAACAAACTGAATGTATATTCGTAGGTCGTAATAAAATGATAGAACTCTGGATTTACTTGCCAATCACGAATGAGCAAACTGGAATTTCATTTGCTTTGGTAATGTCGTTTCTGTTTACTATGCTATAAAAATGAATAACAAACTTGGGTGAAAGCAAGATGCATCTCCATATGATGTAGAACACACCGTCAAAGGCATTTACATACAAGTGATTTGGTTCCAGAGCAGATGTTGCAAAGGGAAATTGCTTACAGAGAACACATGAAGCAACGTAATGCTCGAACACACTTACGACAAAGACCAGAACGAATCATATCCGGTTTGTCATCGCGTTACCTTCTTCTTTGCCAACTTTGGGCCCAAAATAATCACCCTCTTCATCCTTCTTGCCAAGGTCTTCCCTGCCAGGTTGTGTTCCACCGGCGGTGACATCCGCGCTCGTGAAGGCAGGCCAAGTTGTAATCAAACAATAATCCGGTCACCATGCGCTTGGGTTAGGAATCCAGGATGGAGATTAGGAACCCAATGTGTTTGCTGCTTGTAACCTGCTACACTTTCTATTTACCTTCGCCATCCAGAGCCTGAGGAGAAGTTGAAAACACGTTTCACGATCGGTCATCTGGCGGAGGAGAAGTCGAGAACTCTATTCGCGTCGCCGTTCAGAAGACGAGCAGGCGTTAAGAAGATGAGAGCGAATTGGGGAAAGGGGAACGGCCATAAGCAGAGAGTCTGGCGCGCAACTACTACAAATTAGGGGAGATATTAGGGATCTTTATAGCTAAGGCAGCTATTCAAAATATTTCACGCCAAAAAAAGTGGCGCCATCAGTTAAAGAGTTATCTTGCATTAACTTCTTGGAAGAATAAAAGTCAGGGATTGGGTACTTACTAACCAGGGAGAAGACTTGACGTGAGTTACCAAAATACCGAGGGCTATTTTCCCTGACCACGCGACCCTTACATTTATTAACTTTTCTTGTAATTACAGTATAATCTCTAAAGTCTAGTGAGTGAAAAAATCCCCTCCTTTAACAATGGTCTTTTCCCAAGCATTACATCTATACAAATAGATAAAAAATATTATATTGAGTTAGAGAAACACGCGCACACACACATACACACACTCTCTCTCTCACATGCGGGTATGTACATTCTTGTTATGTCCCTAGTTAGATATTACTGTGGAAGCAAAATAGACAACAATAATATATAAGACTAGAATGTGTGTTGACTGATGATAGAGTCTCATTAGTCATGATATAGGATATCAAGTCAAACATATAGGTACTTGTTGAAGCGTAGTGTACCAGACTGACCAACCTTGAGAGTGATACATGGAGACCATGTAATGGTAGTCAGAATATACTCTCAAAGTGACAGTGGTGATTATGGTTCTTAGACTTGAAGTCACTACACTCATAACATGTTGTTAGATAAACTTTGACACCATCCAATGTGACATGGAATAAGAGTTTTCATAAAGGCGATGCTCGGGTACATTACGACACATGGGGTTCAGCTATGAGTGATGTAGATGAAGTTTGTCCCACTTGTAGGATTTAATATCCTAGCCAATTGATAAACGAGACTGAGAAACATATGGCCATACTCATGTGACTCAATATGTGATATGTGAGCTCACATGGACCTCATACAGTCTGCTCTAGTTCAAGGAAAATATATTGAATATTAAGAGGATGATGATTTCATGTCTCGAGTTCAATCTTGATATCAGAGACAAAGGAACTATACGATCATAATAACACTGATCACTGATTGTAGGTTGAAGTTTCTCTCCAACTTTCCAATTTCTTGGGTAGCAATGACGTGTTGCTAGATACATTCATTGTTGTGATGTCATAATCTAGTTATGTATAGTCACTGCCAACGTAATTTGGGGCCGATAGGGTCACACACATAGGATGTACCTACAACAGGAATTTACTCATGGATAAGGTTTAACTTGGTTACCAAAGTGTTTAGGTATAGAACTTAAACAACATTGGCTGTCAGTTGGCTAACTGGAGTGTCTATTTGATAGTCTGCGAATGCTAGTCAATTGACTAGAGTGTCCTCACGACCGACTAGATAATCAATCGGACTGGATCAAGGAATTGATGCTGACGTCGTGACGTGCACTGATGATCGCATTAAAAGTAGTATGTTTACAAATAGAAAAAATAGCCAATCGACTAAAGTGTCCAATCAACTGACTGGCATGCCATTCAACCGAACGGTAGTCCATCCAATAGATTCATGATTCACAATAGCTAAAAATTATGAAATCCATCCCATCATGTCTCTAGGTTTGTGGAAACCCTAGCCCATCTGCTCCTATATAAATAGGGTGGCTAAGGATCTCACTATAATTCTATGATAAAACTTCTCATCTCAACATTGTGGTAATGTGAGAGCCAGAGACATCTTACCCATAAAGGGGAGAGATATCCAAAGGGGACAAAAGTTCGATGCTAACATGTTGAGAACATGAAGGGGACAACTCCTTCCTTACAGTTCTAGAAGAACGACGTGGAGTTCCTTATGGTTTACGTGGGCTATGTAGAGGTGTGGAGGCCATCACCATCATGCAAGGAGAACAACGTCAACCATCATTTGTGGTGCTACAGTTGGAGGCTGTCACTGACAATCGTTCCTATGCAACTTGAGAAAGATGCACAACTCTACATGTATTATTTTTGGACTTGTTCTAGTACCAGGTATATTCTTTGCAAACCTCTTTCCTTTCATAGTTATTGACACAACTCCATTGGTCATGGAGAATATGGCAAGAAAATGTTTGTTTCTGCTGCCATCTCTGTCACTGTATTTCCTTACAATATGTACATATCAGAATTTTATGCTAACAACATCGACTTTGTCTTCTCTTTTAGGGTACGCTTCCAACCCCTTAGGTAGAGAGCAAGGAGGTGTGTATCAAAGTTGACCATAACTTATTTAAGAGTAGTTGATCTTTCTTGGGATGTATATTGATGCAGTTGGTTTTTACTCTTTGCAACTTATTTCCTATTATTTTCTTTCACCTAGTGTGGTGAAGAACAATGCTAAATATACATATTTTATAATTAAATCATTTTATCTTCTACTAATACATTTTTGGTGAATGATACAATACACACTTAAATTTTAGTTTATCATCCTTTGTGAAAATTATTATCATGTTTGTCATTGGATGGTTTACTATTATTCGTATTGAGTAAGTGAGTGGCTCCCCTTTTGGGTCCCACTCCTTACAGCTTTATACTATTACTATTGATAGTCAATGGTCCTTATCTTCTTTTGGACTACATCAACATCTTTCCATGTTTCCAATAATTATTCCTCTTCCCATAGGTGGTAAGGACAAAATTAATATTGGTGTTGAAGCTAATATAAATTTAAGACTCATTTGGTGGAATGCTAGAAATAAAATTTTGTCTGATTTCACTTGGATTTGGAAGTAAAAAGCTCCAAGAAGATCTTATATAAATGTAGGGAAAGTGGATCACAATAAATTGGTCACAACTGATTATGCAAGGAGAAGGGGTTTTTCTACTCCGATTTGTTTCCTCTGCAAGAACAACACTGTAGATGGCTCTCACAATATTTTTTTTTTCCTTTCCTTCTCATATTTGGTTGTCAACTAATAATGAATTGTTGACTCAATATTCCTATATGTAGAGAATAGTTATGTTTTCTCTCATCCAAGCAAGATCATTCCTTAATCTTTCTATCATTCACTCTTTCTATCATTCACTTTTTGTGGCTGGAGTGAAATTTTAGAGTTCATGAGGATAAATTCACTGATGCTAACTCTTTCTAGAGGATGATTTGAAGTATAGATGTTGGGTTGTTGCAATGTGATTTTCCTTACTACTAGCCTTATGTCTTGTAGTCAACCTGAGGATTTGTTTGCTTTCGATCTCAATTTGATGCCATGGTCCTTCTCCCAAAGCTTGTCTACCTACATGTTGGGGGTTCTTTTGGATAAGTATGTTATCTTCATGCTTCAGATCTTTATTGAAGTTTTCTTCCTTTCCATTTGATGACTAAGTTTCATTTGAGAAACTCATCCTTTCTCTTTTTTTGATCAAGATCTTCCTGCCAACTGTATCAATATACTCACAATGTACATACTCACAAAAATCAATACAAAAAGGAAATGAAGCTAAATTAACCAAAAAAATTGTGCATACTTTGACAGGAAGAATAAGTTGCTTGATGTGAATAAACATGCATAAATATTTAATGTGTGTTATAATGTGTTTGAAACATATCTAAGAAAAATAATGGGATGTTTTAAATGAGTGAGGATAATCAATGTTCCATCAATGATGATAATATTAGAATCAATGAACTTAATGGGTTAACCAAGTATATTGGAATTCATACAAGATAATACAATATGACTCTCTTGATGATGAGATAAAGATAATGTGATTTGAAAAGCAAATGTTGAGTATAATGAAAATTTATAACTATCGGTATGAATATAACATGGCTAAACCATAGTTATACTAGAACTCATATAATTAGGTCCTAAAATATAAATCCAACATTATAATCCTAATCTACATGGTTAAAATATCCAATATATCCATTTTCAACCAAATAGGATCATGCTTGCAAGCCTAATTTTAGAAAAGAGATAATATCTAATATTTGAGTAGAATGTTGAATCGAACTTTAGGTTTCAATCATTAATATTCCTGGACGTTTCCTAAGTGGTTGTCACATTGTTCTTTTACCTTTCCTCCACCTCATGGGATCACTCCCGGATGAACATGACTCCTTGCAGGTCAATGCAGCGACTTTTAACCCTTCCTTTTCACCCATTTCCTCATCTCCCTGGAATTTACCAACTGTGTGGGTTCCTCCTCTTATTCTATATTTCCTTTCAACAATATGTTTTCCTTCACAATAGATCAAGACTCCTAGAAAGTCAATTTAGAGGCTTTTAGCCCTTCCTTTTCACCCATTTCCTCATCTCCCTGGAATTTATCGACCCATGTCAATGCTGCAGCTTCTAGCCTACCTTTTCACCCATTTCCTCCTCTCTCCCTAGAATTTACCAACGGTGTGGGTGCCTCGTCTTATGCTCTCTCTCTCCTTCCAACAACATTTTCTCCTTCCAACCTATGTAACTCACATCACAACGTAGTCTATTATTATCTCTCTTTTTCTTTAAGCTAAATAAGATAATTCAACATTGTATGTATGGTCTTTAAAATAATCTAATACTGCCAAATCTAAAAAATTCATAAGTCTTCAGATTAATCTAATATTCTCAAACTAGTATGATAGATAAGGTATGCTTAATTTATAGTAAAATACAGTAAGGTTCTTTACATACGACTCAACTTTGTTGATCTCAGTATATATTCGTTCATGATTATTGCTCGACAATGGCAGATCCTGGCTTTCAAGATGGGTGAGGCTAAGCGACAATAAATAGTTTTGTACAATAATGAAAGTTGATATTGGAATATATGAAGGAAACAAAGTTATGATCTTTATTAAAAATAGGGAGTTCTGATTTTTTTAGAAAAAAAACAAAGACTGACTCATTACATTAAAGAGTGTGGGAGAACCCCAACAAGATATTCTATCATAAACAAGGTTTGACATAAAAAAGTTTGACGGAAACCTAAGTAAAAAGAAACAACGAAAGCAAATACTAATGGCACATAATTAGATTAACAAGCAATCTTAATTTGTACATTACAAAAAACAAATCACTCTTAAGCTACCAACTAATATAGACACACAACACAACTAGATTTCTTTAGATTTTATTCCACAATATCAACTTTCAAGTCAATCAATTTTTTTATCTTGGTAACTGCTATCTTTTATATTGGGAAACAGGAAGGTATTCTTCTCTTTCTCTCTCCTTTGTCCTCTCCTCTCTAATTCTTTCTTCTCATAACTCATAAATTAATATAGTTCTTGTCAAAATCCTACTATTATGATTCCACCTCCAAATCTATTGAATCTAGGTTGTTGTCTCGTTCGTGTCCCAGAAAATCCTTGCAATTCATTTACCCAAAACCCACCCCTAGAAAAAAATAATGGGATATGTATAGCAGAGAATAGCAGGGAAACATTGGAATAGAAAGTTTAAAAATAGAATACTTGAACCCTATAACTCCCCCTGAGTGATCATTCACTCACTTTATACATCATATTCTTTCCTTCTCCATTCTTCCCACCATTCCTTCCAACTTTTCCTCTTCCATCATGTTCCTCTTTCCTTGTCCATTCTACTTCATGCGGTAATGAGAGAAATTGTTGAGATACTAGTAAACACACATGTTCCATGCACGTCAATAATGAAGTTGGTTCAACTAAAATAAAAAAACTTCTTTTCTAAATATATGATTATATAAGTAATATTATATGTAATTAACATTTTGGAATTATCACATCCAAATAATATTATTGATAAAAAATAATATTGATACATATACTTTCTTTAATGTTAAGTGATATTTTTTTCCAATGGAAATACTTACGGATCAAAGAAACATCATAGATAAATGAATGGGTTTATTAGTTTGTAGATATCAAGCTTGTAACATTAACAAAGAAATTATTTTTTTTCTAAAAGAATCAACGATTCATTCATCCCGTCGCTAGGGTTTGAACTCTTGACCTCTTGGCCATACAACACAATTTTACCACTTAGATGCCACTTTAAAAAAACAAAGGAATTATTACAAATTTTCATATTATTGTTTGATGTTGTCATATTATTCTCCATGAAAAATGAGTTATTGTTTAAAGAGTTAGGTTTTATCATCATATTTGTTCATATTAGGTAATGAAGATATTTTCTAAAAAAGGTGGGTAATACTTTCATCCCATTAGATATGGAATCAAACTCAAGACCTATATATTCCTTATAAGTTTTCTTTGTTATTCATGTTGCTCGATTGTAATCCTCTCTCAAAAACTTGTTACTTCTCTCCCTCACCGTCTTTAAGATATCTTTAGAATTTGGACACTCTTGTTGCAATTATCTTATAATACCCTAGCTTTATGGTCGCCGATATGGTTTATTGACTTGATGAATTGTTGTTGATGCTTTGTACAATGTGAAACCAAATAACATTTGTACAACTTACAATTAAAGGTCATATTTTATGAATGATTTCATTTGTTACGTTACGCCAACATATTGAGCTATTTGTTTGACTAAATATATAAATTGTGTGGGATGTTGAATAAGAGTTACATAATAACTATAACCATAATGGTTTGAAGTTTATAGCATTAAGTAGGGGTTTTATTTATGCATGCATGGGATAAATTATGCATCACTATTTCATGGGTCCATCATCCCTTAGCATAGTGGTAAACAATGCATGCTCCTAGTATAAGAAGGAAACTGGTCTTTAGATTTTTTGGCAGTGCCCTACTTTGGATAGATTATGGAGGAGAACCTATGTTGTTGTTCACTTCCTGTGTAGGATGGCCAAGGGGAACATTTAGAAAGGCTAGGTAGTTGTAAGACGCACTTGTTCTAATGATGTTGATGCATGATATAATGTGTCAAATTTTCAGAATGCACGATATGTTTTTGATATTAGTTCAACTACCCCATCTTGAATATTAATATTGTTTATGAGTAACAAACAAGAGATAAACATGTAAAGAGAAAGTACAAAATGGAGAGAGTAGATATGAACGATTTTTTGAAGTAAAAGTATTACCAACAACTATTGATCTTTAATCTTGTTATTATTTGGTTTCTTTGGTACACATCCACTTTCTTATCATGACGTAACCACCCACTTCACTTGATTTAAGAAAATAAATAAGTAGAAAATTGATAGTGAGTTAATTTGAATTTTGGAAGAAGGAAATTTAGTATTAGAATTTTGTATGAGAGAGAAAGTTATACAAGGAAAAGAGATACTTTAACAATGGTAATCTGTTCCAAATTTCTAGAGATAAAAGTGACATGTTTAAGTATTGAAATAAACTATTGACCTGCATGGAAGTGCACTACTATATTGGTATCAATTTATTCATATTGTATTTACACATGAATAATATCTAAATATAGAAAATAAAATGATGTCCTTAACTAGATCAAATATAGAATTAATATTAAAATATTTATTTAATTTCTATAGAAAAGACCAATAAGAAATGAATATGGAGGAATCATTGCTTGCACACTAAAAATTCTTTATTAGGGATCCATATGTAGAAAGTACAAATAGAGATTATTTGCCTCATGAAACTGAACCACAACAAAAAAATTATTGATGGAGTAGCCAACAATATTCATTAGTAAATGTAAAATAAATTACAAACTAAAGAGTAATTCATTACTTAATATACCATATAAAACTATGTTAAACATTATGTTCATAAAGGTAATAAAAGAAAAGTGACGAAGGTGAAGATAAAGATTGTATAGTCAACAAATTCGTTACTGTTATTTTGGGCAATTATTATTTGAAATGTGACTAAGAGAAGTCAATCTTGTTGCATGAACCTTATGTGGATTGTGTTGCAGAACTTATGCACATTGTGCATTGGAAGTTAACTTTTTATGCAAACAAGAAGGGAAAATGAGGTATTAAAATAAAGAATGAAAATTATTGTGGAAGGACAAAAAAATCTAGGTACACACCTCACTTGTTTTTTCATGAAGTCTAATGATGAATTTGCCCCAACAACTTGTCCAATAATTCATTGTCATTGTCCACAACCTCTAGTATTTGTGCAATTTACTTGTACAAAAATTATTCTCACAATTACAGGAGACATGAACATATCTAAGAACGCTTCTCTCGAAGGATTCTCTTATTCATTGCGATTCCATGTAGTTTTTTTTATCTTGTTGTTTGTTTAATATTGGGCAATAAAAAATAAACATTGAAAAAAGAATGTACTTCTTGAAAACTTCATAAAAATATGATTATGAACACTCTAGATATAATACCAAAAGAACATTTAAATTTGGGACTATGGGTTGACGATCAGATGCTCGTCCAGGTACGCTTGGTTAAATCTTTAACTAAGTTCTTTTGTTGGTTGTTGCGAGCCATTGGCTACTTCAATCACCTCCTTGTGTCATCTTGAAAGACAAAACATGTTCAAATACTTAGGTTGTCGGGTAGGGAGTTGCACATACATGCATAAAGTTGTTCTAAGTGATAGTGTAGTATGATTTGTTGTTGCTTGGTGGTGGTTGTGGGTTGTTAAAGAATTGTTAGGAATTGTAGTGGAGAGTGAAATATTCTACAAAACTGAAAGTGTAAGATTTAACATGGAAAAATCTCCCCAAGACGAGAAGAGAAAAACTACATGCAATACCAGCCAACAAGCACTATGTAATCAAGATTAAACATCACACCATCCAGATTTAATTACCCCTAAATTCGTATAGCTCTCCTAAATGAGAACAAAAATAGGAAGAATAGAGTTACACCCAACATGTACAAAATATCCCATTTATCTTTTTCTCCTCATAATACCTTTCTCATTGTAGGGGATCAGACACACAGTTGTGCCCTTACCTGTTGCTGCTATGAACACTGACCGGGCTGCCTCTGCTCCTCATGAGGTTGCCTACATCATCGTCAACTAGAAGCTCTCTCTTCTTGAGAGAGGAGATATGCATCCTTCACTAATCAGATAGACTACTATGATAGTCATTGCTGCAACGCCATCATAGTGCCACCAACTGATGTGTGTCTTTCACTGATCGAATACGATGCCATTGTTGATGCACCACCAATGTGTTGCTCACTGTCAGCCGCTACTTCACTTCAAGGCAAAGTCACTGAACCTCTCTTACCATAAGAGAACACCACGAGTTGTTCTTGTTTTATGGTTCTTCTACCACAGATTGCACCAACAACAAACAACTGATGGGATGATCTCAATGGCTTCCCCCAAGGCCTCTATTTACAGGCCTTCATGACATGTGGTAGCAACTAAGAATTCCACTCCAATTCATAGTCTAATTCCTAATCTAATTCCAATATTGCAAATAGAGAGCCATCTTCTCTCCTATTAGATTTAACTCCTACTAGGATTGGAAAAACAAGACAATTCCTTCTCAAGCCCAAATCCAATTAGGGCATGTGCCGAAACAATCCTTTTCCAACAATCCCCACTCCAGCCCATAAGGGAGACGTTGTCTTCAAAAATCATCCAGAGTAACTTCTAGATTCCATCCCCACATGTGATGAATTCTGATAGGTGGCCATTCTCCTCAAGCATGTCATCATCCTGTCATTTTCATCCCTTTTCTTGAAGTACCACCCGAACTTCACTTTGTTCCCAGACAACTACAAAGAAGTGTCTTGGCAGTGCCACTTCTCTCTCTATGCCCACACCTAGAACTTTCTTTGCTCCCCTTGACCGTTATGTCAAGCCATCATAGATGAAAATTGTATTTCTCTCCTTCTATAGTAAGACTCAGAAACCTTCCTTTGACGCTCCCCCTATCGATGTAATCCCACATAAAGAGTCAGATTCTCCATTCTGTATGCATCAATTATCTGTGCACTACATTATCCTTCTTCTTCATGTGCACACTGTCTAGAAGAAGTCTTTAGAGAGACCTTCTCTAATTGGGATCCATCCTGATGCTTGTAGAAACTTCCTTTCTACCCTTGCTGACATCATTGAGAGAATCCCATAGCTCAGACATGCGGCTATATGTATGCGTATCAAGTCCTCCTCATCTCCTTTGAACTGGTGTTGGCTTCTTGACTTCCTGAACCTTCTCTTTATGCACTCTCAATGTGGTTCTATATAGATTGCAGCATAATCTACCTCGAGCTATCATCAAGAACCCTTTTGTTGCCTTGCACATGCCACATTCGAACCCGAGATCATATCCAACAAAGAACCAGAAATTACACTAAACCTCAAGTTTGGACCATGACAAACATCCTTGAGCATGCTGATGATCTTTTAAGTCAATTTGAACTTGCTCGATCCATTCAATTACGACCTTATAATGCAATAGCATTTTTAGCCGAATTGTTGTTTTTGTTTTTGTATTCTTGATTTATCCACTAGGTTAGTCCGGTTGATTTTTTATGCCCAGTTTTGGTGTAACAACTATATTTTGATTTATTCTCTTCTTCCAAGGGTAGTAGTTAGCATTCCCCATCTTCACATTGCTAAAGTTTCCTCTTCTACATTTTATGAAGAACTTCATATGATTTGTAGCATGACATGTCGCTCTTGAATCTACAACCCACTCAACACCATGATCTGTGTTCAAACCCTGCTCTTGGACTGTCAAAATTATATCTTCTACAATGGAAACTCTATTGTTCTGGTCATCATCTTCTTGTTATTTGGTAAGTTCTTGTGACACCTTCTTCCAGATCTTGCAATCCTTCTTGAAGTGTCCAACTTTTCTGCAACAGTAACATTCTTTACTCTTTGTCTTTGACTTCCTATGATTAGAACCGTGATTGCAACTCTGATTTCTTCCTCTACCTTCAACATATAGAGCTGAACGTGAAGAATTAGATTTTCCACATTCCCTTCTATGGATATCTTCACTCAGAATCAAATCACAAATATTGTCAAGCTTCAGCTTCATGCTTTCTGATGAATTGATGACTGTTGTCACCGTAGTAGGCCAACTCTCGGGCAAAGAGGAAAGTAAGATAAGGGATTTAACTTCATCATCAAACTCTATCTCCACTGAGTTTAGTTCAGTAATTATGATGTTGAACTCATTGATGTGATATGATACCGAGGCTCCTTCACTCATCTTCCAGTTGAACAAATAACACATCAAATGGACCTTGTTTGCAGCAATCGGCTTCTCGTACATATCTGATAATATCTACAGAAATCTTGTCGTTGTCTTCTCATTGGCAATGTTAAACACAACATTTCGTGTCAATATCAACCTGACCACCCCAAGTGCCTGACGATCAAGGAAATCTCAATCCTCCTACTTCATCTGTTAAGGGCTTAGTCCCCACCAGAGGTTGATGCAATTTCTTCTGGTATAAATAATCTTCAATTTGCATCTTCTAGAAGCTGAAATCTTTACCATCAAACTTGTCAGTGCACACTTTCCCATCTTTAGAAGCCATTGCCACTCCCACGTAAACCTTCCAACCTTACTCAGATACCACTCTAAAATCAGGTCTAAAACCTATCCCAGTAAATCAGTTGCATTTTTCTACATAAATGTGCATGTTTGTATTTTTCTGATGAACCAACAATTAATTAAGATTTTTACAAGTTAAAATAATTTACTAATTAAAATGAAAATAAGCAAGGAAAATATTGGATTACCCCTGAGGTATTGCAATTATAATGTCTCACATGACACTGAAACTTTGGTCGTATATCACTAATGACCCCTTAGTCAAGAACGGGTAAAAATAGGTAAAAAGGCAAAATATGCCCTCGCTGGTAACACAAACAAAAACACCCATCAGGGCCTAACCTAGAAATATGATGACCGTCGTGCTCTTCCTAACTCACGGAAGGCAACATCCATGGAGCTCTGGGATCTTGGGCTCTAGCAACAAATGTCGTGACCCTTCCCTTCCTTATTCCCAGGAACAACACAGTGGTTCCGTCATGTTCAACAAGACCAGACCACTCCCTTTGCCCATGCACCACCATGTCTCTAATCTATAGGTGTGTCCAACGCTATTGCCAGACATCAATGATGCCTAGATCATAGATTGGATGAGGAATGAAAGAATAATAGTGTCCACCAAAGTTTAAAGTATCGTGCAAAGTGGAGATGAGCAATGGAAAGGTAACTCGACTGTAGGGTGGCGAGAAGTACGAGAATATAGATAGAAACAGAAGGTGTCCCAGATGGTTACCTTGGGTGGAATTATGGCAAGGTGGCTCCAGTTTCTGACACTTAGAGATCTACCCCTAGGGAAGATAGACACCGATAGTGGCTCCAAGTCATCCTCGAGTAAAATTGATCACCAAGAATCGAGGAGGGTTCATCGTGGACCAGTTCAGGATCAATATAGAGTGATATCGGGCTCTGAGGCGAGGTAAAGGGTGAGACTGGCGAAGGCAGCGACGACTGCTCAAAACCTAAAATGGGTGTATTTTATTTAGGCTATCACTCACCCTAAGTGAGTGCTCGTAGGAATCGGTAGGAGGTAAGGAATTTGTTGGTGAAGAAAACGTGAGGCTAGGATGATTGTAACTATCCCAAAACCATCGACACCTTGGGCACACACTATGCCCACGTGATTCATGGGGAAGCCAGAGGTAGGGGACGACTGAGTCCCACTACTCGATTACCTAGATACTTGGACCGCGACACCCGCATGACAAATAACCAACCCTTGCACCAAAGTTCGAGCCATGACAAATTAAATTGATTAAATCGACCCCAAACTATATGTTAAATCATACATAGCCTTTTAGAGTCTAAATAAGGTTGAATTTGATGTCCAAAAGACTCCAAATTTTAATGGTTAGCTAATAAGGATATAAGGAACACGATTATAGCCTTATATTTAGGTTTTGAGGTCACCTAAGTTGTAAATTTACCATTTTTCATTAATCACCTACTTAATGTAATGAAGTTAGTCTAGGGGTCAATTATGGTGAAACTTTCCACCTTATCTTGATTCCTGTCATTATGAGATCTAAACTACCCTAGTTCTCAAATCTAGGGTCAAGAAATCTAGATTATTGTTAGTGCTAATAGGTTTCCCAATTTAGATATTAAGGTAACAATATCATATTATTTCATCTCTATGGAATCCTAATGAGTCAATCTAGGGTTTAAAGATCAGAATGCTAACTAGTTTAGTATAAAACATGAAAGATGGTATCTAAGAGGTGCCTATTAACATAAGGGACAAAAAAGAGGAAAGAAAGGCTTGTACCTTGAATTGGGGATGATATAGATTCCTTGTGGCAAGGACACCAATCTAAGATCATGTAATTCATGGAAAGGCACAGTCTACATAATTTTGGAGGCATGTAGCTGATGGTTGCAATGTGTAGCATGTCAAATTAGAGCGAAAGGTCATCTTCTTCCATGTATTCCATGGTGCCCCTTAGTAATCTACATGAATAGTAACAATGATGTTTCTCATCTGATATTCAATCTTTAATGTAGTAATATTGGCACCAATTTGTTCAGATACATGCATGGCCTTATCGAGGAATGCTTGTTAGATCCATGAACATAAATAGTACTAAGAATGTTTGTGATCTAATATGGAGCTTGAGTGTGATCTCTTCCAGTGCATCCTTGAGCTCACCATCAAAGGAGATGGCTGTATTGATACCTGGTTGGATATCTCTTGGATCTATCCTTTGGATGATAAACATCTTTAGAGGCCATTCATTGAGGTATGCCTCATCATTGGTGAAGCATAATGGGACCTTGAGGCCTTAGCATATAGCTTTGATAAGAAATGACATGTTGTGGTCATCTCCTAATGGTATATCATCCTTGGAAAAGATATTAAATGTGGGGTTGTGATGACCTGATTGTGGCAACAAGAGCTTATGTACTTACCTATTTGATGGCATGCGATTATCTAAGGTCTTCATCACAACCTCATGATGTATTTTATGATATGGTGTTATTTTGATGAGTGAAACCTCTTCTTCAGGCTCACCCAAAAATTGGATGACATTAGACCCTTTCATTTCATGTTTTTGTGCATAGTTCAAGAGCAGGAGGTACTTCCTTAAGATCTGCCATGATATTGTCAATCCCCACGGTTCTGTTGTTTGTAGATACTTCTAGAGCATCAGTAGGTGCCTTATCATAGACTATAATTCTAGTTTTCCTTTGTCTAGAGGTGGGAGGGCCTCAACTATGGTGTCTTAGGTCATGATATGTATCAGTGTAGTCCATAGATCTTACACGATCTCATCCATTGTTTAATGTTCTTATACCACCATTTGTGTTGTTATCTTAAGATGAACATGTCATAGTATGATAATTTACATCATGGCGTCTGGTGTTGGTTCTTTCTTGGGTATCCAAACTAGACAAAGATATAGGTGTTTCCGTGCCCCTTATATGATGACATGTCATTGGAGGAACCTAGGAACCACATGTCTTTTTTTATGAACTATGGTGGTGATAGTGTTGGTTCCAGTTATCCAAAATCCCTTTTATATGATATGGTATATGTAACCCATCGTAGCATCTTCAACTATTACCATGGATGCCACTACATTGGATGTCGTGCATAATGGGATGGATGATGTGTTAAGAATGAGGAAGTTGTTCAAATGACATGCCAGGAGAGGATTAACATAGAGGATTATGTGTCATGAACTGAATTTGAGGTAGTAAAATGTAGTCTTTAAGTATCCAAGGAGAGGAGTATCTCAACTAGTCATGTAAATTTATTCCAAGGAGATAATAGTAGTTGTAGTAGGAAGGACTACATTTCGTAACTACTTGCACCTTCTTAGCAGATACATTTGGATAATTCAAGATTACACATGTCATGAGAGAAGAAAACAAAGTAGGGAACTATTTGACTGTGGTATCTATATATGTAGGTTCTTATTCTAATTTTGTGGAGTCTTTTGATAACTTTGTACTTTTGCATGCCTAAAATGATTTAGTTAAATTTGTATGCATAAGTCTTACCCCTAAAGAAATCAATTTAATTGGTATGACCCTGAAACAATATGGAAAGTTAGTTGCTTTGATGTGTTTACATTAATGTATTATGTAGTTCATGGTTGGATTCAGTTAGATGGATCATGTTTAGACAGTTCATGTTGGCTAGTTTGAGTCATATCAAGTTGGGCTTGGCCATGTCAAACATGAAAATCATTGTCAAGCAGGGTCGCTTCATGTCAAATATGCAATTGGGTAGGATAAGGTTTAAGTTGGGTCAACACAAGCCCAACCCATTGTGATGCCTAATCCATAAAAGGCCCATTTTTTACAATTCCACCTTGTCTCATAGCATTTGGGTTCCTCTATGACAAACCTAAACAATTTTGAGCATTGACCAACTCCACGACTGACAGCTGAATTCTCCATGTGGGTGATGTCATCAGTGGTATATTGCCACTAGACAGCCTATAATCCATCAAGGAGTGGTGGGTGGCAGATAGGGATGGAGCAATTGAAGAGGTAGACATGCACTGCAATAAGCGATTGTCATACTTTTTTCTACCCAATCATGTATCCTATCAACCACGCAAGAAGAAAGTGGTTGAGACATGTGCAAAAGAATGGGTGACTTGCATCCATTGTCAACCACCATGAATCCCATTGGTGTTTGAGTTTAGGAATCCCATTGATTCAAGCATGTTGAAGCTTCATTGATCTATGGTCATTAGCCATCAACAACAACAACCACCACCACAATACTACTTATGGTTAGGGTAGAGGAAAAAGGATGAAACCCTAGTTTGACTAACTTGGAAAACATCCAAAGGTCAATAAGACAAGGAATATTATGAAGGAAAATACAACCCAAATAATGTACATTCAATTTGCAATCAATCCATCAATTATGGTGGAATTTCACATAAGTCCACAAACATACATGAAATTGTAATTATAAGGAACTAAGGTGCAATCGTGGTCAATTTAGAGTGATATTTTCACCAGTTGAATTTAGGGATAAACCAAGTATGAATATGAAGGAAACAAAGTTAGAGATATTGCACACAAATTTCAATTTGGTCCTCATATCATAAATAATTTACAACTAAGTCCACAACTTGCAAGGAATTTTAAGATTAGGGCAAGCAAAGTACAAATGAACCAAATTAATGATTTCAATGAATAAATTAGAAGTAAAACATAATCAAGAACATTATTATGATGATAAAGAAATATTATAGGAATATTAAGGGTAAGCTAGATTCATGGTCTCACAAAAAATGAGGTTGCATATTTTCTCTATCATGTGCCTCAAGAATGGAATTGAGTCCCTTTTTATAAAAAAATTTGTATGCATCATTATACTCATAATAGGAGGCTCCATACCCCTCCTTTGGGATACTCATCACTCTGCTTGACATCGAACACCAGTGAGTGTGGTGATTTGGATACAGAGGTATGTCCTATGAAGTGGACATAATTGAATGATTGCACATCTCTTTGGGAGTCAAATCAATGATTCTCTTCATGTCATAAATCAAATTCACTTTTGCTAAGATTAGTATGTATCTAGATTGTAGTTGTTTTGGATTTCTTGGACAAAATCTCAAACTTATAGTGATTTCCCTGATCTTGGCTGTAATGTTGGGGGTATTCATTCTATTCTTTTTCATCAACCTCCTAAATGAGATAGGGTATCACCACGGGAGTGATTGCTTTAGTTGCATATGAATTGTCTTTTTTAGTGGCAACGATGCATGGGAAGTAGGGGTGAGGACCTCCACGATGAGGGCCTAGGTTTCAACTATGCAACATCCAAAGTCAACTCTCTTCATTGTGTTGTATATTCTAGGCCTTCATGCTAAAGTCTCTAGAGGAAGGTCTAGAGATTATGTGATGGGCTAGATTTTTGTCTTAATTTCAAGGATGAAATTTCCCTTAAGGTGTGTAGGATGTGATGGAGTGAACTTTCAAAGTATGTGAATACCTAATGATATAGTTGGATCCATGTGTTTAAGTTATTTTGAAGAACTCCAAGTACTTTGATAAAATATGGATGATTAATTGTTGACACCAAGTTTAAGATTCCTAAGTTGATGCCCTTTTGGATTAAGTTGTTAATGGTCAAATAGTTTAAAATTTAGGACCAAGATTTGATGGGATATAACTTGGATGATAATGAAGCCTTGGTCAAAGTTTAATAATCTTATCAATATTCTAGATGGAGCTATTTAGGTAGGAATATGATGAAATAATGTGATTTGTGGTGCACATGCAACAAGGTTAATATCCTTATGACCTTTTTCTAATGAAGATGATGTCACACACTCTTTGAGAAGAAGGAAGCCACAGATTGCATACTCTTATGAGTCGTTCCTAACTCTTGGATATGCAATTGGACCGTGGACGATGAACTGCGATCTTGAAGATTGTGGGTGGAGGACACTTTGAACTAGCAGTTAAACACACATGTAGGAGTGGTCATCCATGATGTCATGACCAGCATGGGTGTGCGCTGATGAGCGGCTTCAAGTAACTAAATAGACATGCTTTGTGGTGAGGAGTGCGGAGACCACTCATTTAGATCAGTTGGAGTGAATGCGAGGGATATTTAACTTCCCGTCTATATTGCTTCTCCTCCTCTGAAACAAGTGATGCGAAGAGGAGAAAGTGAAGAAGAGAATTAGAAATGGAAGTAGATCGAGGAATGCTTGGAGGAAGGTCCTCTCCTCTGCCCCGCCGCAATAGTAGTGCTATAATGGTGGTTGGTGGTGACGCTCTTGGTAGGACCCAGCCTCTGCGGCACCGTGAATGTAACATACTGAAATTCAAGGTCTTCCCTACAATTTACCCACTTTTGAGCTTTTCTTTGTTTTCTAGTCCATTTGGACCATTTTCATAAATTTCCCTTGTTTTATATTCTTTTTGGACCCCTTGTGCAATTTGAGCACAATTCGAGGTTGAAATCACCTTTTCCCTCATTTATGATAATGGAGGGGTGTTTGCACAAATAACCCAATTAAGGAGATAAGTGAGGGTTAATAATGTAATTTGGTCATTAAGGATGGAGATAAGTAGATAATATTAATTTGGAGCTTTTTGGATAAATATATTAATAATAATAAGCATTTGAATTAATTATGAGTATATTAACCTCTTTACTTTCTCTCTCCTCCAATTTGAAGATAAATGTGTGAAAACATGTTTTAAGGTTGATATTTTGCTCTTAATACTCATATATATCTATCACCTCGAATTTGACTCACTAATTGCATTAATATAGTCATTTCATAATAATTCACACCTTTTAATATATTAATAAACACTTTAATGAGAAATATATTTATTAAGGGTCAAATAATGAGTAAAACGAGAAAGTAATTGCATAGCATGATGCTACACTTTAATGAGAGCACGTGGTCCAAATTTGGTGTCATTTGGACTTCATTTGACCCTTCAAATCCATTTTATAATCTTTTAATATAGTGCAACCATGGTAGTTATATCGATTTCATTAATTTCATTTGTCACTCCATTGTTCGGTTATTATGCATCTGTCACGCGCCCCCTTTCACCTTCAGCACCATCCCACGGTTCGGATCCGTTTGACCCATGATCCAACATCATCCTCATCGTCCTCTACCTCCAGCGGGCCGCGAGTCTGGGAGCAGTCCCGACTCCCTGGCTTCTTCACCGCTCTCTTTCTCCCTCCTTCATCATTTCGTGCGGTTCTTATTCCTTTGAGTTCGGCTCTCGATGACGGATTGAATGAGCCCTAGCTCATCGTCTACCTCGTTGGTTTGATGAAATGCCCAATTGGGCGTAAACCACCTTCGCCGCCACGTTTTCACAGAAGGTGCTTGACACCTCCTCACGCCTATATAAGGCTATGGAAACGACCCTCGGGCCGCCACCTTTCTTCCTCCTCCTTCAATTTCTTCTCGTTTGCCCTCAGTCACCCCAACCTGCTCAAAATGCATCTCCGGCAACGGCGGCCGAGAACTCGTCCTCCCGACCACTTCAGTCCAATAACCTATGCGGTGAGCTTCCCCAACCCTCACTCTCCAGTTTCCAACCCTCGGATTACCTCGCGATACCCCCGAACGCCTGGTCCTATAGACCACCAGAAGCACCTCGGCGGCGCCGTGCTTTTCTTGGCCCTAGTGCTCCTCTTCCCGCGGCGATGCATTCATTAGACTCGCTTTGGATCCACGAAGCTGCTCCCGACCTCGGTTTTTGATTTGGTGGTTCTTCTGTGTGGTTTCCCCCGAATTTGCTTTCCCCTATTTCCGGCCAGGTTGGGACTTCTCCTTTTGCTCCAGAGCACGCGAGTGTGTGGGAAGGAGATCATGGTGTTCAGGAGGAGCTAGGGAACTTGTTCCCTATGGCCATTCTCAGTTGCGCGCCCTGAAAGGCGAGATGCGCCATGGAGCCGAGCTCCAGGCTGTGCTACTCACGCCATGGCCGAGCTAAGGAAGAAGCCAGGCCAGTAAATGACCAAGGCACCCTTGCTCCTTCCATTGGGCAATTTTTCGAGTATGGGAATTATCGACATTTCTCCCTGGTTCTCTCTCGCCAACACAAACAATCGGTGTGTTCAAATGACTAGAGTTCCCTTGTGACTGTAATAGATGCATTTAATACGCAAGGGTATTTTAGTCATTGCATCTACTAATTACAACGAGTTGTATTTTCATTTAAATATCTGTCACACTATAGTTTTCCTGCATCCTGATTGGTCGATTTTACTTAATTCATAGTAAATCGATCTATTGTCAGAAAAATGCAAATAAATAGTCAATGGAAAGGATTTTTCATGTAGAACCTGATTATATGGTTTTTGAGTCCTAATTATGATTCCTTTTTCGAAGTTTTCCATGAATCCCTTTTTAAGTATATAAAATATTCTAAAATACCTAATTAATTCATTCTAACTCCAATTTGTAAAATAACATATGTTTTCTTATTCAGGAGAATATGACCAATCTGTTGGATTAGGTTTTGAACCTTAAATCGTGATTTTGTAGGTAAGTTCCAAAAATTAGGGTTTTTCCCTATGCTTTATGTCTTTATATATTAATACATGTGTAAGAATGTAACTAGGGAAATATGGAATTGGATGCAATCAGTTTGGTGAATGTGATGGTAAATAATTAAAACAGGTATGTGAGCCCTATTTCAGTATGTGGACCCTATTTATATATGTGAATCCTATAAAAGATGAATGTGAATGTTTATTGTGCAAACAATCCTAATCTCTCAGTTGGGTCTTTTCCAACCCCTTAATCATTTTTTTGCTAACCTTGTTATCCTTCTAATTGTATTTATTGTCTCTTTACTTATTTTATGCCATTGTGGCTCATTCATTTGAATCATGTGAATCATTCTACTACATATGTTGCCTCATTTACTTGGAAATGCTTTAATCTTGTTATTGCCAATGTTGGCTCATCTTTTTGAAACACTTGGATAATGTTGTTGCCTATGATGGCCCATTTATTGAGATTGTTTCTTGGGTTTTATTCCCAATGCTATGTTGCAATGTTGTTATATTTCTCACTACTACCAAGTGACTATTTGAGCATGATGTATTTTAGGCCAAATGACAATGTAGTGTACATGAGTACAAACCACCCACAGGGCACTGGGGTTTTAGTCCCCCTGCCATTTTATATATTAGGCATTTGGGTTTTAGCCCCCCTGCCACTTTTTAGGCACTGGGGTTTTAGTCCCCCTGCCATTGGTGAGGTCTGGTAGGTGCCTCACCCTAAATTGAGATGAGTTTGTGTCTTAATATATTCGTTCTATGTGATTGTTATTGTGGTGATCGTATATGGCAGTTCTCTTATTCTTATTTGAATATCTATCTCATTCTCTTAAACTCTTGTAGCATAGAGAATCCTTTATAATGCAATGTTGTTGACTAATACTTGTCCAATTCCTTTTTTTATTGACACATACCTTTTATCCTTCTCTTGTTGGATGACCCCAACCATCCAGGCTAGGATCAGAGTGCACTTGGAAGCTTGGTGAACCTAAGACTAAGGATAGGAGATGAAGGAAAAAGAACATATATGATCATAGTTGCTTTTATGTTATTGTTTGGAGACAATGTTGTATTAGTCTAAGTTTTCCTCTACCTAGATCCTATGCTTGTATAAAGTTTTACTCCCATTTGGGAAATATTTTTTATGTACTCTTTATACATTTTGAATAAAGTCAAGATTTTAAATTTCTGCTGCTACACAATTGGTGTTTTTATTTATCATGTTTATAGTAGAGACATGGTCTTTACAGCATGGTATCAGAGCATCAAGGTAGTCAGATTCTTGACTAATTCAAAAATTGTCTCCCTAGCCTATATAGTTTCCCTTTAGTTAGTTTTTCACCTTAGAGTTGACCTAGCATGAAAGTTTGATTTAGGATCATAATAATTTCATAATTAAAAATAAAATTTGTCAACATTTTGGTGAATTGTCTATTAAAAAGCTACTAGAGCAAGAAGTTGAAGTGATGGTGTCTAGAAAGGGTCAGAGCTTGGGGGTTCTTTGGGATCTAGAGTTAGCTTGGGAACTCATTTTATCTTTGTGTTGGTCCCCTTAGGCTTGTATGGACAATAAGTTGAGTAATGATCATCACTCTTGCAATGAGAACACATCATAGGATTCTTTGAGCCAGAAGACTCTCCATGGAAGAAAGGAGGTTCCTTACTCTTTTTCTTACCTTTGGGCTTACTTTTTCCCTTAGGATCCTCCCCCTATAAATCCCAAACCATTGGTAGCACTTTGCTTGATAGAATGATCAAGGATTTCATTTAGGGAGTTCTTCCCTTTGAGGAATTTCTACAGAGAGGCTCTAAGTCTATGATTGTCATCACTAAGTGATATTATATTAGAAGACAAACTAGCAAGATCATCTCTAGAATGTAAAAGGTTAGCCTCTAAATAGAGGAATTTAGTCAAATAAGAATCCTTTTCAAGAGTAATAGAAGCAACATCATTGCTAGGAAAAATAGGTCTAGAAGATAAATCATTCACTTGAGCAAACAACCTAGAATTTTCAATTTTAAGCAATTGAATTTCTTTGAGATAAATATCTCTCTCATCTCTATGAGCATCAATAATAAGCTTAAGTTCTACATTTTTAAAAAACTCAATCTCATTAAGGCACTTTTGGTTATCTTCCCTAAGAGATGTAATGTTCTTAAGATAGACACCATTCTCTTATTCAAATCCATTGTATTGGAGCTCACGATAAAGAAATTGTCCTTGCAAGGAATCAATGCTCTCAAGATGAATTTTCTGATTTTGCTCAAGAATATCAAGCTTAACATACAAATCATCAATGATTTTACCCAATCTCTTCTTTTAAGTTTTACAACCAAAATAAGAAGAAATGGGTAGCATTAAGCATGTCAATAAGAGTCTTTTTATCTAACTCATGCAAACTTACCTCTCTTACCTCACCAAAATCTTCACTTGTGGAGGCCATGAGTGCAAGGTGGCATTCTCCATCTTCATCAGAGCTTGAGCCACTAGAAGATGATCCTTTTGATGTGACATGAGTTGCATCTTTGTTCCTCGTATCCTTCTTGTCTTTCCTCTTGTATTTGCTATCTTTCTTGTAGTCTTTCTCCTTCTTGGAGCTGCTCTTGTGGGGTGACTTTCTATACTTAGGAAATTAACTTTTGTAGTGTCCTTTTTTACCACACTTGTAGCACCTTTGAGTAGATGAAGAAGATTTCTTCCCTTTGAAGTGATTTCCCTTGGAGAAGTTGGCTTCATGCATACTAGGGCCATCATCTTCACTAGAGGATGAGGGAGAGATCTTGCAAGTAAGTTGTTGTTGAACAATGAGAGCCTCCACTTGAGCTTTGAAGGCACTATCTTTGATCTTCCTTGATTATTTTTCTTCTTGCTTATCAAGTCTTGGCTCATGAGCTTATAGATTGCCAATAAGCTCCTCGGTTGGAAGATCGCCAAGACTTCTTACTTCTTCTATGGAGGTCACCTTTAACTCCCATCTCTTGGGAAGAGACCTTAGTATTTTTGGGTTGATTTCTCCTCTATCCAAAGTATGCCACAAAGTAGGTAGGCCGTTGATGATGACGTTGAGTCTTGAATACATCTCATAAAATCCTTCTTTCTGTTGGTATGTATGCCCTGAGAGCCAATCATGGGATGATTGGTGGGATACATTAAGATTGATTTGATAAACATCAAAGGCAAGCTTTCAATTCTTTCTGGTTCAGTCATATGAGATAGTGATAGAACAAATTGAATGTCTAGAGAATGATAGTACTCAATGACGTATGCTTTCAGGTTGAGGACCTAAACGATGAGATCATACGGATGCTAAGAGTTTGTACATTCTTGTTATGTCCCTAGTCGGATGTCATTGTGGAAGGTAGATAGATAGCAATGACACATAAGAGTAGATTGTGGTGTTGGTTGATGACAGAATATCATTAGTCATGATATAGAGATATCAAACCAAACACATAGGTACTTGTTAGAGAACAAGTGTACCAGACAGACCCACTGTGAGTTTGACACATGAAACCATGACATGGTAGTCACAGTCAGTACTCACAGTGATGGTGGTGAGTGTGATTCTTTGACCTGAAATCACTACACTAAACACATGTTGTTGGACACACTTTGACATCATCAAATGCAGTCCTGAAACATGGGTTGTTTTAAAGGTGATGATTGGGTGGCTTTGACACATGGGGCTTTTGAGGGGTGAGTGATAGATATGGGATTTGTCCCTCCTGAGGGAGTTTGATATCTATGGCCACTTGATGAGTAGGATTGAGAAAGGCGTGCACGCATGTGTGAATCAGTATGTGATATTGATGTCATACATATCTCTTCCAATCTACCCTGAGATCAAGAAAGTGAATGAACATTGATAGGATGATTGTTCCATGCCTCCAGTTCATTCAGGATATCAATGACAAAGGAATTATACATTCAATGTAACACCATTCACGGATTGTAGGATTGAAAGTTGTTCTCCAACTTTCTATTTCACTTGGGTAGCACTGATGTGTGACTAGGCACCGCTCTTTGCTTATGAAGCCATAAGTGTTATGGACTTTCACTGCCAACGTGAAATGGACCTGCAGGGTCACACACATAGGATTTAACCTGGAAGAGGAGTTTTGTTCACAAACAATGTTTAGATTGATTACTAAAGGAGTTTAGTAGTTCAATTAAACACTCAATTAATTGATATCTCAATGTCATAATGTTCAAGGTGTTGGACACATTGATTGGAGTATCGAATTGATTGAAACTGCAATTGACTGATTCTGCACAATCTGCACTCCCAACCGATCGACTCATGTGATGAACTGATCGGCTGAGCTTGGTGAACCGATCGGCTCAGATGGTGAGTCGATCGTCTGATGGACATGGTGAAACAATCGCTTCAAATGTTGAAATGATCGGTTCTAGTGGTCCAACCAAGCAAGTTGGGAAAGTAGGATTGGTGAGAAATTTCTTTTCGTTTCACTTGCCCAATTTGATTGGAACAAGGATTGGTATTTGGTACCAATTCGAAACAAAAGAGGAAAAGTCTATCAAGAACTGACCAGGACCACGAACCGACCGGTTCAGAAGTGAACTGACTATTTCATGGGTCCCAACCGATCGGTTGAGGTGTCAACTGACCGGCTCAGGTCCCAAACCGACCGTTTTAGAAATGAAATGATCGGTTCAGGTTGCGCAGTTGGTTGTTTTTGTGGAAATCTCGAACCCTTCTACTCCTGCTTTAGTCCCATATTGCCCGGGATAGAGAACCCTATCCCATGACCCTCCTATATATATAGGGGTATTGGGGGCTTCTCAAAGACAACACAATGCAACCATTTGCTCTGTAAAATTGTCATTCTCTCTGGTTTTGGTAACCGAGAGAGCCCGAGCAAGTGCTACCCGATAAGGGAGGCACAACAAGGGAAATAGAACTGTAGAAAGTGTCTGGTGGCATGAGAGTGTGTCAATGACTAGTACGCTGACAGGAGGGTGCGACTCCTTCCAATTCCTTATGGGACAAGGAGATTAGAGTTCCAAGTGGTCAGTGTGGACTACTTCAGAGGCGGGAGATTTCTGCCGCTCGAAGGACATCTGTCAATCCTGACATTCTCGGTGAGACCAGGAGTCGTTAGTCCCGGTGTGACCAGGAGCTACACAGACACCGTCCAAGACCGGAGGTGAAGACTGCGCAAGCTGCTAGGTATTGTCGTCGAGCAAGCCTCGAGACAAGGTATGATTCCACAAACCATCCTTTCCTATTGTATAGACGTTGACGCGTTTCCTTATTCTGGGTTTGGGGAGGAGAAAATTTTTTGTTTCCAGTGCCTTCTCTGCCTCCCCTAAAACCCTACAGTGGTATCAGAGCCACGTCAACTGCTCTATACTTTAGGATTATCGATATGATCGATTTTGGTTTGTCATCTTTATTTATTGTATACGATGCGAATAAAATTGGCTTTATGCATGTCCAATCCTAAATCCACAAATCACAATTTACATATATGATATGTATTATTAATGTACTCGATACACGTCACCCGAAAATGAGTTTTGTGGTGGATGTATAGCGTGGTTATGGCCAATAAACCCTATCTGTGTATGGTTGTATGTGGTTTCTTGCATCTCGGTCTGCGCACCAATCTTCCTTCTCCTATTCCTGATGTAACTCGAAATAATTCGAGATTTCTTTCCTACCTTTGCTCCCCTCGAATATCACTCGAGTTTTCTCTTTTCACAATGTAAAATAGGATAGAATTTTATTTCATGTTATGTTGAAGAACGGAGGACATCCTGACGACAGCTGAGACTGTCGGGTCAAGGCGTGAACCGATTGGTTGACGTTTGAGACGATCGGTTCAAGGAGTGAGACGATCGGTTGATGACCGGTTCGAGGAGCGAGATGAGAGGGTGATGGACATGATGAGATGCACGACGACCAAGTGAACTGATCGGTTGGAGGAGCCAACTGATCGGCTGGTGGCACCCAGTCGACCGGCCTGATGGCGAGCCGATCAGTCATGTGATGAGTTGATCAAACCCAGAAAGGCAAAGCACAGAGTTCATCTTGTACAGGTTGCATGTGATGTAGACCTAGATGACCGTGATTCCTCTTGGCTTGAGGAATCTCATTAGGATGGCCATAATCATCACTTTTATCATTTTGTATGTTTTCTGTGGGATATAACATGTATATGATACATACTATATATTTTTGTGATTGGATATGTATATGTATATAAAACCAAATCCCTCATTAATGCCTTCCAAATGCGACACATGTGAAAAGCTTGATCGACCAAGTGTGGGAACGCCCAAGCATGGTGCACTGTCTATCTCGTGGAAGCGTGAAGGATGGATATGTGGGTCTGCCCAAGCAGGGTGCATATTCATCATCTTGGCTTTGGGTCGGACTTAACAAGGTGACCTAGATAGGATCTAGCACCTTGAGGCATGGAGATTATCATGGCAAGGAGTTGAATATGACATCTTATCAAGAGTTTCATATGATGCAATTGGCAAGAGTTGCCAACCTGAGAGATCTAAGTTGTGGGTGACTGCCCAAGCTGGTCCATGACTTTGAGGATTTCAGGATCTTGCCCACTAGAAGGTTGTACGCTGCAATCTTCCAAATTGATGGTGAGGGCTATCAATTTGAACTAAAATAGTGGGAGCGATAATTAATTAAAGGCCTAATTATATCATCAACTTTTCAAATCAATCAAATAAGTCAAAAGGAGTTTTGGACTAAAATTGCATATTTTCCCTTTTGTAGTACAAATGGAAACAAACAACAATCACTTTTCTTTGCGATCCATCCTGGAAAAGGACAAGTTAAATGGGAATAATTTCCACGATTGGTTAGGACGTTGAGAACTATTCTCAATCAAAGAGTGAAAGCTCTAAGTCCTAGTTATACCAAAACTAGATGAACTCGATCCCACCACATCAATGGCTGAAAGTATGCTTATGGAAACATATCGAGGATGACATTGATGAGGAGTGCTTGATGTTGTGTTCTCTGAACTATGAGTTGTAGAGACAACATGAGACATATGATGTCTCCAAGACACTGTCTTAGTATGTCATGATAGGAGGAGATCCAATAAGGTATTCACACACTCAATATGATTGGGTATGTGGAAATACCTGACTAAGAAGGATTCCCTTTGAGACAAGAGTTGGCTATTGGTATGATACTGCAAATGTTGCGAGAATCATACAGTTCATGATAAACTACAACATGAACAACTTTGATAAGCGTTGACAAAGTTGTTGGACATGTTGAGGCAAATATGAAGAAAGACTAACCCTAATCTTTGATGAGATCAATGAAAGGTAAGTCTTAAGGGCAAGGGCAAGGGCAAAGCAAAGAAGTGTTCTGATGCTAGCCAACAACCCAAGCCGTCTTCAACCTCAAGGCACATGGGAAAAGGGTGTATGAGGGATTTCCCTCTATATCTAGAAGAACAAAAGAAGATGAAGGAGGGGATGGAGATCTCCACCTAAGGTATCATGAAATGAACCTCTTCTTTATCTGAGGTATATGATACCAAGATGTGGATATGTCATATATGATATCCACAAAGAAGTGATGGCCTTTGTGAAAGGACCAAGAAAGGAGTACCCATCATT
This sequence comes from Alisma plantago-aquatica, assembly GCA_963693085.1. NCBI lineage: Eukaryota > Viridiplantae > Streptophyta > Magnoliopsida > Alismatales > Alismataceae > Alisma > Alisma plantago-aquatica. The sequence continues at coordinate 1,820,427,440 of OY856409.1, read as the reverse complement.
GGAGCAAGTGTTGCTGCCATAGATAGGAGTACCTTCTAGTTTATTTCAGCCTAAAGGGTACGAAATAGAGTTGAGAACTACTATTTCATATTTGCCAATAGATAGAAACACTTTATTTTTGCATATTGTATGACAATGATGGCAATCAATAAAGAGATGTTTCAATTTCTAAAGATATGATCTTTGTGGCAATGCCTTTTTTATCTTGTGGTATTTTATATGCATAAGATAAAATGATACCTAAAAGTTATAGATAACTCAAACAATCAAATTAGCATCAATCATGAGAAATTCGTTTCTAGTTTCCATGTGATGGATAAATCTAGACTCTTTTGGTTAGAGAACCAGTAAGAGACATGAATATCTTGGACATGATTAATCAATCTTCACTAATGGTAGTGGGAGAATGATTGTACTATTAGGTATAATACATGTGATGTATTTACATACCTATTGGAACAAATGCTAATACTTCAAACGGTGTTTAGAGAAATACCAATATGAATATCTTGAAGTGTTCAAGATTATCGTAGATAAAGTGTTAATTCTTGATGAGATAAATGAATGAAATACTTGAACCAAATGTTTGAGATCCTTATGAGTGATTATGATAGTGTATCATAGTGAACTCATGATTAAGGCATGGTGATGTCTAAATCAAGAAGGAATCATACTCTAAGGAGTTAGAGAATGATTATCAAATAACTGAATTCTTCTTAATAAAAGAATACCCCACACTAATAAAGGACATTAAAAATCACAAGGAGTTGTAAGTTCTTATATCCTTAACGGATACACCTCGTTTATCTATGTGATGAGTTGTTCATGTAATGAGTCAACTATTTAGATGAAAATGAGGAACTGAATTTTGATTTATGGTTTATAACCATTACATCCTAAATGACATCCATGTGAACCATAAGGTATGACCTTGATGGTAGCACCCATTGGATGAAATCCATAAGTGCAAATGAATCTTAAGTGTTACGACACATGGATAACATTTTGAGAAGGATGATGCTTGTTGATTGCAACTTAATGACTAAGACATTTGGCATATGGATACTAAAACCGCATTCCTATGAGGAATAAAACAAGGATGTGTACGTGACACAACGTATAAGGTTTATGAATCCACTAATGCAAATAAAGTCTATAAGTTACAATGGACTAATCAATGTGATTGATTGAGTACAAGCAACTCAGAATTGGATCTTTACTTTGATGATATAGTCAAAGGGTTTGACTGATATGTCAAAGATAAAGAAGGGATCTGTGATTTAGTGGGAGCGTATTCACATTCCACATGTTGATGTGAAATGGAAATGTTCTAGAATGGAAATCTAAAAGTGGAAAGTATCTTTAAGGAAGATAGAGATGTTTCCTATGTGATAGGAATAGAGATCTATAGAGATAGTTCTTGAAAACCTCTTGACCTTAAAAGAGAAAGCATACATTGGCAATCTGTACTAAAGGGTTCAGTATGCACAGATTCAGTGGGAGAAAACTTCTCCATGTGACATGGAGTTAGTATCCCAAGGCCAATTGTCTAATTCTTATGAAGAATGGAAACACTAAGAATAGATGTGGATCAATCATGTATGTAATCATCCCATTATCTTGCATGTATCGAAATGGAAAGAACAAAATGCATTCATCATCTTGTACGTAGGACATGGAAATATGATGTGTTCATCATGATAACTCGTATGTGGGACATGATGAGTGGATATATGTCTATTTCCAGTAAGGGTTACCAGAATACCATGAGAACTTGATAAGTACTTGAGAATTACTAGTTCTATGGAGATAAGGAAGAGTTCAATGTAAAGAGTTACATTGATGCGAACTTCCGAAAGGACACAAAATTAATCGCAAATTATATATAGGATATATAAAAGTGAAAGTTTGTTGATAATTGGAAGTGTTCCAATAAAACCATTTAAAAAGAAAAATGCCGAGTATCTATGTGTTAGAGAATAGCAGTGGATACTATATGGATCTGTAAGTTCATGAGATGAACTTATAGATATTCCTCTCATTGATGACAAGTATGGAATCCTTGATCATGCAATGTGGCTAAAGGTTAGCAAAGGAATACTAGATCGCATATTACGACAACTCCATCTCATACGTGTGACGTATAGTGAAGAGATGTGAGACATGCAATTTATACTGACTTTGGTAAGGTGTTGCCATAACTCACTATGTTTGCACTAGAGCACAGTAACATGTGGGACATGTTTGAAGATCACTATGAATATGATTCAAGGGTGATTGGCTCGCAGTGCAAGTGGGAGTCTGTTGGTATGTATGCCCTGAGAGACAATCATGGGATGATTGGTGGGATACATTAAGATTGATTTGGTAAACATCAAAGGCAAGCTTCCAATTCTTTCCGGTTCAGTCATATGAGATAGTGATAGAACAGATTGAATGTCTAGAGAATGACAGTACTCAATGACGTATGCTTTCAGGTTGAGGACCTGAACGATGAGATCATATGGATGCTAAGAGTTTGTACATTCTTGTTATGTCCCTAGTCGGATGTCATTGTGGAAGGTAGATAGACAGCAATGACACACAAGACTAGATTGTGGTGTTGGTTGATGACAGAATCTCATTAGTCGTGATATAGAGATATCAAACCAAACACATAGGTACTTGTTAGAGAACAAGTGTACCGGACAGACCCACCGTGAGTTTGACACATGGAACCATGATATGGTAGTCACAATCAGTACTCACAGTGATGGTGGTGAGTGTGATTCTTTGACCTAAAATCACTACACTCAACACATGTCGTTGGGCACACTTTGACATCATCAAACGTAGTCCTGAAACATGGGTTGTTATAAAGGTGATGATTGGGTGGCTTTGACATATGGGGCTTTTGAGGGGTGAGTGATAGATATGGGATTTGTCCCTCCTAAGGGAGTTTGATATCCATGGCCACTTGATGAGTAGGATTGAGAAAGGCATGCACGCATGTGTGAATCAGTATGTGATATTGATGTCATACATATCTCTTCCAATCTACTCTGAGATCAAGAAAGTGAATGAACGTTGACAGGATGATTGCTCCATGCCTCGAGTTCATTCGGGATATCAGTGACAAAGGAATTATACATTCACTGTAACACCATTCACGGATTGTAGGATTGAAAGTTGTTCTCCAACTTTCTATTTCACTTGGGTAGCACTGATGTGTGACTAGGCACCACTCTTTGCTTGTGAAGTCATAAGTGTTATGGACTTTCATTGCCAACGTGAAATGGACCTGCAGGGTCACACACATAGGATTTAACCTGGAAGAGGAGTTTTGTCCACAAACAATGTTTAGATTGATTACTAAAGGAGTTAAGTAGTTCAATTAAACACTCAATTAATTGATAGCTCAATGTCATAATGTTCAAGGTGTTGGACACTTTGATTGGAGTATCGGATTGATTGAAACTGCAATTGACTGATTCTGCACACTCTGCACTCCCAACCGATAGGCTCATGTGATGAACTGATCGGCTGAGCTTGGTGAACCGATTAGCTCAGATGGTGAGTCGATCGGCTGATGGACATGGTGAAACAATCGCTTCAAATGTTGAAACGATCGGTTCAACTGGTCCAACCGAGCAAGTTGGGAAAGTAGGATTGGTGAGAAATTTCTTTTCTTTTCACTTGCCCAATTTGATTGGAACAAGGATTGGTATTTGGTACCAATTCGAAACAAAAGAGGAAAAGTCAATCGGGAACTGACCAGGACCACGAACTGACCAGTTCAGAAGTGAACTGACCGTTTCATGGGTCCCAACCGATCGGTTGAGGTGTCAACCGACCGGCTCAGGTCCCCAACCGATCATTTAAAAAATGAAACGATCGGTTCAGGTTGCACAGTTGGTTGTTTTAGTGGAAAATCTCAAACCCTTCTACTCCTGCTTTAGCCCCATATTGCCCGGGATAGAAAACCCTGTCCCATGACCCTCCTATATATATAGGGGTATTGGGGGCTTCTCAAAGACAACACAGTGCAACCAGTTGCTCTGTAAAGTTGTCATTCTCTCTGGTTTTGGTAACCGAGAGAGCCCGAGAAAGTGCTACCTGATAAGGGAGGCACAGCAAGGGAAAGACAACTGTAGAAAGCGATTGGTGGCAGGAGAGTGTGTCAGTGACTAGTACGCTGACAGGAGGGTGCGACTCCTTCCAATTCCTTATGGGACAAGGAGATTGGAGTTCCAAGTGGTCCATGTGGACTACTTGAGAGGCGGGAGATTTCTGCCGCTCGGAGGACAGTTGTCAATCCCGACAGTCCCAGTGAGACCAGGAGTCGTCAGTCCCAGTACGACTAGGAGCTACATAGACACCGTCCAAGACCGGAGGTGAAGACCGTGCAAGCCGTGAGGTATTATCTCTGAGCAAGTCTCGGGACAAGGTATGATTCCACAAACCATCCTTTCCTATTGTATAGACGTTGACGCGTTTCCTTGTTCTGGGTTTGGGGAGGAGAAATTTTTTTGTTTCCGCTGCCTTCTCTTCCTCCCCTAAAACCCTACACTTTCTTCCCCATCTTGAAGTTCTCTAGGAGGCTGCTCAATATGTAGATCTTTTCCTCCTTCACTTGCTTTGTGCCTTCATAAGTGATGCACAACTTGTCCCATATCTCATAGGATGTGTCCCATGAAGAGATGTGGTTGAACTCGAAAGGAGTGAGGGCTATATAGAGGATGCTAATTTCTTTGGCATTAAGTTGTGACTCCTTTAGAGCTTCTTCATCCCAAGTACCTACAACTCCGACTGGCTCCTTGTAGGGTGCAATCATCACTTTTCACATGTCAAAATTCTTTTCTCTAATGTAGAACTGCATCTATCACTTCCAATAGAGGAAGTTGGTGTCATCAAAGACCAAGGGGAAAATGGAGAAGTCTCCCTCTAGGTTGAGGGAACAAAGTAGGTTCGCACCCATCTGCTTGTCTCATACGAGAGTAGTTGCAGAACATCCTTGCTTTGATACTATTTGTTAGATCTAGGACTCTAGAGGGGGGGTGAATAGAGCTTCAAAACTTGCACAAGAGTAGTTATACCTTCAAATTATATCAATTGAAACCAAATTCTAAAAGAGAATTTGAAGTCCTATCTAAAAAATCATAGCAAGGATGAGAGAGATTGAAACAAACACTTAGACAAGGTGTTTAGGGTGGTTCCAATCTCCAAACTAGGAGACCATCAGTCCACTACCTAAAGAGGTCAACCTCTAGGACTTTGCAACCCATTTATAATTATATTCTATTATAAGAGATACAAGAAGACCACCTTACACCCAAGGGCTTACCTATCCAAGAGCTAGTCTTCTACCTCACAACAAGTCATACCACTCTTACAGGAAGCTTGATTCCTTCTCCTAGGACATTTTCTCCTTGCAACAAGTCTTCAGCCTTGAGGATTTACCCATCAAGCTCCTTGGATCTCCCTCCATATCCTTCTCCTTCACTTGGAGAAGATATTCACGCCTTGTTCAGCCTTGAATAAGAAAAAGAACTCCTCCTTCACTCAAAGAATATCAATTCAGCCTTTACTCTTTGTGAAAGGGGATTGGGAAGATGGAAGGATGAAGAGATTTATAATATAACAATGAGGTAGATCTCGTACAACATTCTTAACTCACTCATAATCACAAAATTCTTTGTAAATGAGAGAGAGAGAAAGGGGCTCAAAGGGGTTTTGCACACTCAAATACAACAACGACCAAGGATAGCATGAATGATCAACCTTGGCATGAACTCCAAGAGGTTCTATTTATAGCGGGGGGTTTTCCTTTGAGTGTAGGATCACTTAAGAATAATAAATATTCATTTTACAACTTGCAATGGGCATATTTTCAATTCTAACAACTCTCCAACGGTTGGAATCACTTTTTCTGCATTTCTCATACAGTATATTCGGTCAAATTTCAATAAAGGTAACTTGACCGATCCACTATCTGAGAAAGCCAATTTTGAAATGATCTATCAAGTTTTTCCTGGGGTAACTTGACCAATTCACCAAAATCAACTTCAGGCAGAAAGTTGGTCAGTCGAGTTCTATGAGTGTATAACTTGACCAATCCAATCATTTCCAAAATCCATAATGGATTGGTCGAGATTCAAACTTTCCCAATTAAGTTGTTGTTCCAAAATGATTTGAAAGTCATCAAACGATGGAATTAAATGTCCATGATTTTTTCTCATCTTAGTTACAAGTCATATCATCAATACAAATGATTACAAAAATATTCTAAGGTGATTTGAAGTGTTTTCCATAAAAGTGCATTTGCATTGCTTTTGACTTGAACTTGGAGAAGCTAGGGCTTGGTGAATTTGATCCTTTTCATGTACCTAATACGTGATATTTATCTTAAACAAACATATTAGATACATATGAATGGAATGGTTAAGTCATTATCAGAATATGGATGATGTATAACTCTCAAATCAACAATGTAAACTATCAATTCGGTTCAAGGGGTCATGCCCAGAGGTTGGAACCATATGAGTTGTTAGGAGAAGGGGTATAGGCAATTTCCTACCATGATGGCTCAGGAAGATAGGCTCGAATGAAATCCCACTCCCATTCACCAGATTCTATTTGTATGGATTGACATCAAGAGAAATTTCTCTAGAAGCCCTTCATATATTTAACAAGAATCCATTATCTATCCATACTTTTATGTTCAAACATTATTGATGATCATGTAACTTGAGATCTACACCCTACCAATATGCTTTCTGATAAAACTCCAAGCTGATAGACATGGCTTCTTAGGGAAAGTGTTGGCCCCTAACATATTTCTCCTTCATCACTTGAATCTAAATATTAGGCGAATGATTGAGGAATGACCATACGTCCTTCTTCATAAGAGAATGATTATGATCCCAAAAATCCATGACTATGAGACCCCCAATATACATTCTATACGAGATTTCTTCTAGGATACTAAGGAATGTTTCCAATGTTCCCAGTTGCTAGACCAAATGAAGCACTATATGTGTGAGTTTATGTCATTGTAGAGTTTTGGGGACAAGTGTAAAATCTGCATAGTATAGGTAGGAATTGCCTACATAGTTGATGTAGCAAGAGCTATTCCACCAACTAAGGATAGCATAGTCCAACCATTCATATGATCTCATTGAGGTGATGATGTTGGCATGGGTAGTTTTATTGAGTCTTTGGTGAAGAAGAGGAACCTCCAAGTTATTCCCTAGATCCTAAGTCCATGGGATTCCTAGATTCCCGTTGATTGCTCAAATTTCATATGTGGAGACATTCAAAGTGAAGAAGCATTTTGATTTAGCCTGAGATATCACCTATCATGAGACCTTTGTGATAGCTTTGAGGACATTACTGGTGATTGTAGCCTATTGTAGAGAGGCTTTCCTCATGTGAAGAATGTCATCAAAAAAAAGAACATGGAAAAGCTTGATACCACCTCTTGAGAGGTCAATGTCTTTCTAGTAAATGTTGGAGATCGAGTTGGTGATGGATTGGCTAAGTCTGTCCATACAAAGAACAAGAACTTAGTGTCTAATTAGTTTGCCTTACCTGACACCTTGTGAGGCTTTGAAACCCTATAGATATTTGCCTTCCCACAGAATGGAAGAGTGGTCTGACTTTATGATTTGCATTATAATGTTATATAGCTTCCCGAGGTATATTTATTCATTTAAGTGTATCATATATGAACTCCCACTTCATACGATAGAATGTCTTGGATAAGTTCAACTTGATGCACATCCACTTGTTTCTCAAAGATCTAGTCTTCATAGAATGGATCACCTCATATACAAGAAGAATATTACATTTGATGTCTCTGTCTGAGATAAAACTTGACTAAGTAGGAGAGATCCATACATTGAGGAATGACTTGATTCTCTCAACTAGCATCATAGAAATTAGCTTAAACCATTTGTTATTGAGTGATATAGGCTAGATATCACCAAAAGACTGGGGTACTCTCACTTTGAGAATCAAAACCATGTGAAAGTTAGCCAAGTACCATGGTATATCATTAGAAACTTCACAGACAGTTTGACTATTGGTGGACAAACTTGGTTCCAATTGCTCTGTATAAAATAATTGTAGACTCCATTGGGCTCACAATCCTTAGAAGGGTCCATAAAAAACTTGACTCACCTAATCTCTTCATTGGATGGTAAGGCCATCATGCTTTGATGCTCGTTATCAGTGATGATAGAGAAGGTTCCTGCATAATTGTTGAGATATGTTGGAGAGTTATGCACTTGAATGTCAACATGTTATAGAATAAATGGAGAACAAGTTATTTAATGTTTGGGGAAGTAGAAATCCAACGACCATTGTTGTTCTTAAGCAGAGTGATTTTGTTATAATGCATATGCACCTTGCCATAGGATTGGAAAATTTTTGTATTTTTACACCAAACCGGATGCAGTGAATGTTGGCATGCGAATGCCAATCATCCTCCTCCTTAAGAAGCAACTGATTGAGTTTCTCCTAGAGCACCATCAATTGTGTATCAAAATGAATAGATGTTATGTTTGGGAACAAACCTGAAACTTATTGATTTGAGAGGACAACTAGCGTTTCTCCTTGTGGTGTTGTTGATTTCAATTGGCATCCCACCTCAAGGAATGATGCTTTAAGGACCATAAGGTTTCAAGTAAGGGAACATCTTTATTCCATAGAGGGAGGATGTCATGATGAAAATTAAGAGTGCAAACTTCATTCTAAAGAAGCCTCCCTTCCTAGTGGGCGACTTCATGTTAGATAAGAGAAGAGGATTGTGGCTAGACTCCACTCAAGAGAGCACTATAACAATGGTGTTGGGGTTATTGGTGAGCCAATAATCATTGGAAATGGCTATGTCTAGACGTTCCTACTAGTAACCTCGTCAGAAGTATAAAATTGACCGTGAGATTCTAGGTGGCAGAGGCAAGTATTCATGAGGCAAGAAAAAAAGTTTGCACTAGTTTATTTATCAAAGTAAGAAATCCCTTTCTTTTTGTTAATATTTAGTAGGGTTTTGAAGTCACACATGACCAACCAAGCATCCTGAATACTTGTTGAGAGTTCCTCAATCTCGTCTTGCATTTTCAAGGGATCAAGCTAGCATAAACAACAGTTAGGAACCAACTATTGTCCACCTTGCAATTTATGAATTGACGACAACTATAGATAATTTCCACAACACAATTGTTTCTATTCCACATGATCCAAATCCCATCAGATAAACTGGTGCCTTTAAATCTTTGAGAGGAGGGAAACACAAAACTTTAAATGATTTTTTCAATAGTGGTTGCCACTGCATTTCGGCTCAATTACCTTAAGAATATGCAACCTATGCACGGAGTTAATTTCTTTAATAAATTGAACTTTTTTTCATGAGTAGGCACCATTGATGTTCTAGCAACATATCATTAAAACAAGAAGAGAGGGGTGTGCAACTCAGTTGAAGTCTACACACAGTCCTATAGATTGATCATCTCATGTGGAATCAAAATCCCATTTCATATCGCTAGTGGGGACTACTCTAACTGACTCCTCAATAAACTTCAGAGAGCACTTTATGCTCTCAATAGGGTCTTCATGAGGTTCCTCCACATTTATGCTAGTGTCATGCATCCGACACTTCTTACCCACCCTATTCGGGCTGTTAACGACTTGGTACACAATCCTCCTATTTATAAGCATAACATATCCATTTCTAACTTGCCCTTGGTGAAGGAATAGAACACACGGTGGTTCACTTATGCTAGCCTTGTTGGCCTAAAATTAGTAAGACTTCCCTTACTAGAAGGATTGATCCCTTCCTAAACTGATCTCATTATTGTTCAGATGAACAACTCTGTTATTTTGGGTACCTTGCCATGTTGTTGCTTCATTGACAGTTGCAGCTTGTTTTTTTCCATCCATTTCTTCTTCTTACCCATGCTCGTCTCCCAGTCAGCTTCCTCTTCATTAGGGAGTGTGTGACAAAGTGGATTTTCACATTATAATGAAGTAATTACCTTTTTACCCTCATTATACGCACTCATTTTCCCAAATTATTTTTCTTGGTTTCATAATCAATATTGGTACTCAAATTCGAAATATGATGATGAAGATGAATTTTATACACTTTGTGACATCACAAACTTGATTAATTCATCACTTTGTCCAATAAGGCAAAATTTGTCCATCAAACTTCATTTTGTGGTCCTCAAACTTTTTCTAACGGTTCTCCACATTTTTTTTAAGTTATGTTCCAAAAATCATCTCATTTGGACATTCCTACGATTTTATATGAATTTTTGAAGTTATTGTGTTGAAGAACCTTTTTATTTGTCTTTTAATTGACATGTGCCATGTCAGTGATCTGTGGGATGTGTGGGGCATGAGTCAGGGCCCTTGGATCAGCCTCTCATGGATCTTGACCCAATCTGACGACCGTTGAGTCATCTTCAACCTCTCGCTGATTGCGGGGAGGTGTTATTGCAGCCAACCAATCCAATCTTCGCGCTCTGACCCAGATTCAACATTTTGAGCGAGCCAAAATGCTCCTCTCACAAATTTTAATTGAACGAACCCTAGTTTGAAGAGTTTTCATGCTCTGTCCCATTGCCAAAAAGAGTCCATCACTCTCCCCTCTCCAACCTGGCGACCATGGCCTTGACCTAGGTCCTATCTAGTGCTAACCCTAGCCCTAATAGTATATAAAGGGGCCTTGATGCTCTCAATGACCTCACCTATATTCTACCCTCATTTGTGTGCTCTTTTGCACCTCGAAACACCCTCGAATAGTCCCCAATCTCTAGCTTCTCTAAGCAGCATCGCCGCTTCCCTCGGGTGCCCCTGTTCCTCGCCTCCTCTCCTTTCTCTTTGGCTCCCATCCAGTTTGAGGGGCCGAGGCAAGCTCAGTCAACCTACTCACCTCCTTCCTCACCTTATCCTGCTCCCAGGCACCCTCACTCTGGCGAGCTCTCCTCCACCTACTTCTGTGGTTTGCATGGAGTCTGTGCGAAGAAGAAATGATCCCAAACCGGCCAATTTGTAGAGGAAAATCGCTCGGTCCATGCTTGAACCAGACCTTTGAGATAGTAAGACATGGATCTATGTGGCTCAATCTCAGACATTCCTTGTGCATCCAACGGTCATCTTTTTCTTCCAAAATAAGGTATTTTGCTCATCTCTAACAAATAATCATTTAAATACCCAGATCTTGATTAAATCATAGAAATTGCATCGTAACTCCTAAAATTACAAATAAGTAGTCCATTTTGATCAAAAAAAATCCAAGGGATCTATTAAAAATACTCTCGAGACTTGATTCCAAATTATTCTCACGGATATTAATATATTTGATCTCTTTCTTATTTAATTTATCTAATGGATCAAAAATGAAGATTAACCCTTAAGAAACCCTAATTTGACTCTAATGATGATCTTGAGACACAAAAATACATATTTCACTCACTAGTAATCTAGACCTATTTACTTGATCTAGACTTTAATATAATCTCAATGAATAATGAGTTATCTTGATATTGATGTTAATCTTGCAAAACCCTGTATTTACATTTGACCCATCAATCTAATCTTTGATTTCCGATTATGCTAAGTATCGTGATGATGACTTAGGAGTGTGATGATGACTTGAATATTGATCATTAGTGTTAACACATACGATCCTAGAAAACCTAGGTAAGTCATTCACAATCAAAAATACTTGACACTTGAAATAATGTTGGACATATTGACATATTGGTTGATTATAAGTGAATGACCCAACCCTAAGGTTGACATAGGAAAAGTGTAACCCTAATCTCAAATATTGAAACACGATCTCCAAATATCATGATCCTGACCCTTGATCAAAACATTGTGATTTAGGATCTAACTCGAAGTGTCTACCTATTAACTTGTTGATTATACTCAAAATCCTCAGTGAAAGGTGTATTATTATATAATTCCTTCTTGATTGTATTGAAGATACTTTTATGTATCTCTTGATTGTATACTTGTCTATTTACTTGGATGAGCTACCATTCCCTATGATTAGTCTTCAATTTTTCTATACTATATTTTGAAAAACATGAAAACATAAATTGCATGCTCATTATGACTGCCCGTATATTGATAATGATGATGATATCAATAATGTTGATATTGAGTGTGACAACCCCCTCATTTGGATGTGGGACTTGTACATTGGCCTCCTATTTCCTATGGTGAGAAGGAGCCTAGTGACCTTCCCCATCACGTTGGGGTAATAGATCACACAAAATATATAAGCATGCTTATTTGATTACAACATAATGGGAACTCGTAATAAAAATTAAATCGTTGAATAACAAAAATTTTGTCCAATTATATTGGTTTTGGAAATCATTTGTTATTGTTTTGAATATAAGTCCTTCCAAGTATACTCTTTTGTTATAAACCACTTTACTTGATTTTGATAGCATACCATGCAATTGCATGATTGTGTCTTGATTTTCTTGATTTTAGGCAATACAAATGGAATACTGAATAAGATTGCTTCCGCACTCTACATACTCTGATGACAAGGATAAATCAGCTATATATCCATATTGGATTAGTTTCCTCTTTTAAATATCTAGTTTTTGAGTTATTATTTCTTTTTGTGTATGCCAGTGTGATAGATCCTATCGGGTCACTCAGGGATGGGCACTTCAATCCTCTTACTACTGTCTAGGTAGTAGAATTGGGATTGGGGTAAGAACGGTTCCGTGACAGTTGGTATCAGAGCTTACACACTCCCATATACTTTAAGTAAGTAATTTCTCATCTCTCTTACACCCAAGAAACTCTAAAGTCCATAATGGTGAAAATTGAGGTGTCTAGGCTCGGGTTCGTAGCATAATTTATCCTATCCGTCTTCACAGTGGCTAAGATCCCCCACTCTACCTGGCCTTAATTGATCCAGAACTGGACCTAAAGGTTCTCTTGTGAAACCCTAGAGAGTCTTCTAGCATCTCATGTCTTCTTTAAGGACTACCCAAGCCACCCATTTAGGTAGTCTTGATATCCCATCATGTGGTCCTTCTCATTACATTTTGCCACATGATGTCTTGATTATGGGTAGCTTATGCATGGGAAAAATGAATATCACTAAATTTTGAAAGTCGATACCATGATCTGACCTTAATTTGAATACTCAATTTTGATCAATGGAACTTGAATACTCTTGTATGACCCCTAATATCGTGCAAACTCAATGTAGCCAAACTACACTACATGCTTCCTGTGTTGAGGTAAATCTTGAATTGGTGAAATAAGGATGACTTGTACCTTATACCTCATTGTTGATGAGGTTTCTATTTGATTAAGCCCATGTTGCACTATTATTGACTAAACCTCAAACAATGTTAAGCAAACTTTTTTCCTATATGATACACATAATGTTTATGCCATCAAATTATTAATCTTAATTACTTACTTACGAAATCATGATGTAAGATTATGATGCAAAAAGCAATTTTCCTATTGACTATTGATGCCTTTTGCAATCTCAATTTTGATATGATGAGCATGTGCCTAAATCATGCACCAATTTCCAAATTATATCACTACCTTGATCATGAAAAGAAAGGAATGCAACTATTCCCTTGACTTTGTAGAATTATGACATTATTGCCCTATTATGATCATGAATTCTGATCTTATGACCTTGATATATACGATTGGATAATTGATACTCTCCCTATTTGGATAAGCTCAATGGATGATGACTAATGTAGGTAATGTGCTAGATTAGGGTAGTAGTTGACTCATGACTCCCCTAACCTAGGTCAAATCCCTATTATGACTACCTCTAGATTTTCATTTTGTTGATTATTTAGAGTTTGGAAAGGTATTCCCTTTCACCCTATTTGGATTGGTTGACCTGAGCCTAATAGGTTAAACCTATGGTTAATACTCAATCTTGAATATTGATTTAATAACGACCTTGATATATGACAATGTTGACTATAGCTTGTGGTTGACTTCCTAAACAGACCTAGGTCTAGATCATTCATCAACCTTGGATACCAGGATAATGAAATTTTGTTATGTTGCTCAAATATTGCTTGAATATTGTTTCTCAAAATTGAATATAGATGAGTGATCTCCCCTAAGGTCTAAATAGGAATATAAACCCTAGCTTTGGAATATCTATACATATGATCTTGATATCAAAACTTCAACTCTTGATATTGATGTACCAAATCTTGACACATGATATGGACGTGAGATCACCCACGATATGACTAATGACTTCAAAATCCCAAATTTTAAGAATTTGAAATAATGACTATTTTGACTCTCTCGATTTATGACTTTGGGTTTATCTCTCATTAGGACTAGGGTGGGACCTCCCATTGACATTGAGCTCGGAAACCATGATATTGAAAGTATGATGTTGTCTTGAAATATGAAATCTCAAATCATGGATGTATAACCCCACCTAGGCCAATGTAGAGGCTCAAACCCTAAGATTTTGGGTTTGAAAGTCACCTTATACACTGGATTCAAGAATTCTATTTGTCTGACCTAAAATATGATCTCTCTAAATTTGTGACCAATAGGATGCTTTACATATTTGTGACTCATATCATGACTTTGGACAATATATGTCATGATCTTAATACTCAATTTCTTGATGATGAAATGGTGCTAATACTGAGTTGATTATGACATGGGACATGGCATGCCAATTATGATGATTGTACCACTTGAACTTTGAGGACATGATTTTGATTATACAGTTGAGGATGTTGTAGTAATTGAGGATATGATATGGATTTGGATAATTCTTATTTTGAGGATGTGTTTGAATTTTGGGGACAAAATTCCTTTTTAAGGAGGGAAGGATGTGACAAAGTGGATTTTCACATTATAATGAAGTAATTACCTTTTTACCCTCATTATACTCACTCATTATTCCAAATTATTTTTCTTGGTTTCATAATCAATATTGGTACTCAAATTCAAAATATGATGATCAAGATGAATTTTATACACTTTGTGACGTCACAAATTTGATTAATTAATCACTTTGTCCAATGAAGAAAATTTGTCATTCAAACTTTGTTTTCTGGTCGTGAAACTTTTTCTAAAGGTTCTCAACATTTTTTGAAGCTATGCTCCAAAAATCATCTCATTTGGATATTCCTACGATTTTATATGAATTTTTGAAGTTATTGTGTTGAAAACCCTTTTATTTGTCTTTTAATTGACATATGCCATGCCAACGATCTGTGGGATGTGTGGGGAGAGAGTCAGGTCCCTTGGATCTGCCTCTCATGGATCTCGGCCCAATCTGATGGTTGTTGGGTAATCTTCAACCTCCCGCTGATTGTGGGGAGGTGTTATTGCGGCCAACCCATCCAATCTTTGCGCTCTGACCCAGATTCAAAGTTTTGAGCGAGACAAATTGCTCCTCTTGCAAATTTGAACTGAACGAACCCTAGTTTGAAGAGCATTCATGCTCTATCCAGCCGCCAAAAAGAGTCCATCACTCTCCCCTCTCTAGCCCGGCGACCATGGCCTCGACCCAGGTCCTATACAGTGATAACCCTAGCCCCAACACTATATAAAGGGGCCCTAATGCTCGCAATGACTTCACTGATCTTCTACCCTCCTTTGTGTGCTCTTTAACACCTCAAAATAGCCCCAAATAGTCCCCGATCTCTAGCTGCTCTAAGCAGTGCCGCCCTCGGGTGCCCCTGTTCCTCGCCTCCTATCCCTTCTCTTTGGCTCCCATGCAGTTCGAGGGGTCCAAGCAAGCTCGGCCGGCCTACTCACATCCTTCCTCACCTTATCCTACTTCCAGGCACCCTCACTCTGGTGAGCTCTCTTTCGCCTATTTTTGTGGCTCGCACGGAGTCTGTGCGAAGAAGAAAGGATCCTGAACCGGCCAGTTCGTAGAGGAAAACCACTCGGTCCATGCTTGAACCATACCTTTGAGCTAGAAATATGTGGATATACGTGACTCAATCTTAGACATTCCTTGTGCATCCAATGGTCATCTTTTTTTTTTCTTCTGAAATAAGGTATTTTGCTCATCTCTGACAAATAATCATTTAAATACCCAGATCTTGATTAAATAATAGAAATTGCATCGTAACTCCTAAAATTACAAATAAGTAGTCCATTTTGATCAGAAAAATCCAAGGGATCTATTAAAAATACTCTTGAGACTTGATTCCAAATTATTCTCACGGATATTCATATATTTGATCTCTTGCTTATTTAATTTGTCTAATGGATCAATAATGATGATAAACCCTTGAGAAACCCTAATTTGACTCTAATGATGATCTTGAGACACAAAAATACAGTCTTGACTCACTAGTGATCTAGACCTATTTACTTGATCCAGACTTTAATATAATCTCAATGAATAATGAGTTATCTTGATATTGATGTTAATCTTGCAAAACCATAGATTTACATTTGACCCATCAATCTAATATTTGATTTCCAATTATGCTAAGTATCATGATGATGACTTTGGAATGTGATGATGACTTGAATATTGATCATTAGGGTTAACACATACAATCCTAGAAAACCTAGGTAAGTCATTCACACTCGAAAATACTTAACACTTGAAATAATGTTGGACATATTGAGATATTAGTTGATTATAAGTGAATGACCCAACCCTAAGTTTGACATAGGAAAAATGTAACCCAAATATCAAATATTGAAACGTGATCTCCAAATATCATGATCCTGACTCTTGATCCAAACATTGTGATTTAGGATCTGACTTGAAGTGTATACCTATTAACTTGTTGATTATATTTGAAATCCTCAGCGAAAGGTATGCTATTATATAACTCCTTCTTGATTGTATTGAATATACTTTTATGTATCTCTTGACTGTATACTTGGCTATTTACTTGGATGAGCTACTATTCCCGATGATTAGTCTTTTGTTTTTCTATACTATATTTTGAAAAACATGAAAACATAAATTGCATGCCCATTATGACTGCCAGTGTATTGATAATGATGATGATATTGATAATGTTGATATTGAGTGCAACAACCCCCTCATTTGGAGGTGGTAATTGTACATTATCCTCCTATTTCCTATGGTGAGAAGGAGCCTAGTGACCTTCCCCATCACGTTGGGGTAATAGAATCACACAAAATATATATAAGTATGCTTATTTGATTATAGAATAATGGGAACTCATAATAAATATTGAATCGTTGAATAAAAAACATTTTGTCCAATGATATTGGTTTTGGAAATCATTTGTTATTCTTTTGAATTTAAGTTCTTCCAAGTATACTCTTTTGTTATAAACTTCTTTACTTGATTTTGATAGTGTACCGTGAAATTGCATGATTGTGTCTCGATTTTCTTGATTTTAGGAAATACAAATGGAATACTGAATAAGATCGCTTACGCCCTCTACATACTATGATGACAAGGATAAATTAGCTATATCTCCATATTGGGTTAGTTTGCTCTTTTAAAAATCCAGTTTTTGAGGTA
The DNA here is from genome assembly GCA_963693085.1 of Alisma plantago-aquatica. Classification (NCBI taxonomy): domain Eukaryota; kingdom Viridiplantae; phylum Streptophyta; class Magnoliopsida; order Alismatales; family Alismataceae; genus Alisma; species Alisma plantago-aquatica. Next base: position 1,820,409,940 of record OY856409.1, on the reverse strand, counting down.
TTATTTCTTATTGTATATGCCAGTGTGATAGATCCTATCAGGCCACTCAAGGACAGATGTTTCAATCCTCTTACTACAGTATAGGTAGTAGAATTGGGATTGGGGTAAGAACAGTTCCATGACAGATTGTCTCATCCTTAGAGGCTTGGATTGGTTGAGTTCCTTTTTGTTTTGAAGGTTCTCCTTTTTCAACATTCTTCGGTGCGAGCTTCTTGATCTGAGCAAGTTTGGATTGCTTGCACTGTTTCAGCATCTAAGCATGGATGATTGTGGTATATGTGATACTTGGTGTAGTAATAGGGACGGTAGTGTTTGCAGCCAAGGGCTATGGTTCTCGTACTATAGTTTGAAATGTTTGTTGTAGATGATAATGCATGTAGCAATGGTCTGGAAGTCTTGATTTCCACAATGATTCCTGCAAACTTGTCTAGGTTCCCCTACAAGGTATTTGAGTCATCCTTTATCGTCTTCCCCACCATGTTGTTTGATAAAGCTATAATGGCATGTCAGGGATCCAAAGCCACACGACGAGCTTTCTTGGGATAGGATCAAAAGGCATGAAGGATGGAGTCCATGACTAGACTAAAAGACAATTTCCAAATATCATCCATGGTCTACCTATCATGGCAGTGATGTAGTCTTCATGGCTATAAAAATGATGTAATACCTATTCTCAAGATTGATAACTTTGAATTGCTCTAACAGTTTCCATAGAAGGTATATCTTGTTAAATAGGGCTTGGAGTCCCAAGTTGATCCCTACTGCTTTGACCATTATGACATGCTCCTAGGATTGAATAAGGGGTTGAATCACCTCTCTTCTAATATGGAAGGATGGAAAAACACATGTAAGATCAATATTGATATATATGTCCTTTAAGAGATTGGGTGAGAATAGATTTAGATAAGTGAGGTGCTTCTTGCCTTCCATGTGTTCAGCTCTTTGTAAAATGGTTGTTTCATAGGAACTTTGTCCTCTGTGGTGATCATATCAACATCGTTACTGCTGGCAATGGGGCTTGCTTCAACCATGAAACTTCCTCCTTCTAGTGTTTCCTATATTCCTTAAATCATGATGGTGCCATTCGAGACTCCTTCTCAAGTGGATGATCCTATAGGGCTTGTCCTCTGCCACCATGGCCATGTCCACAACCTATCCCCCTTTGTATGTAAACCCTAACATGCTTGAAGAGATAACAAATTCACTACTTTAACATAGTGAATTGTATCTTGTGATTGACTTTTAATTTATTATATTTTATAAAAAGATTATTTTAGCATAGTGATTATTGAATTGCAAAGGAGTTAATACATGACATCAAAAAGGGCCGGTAATACCCAAAATGGTTATCAAATATGACATGTCAAAGGTGTAGGACATGATAGACTGAGAATTATTAAAGTGAATACTTACACATTCAGAATGCTCCCATAGATAGTGAAATTGTGCCTATCATTCTTTTGTGGGTCTTGGACGTCGATCACCATGAATGACATCATGGATGGGTTCTTTCCTTCAAACGAGGCCTAAAATAGTGAAATCATATTTCTCCCCTTCTTTTCATTCTTTTTAAGGAAGCCCTCTTTAGAAGAATTAAAGATGAAATGTCTAGAGAAGTATACACAGATTTATCACCTGAGGTAATGATAATTCCCCACCTATACTTCTATACACAAATGATTCTGGTGTCTTCATCAATGCTATACCTTCATCAATAGGTCAAGTAGCAAATATCTTCTCAGAATATGAGGAAGTTTCTGGGTAGACCATCAACCGAGAAAAGTCACAATGCATCATCAACATAGACGACCCTTTCATAATACCACATATCTCTTCTACAACATTGATCCCCACAGTGGAAGATTCCATCACATACCTTGATATCCTGATCGCCTGCGGAAGTCCAAATCTTGCTCTTTATGAATTTATTCTTGAAAGGATTAAATCCAAAATTGCCTCATGGAAGATTTGCATTTTATCCTTTATTGGTAGACAACTTCTTATTGCCCATACCTTATCATACATATTCCTATTCTCTACTAGCACAATTCAAATCCCCAGAATAATCATCAAAAGGGCAGACTCGATGTTTTCTAAATTTCTATGGGCAAATAGAGACAATCAACATACAAGAGCATTTGTGGTCATGGGATTCAGCGGCTCAGACTATTGAGGAAGGAGGCCTTGAACTATCCTCATTGCAATTGAATATCAAGGCATATAGATTCAAAGAAAGCTGGGAAGTTCTTAATGACAAGTCACTATGGATGAAATTTTGAAATGCCAAATATGCAACTGAATCCAGCAATCACTTAGGATGCTTTCCTGCATACCTTAAAAAAGGATCATTTTCATCATCATATTGGAAGAATCTATGGAATAGCTTTCCACATTTTATCTCACATTGTAGGTGGACCGTTGATAGAGGGGATCTCTCTTTATGGGATAGTAGATGGTTTGAATACTCATTCAGGGATTACACTATCAACTCCTCTGATACTTCACATGACTTTCAAATAACCAAATATTGGTCAACCAACACATGATGGGATATCTACACTCTATCCCAAATTTGTAATGAAGATGGCATGTCACTGATCACCTCAAACCAAGACACACTATTAGATATAGATGATGGGCTCGTTTGGACACCATCAAACAATGGAGTATTCTCTTTTTGATCGGTGAATCACGTCATTAATCCTCCCAACCCCAATGCTCATAAATCCTGAAAGATTTAGAGGGGGGTGAGTAGATATTTTTGTACTTTAAGTTCAATTAAAAACTCAAACCAAATAAGGAGGAGGAAATAGGGAAGACATTTCGATCTAGAGTGGTTCCAACCTTTGGATCAAAGGTTGTCAGTCCACTACCCAATTGTCTCCAATTGAGATTTTGAAAGTGATTTATTTTATTTACCTCTCAAGGATGTTACAACAAAATACAATCAAATTCCTTGAAGTATCCATCACCTTGAAGTAGCCTCAACCTTCTTGAAGTAACCTCAAGCCCTTAGAACAACCTTCACTTCCTTAAAGTAGCTCCATTACCTTGAGATAGCCTTCACCTAGAAGTAACTCCAACCTCCTTTGAAGCAAACTTCTTGAAGTAACCTCATGCAACCTTGGTGCATCATTCTCCACCAAGAAGTAGATCCAATAAAGCTCCCTCAGGGAACCTCTACAACTTGGAGTATCCAAGGAGCACAAGTAGCATAACCTATGCATAGAGATTGGAAGAAAGGAAGTACACCAATGGAGTATTGCACTTTGATCCTATATAAAGTGTTAAACCTCTCAAACCATTTAGGATGGACGTTTCTGGGATGGTGGCTAAGAGGCTATGGATATCGGACACAGACTTAGAGCTTAAAGAACAAGATGGCAAATGTTCCTCGGCTTTGTTGCTCACTAGAATGGATGCTCAAGTGTAGCTTGTGTGTTTTAGGTGTTCTAAGGCCTGTCCTATTTATAAGAATGGTTTGCAAGTATTTAGGGACATTTTAGGGAGTCTGTAGAGTGTTCTTAGTGCTTAACTAGCCATTAGGTAGAAAGAAGTTGGCTAGCAATAGCTAAATTGTTCGAGCTTAGAAGAACAATCCAGAACCCTATACATTTGGCAAGTTTGTCGATTGACCATGTCTCAGTCGAGCTTTTCTTCGACTGAGCCTGGGTTGAATGCAATTCTGTACCAACGTCTATTTCCAAGTTCCAACCACTTGGTCTAACAATCATATTCTTTGGACTGAGGTTGAGTCAGTCCACCATATGTTCGACCGAAACAGACTTTAAAGAACAAATATGTAAGTTTTTGACCAGTGCTCTAAGTGCTCAACCGAGGTGGTTCTCAGTCGACTAGTTTCTTAACTGGGATGGGTACCATTTCAGGTTTTTGAACCACCTACTAAATGTATGTTCTAATGGATGATAATTACTCTAATATCTAGAGGGATCCTAACTAAGGGTTATGAGTGGATAGAGAAAATCTAACACATGATTTACATGATATCTAAGTACTTGTACATTATATCTTTGTACAAGTATTTACATTGAGTAAAATCATGAAAATATAATCAGTTAAGTGCATTGATCTCCAATTTGTATTGATCTTCAATTATCCACTTAGTATGATCTCATCATTTCCTTGAACCCTGAAATAATAAAGTAACACATTAGATCCACAAGAATGAAATGTTTGTCATCATAAAAACAAAGGTTATACTAATTTCCAATTTAGTCAACAATCTCCCCCTTTTTGAAGATGACAAACATTTCAAAAATATAAGCAAAATGATTGAAATGAAATGAATTTCATATCTATGATATACCTGAGATGAATAGATTATCTTGTTCTCATAAAATGTGTGATAATATACCTAAAGAGATATGGAACATAATATCCATCTCTTAAGATAATGTAGCACCAAATAATGTCAAGCCAAGAGATTATGAAACTCATGAAAATATTTTATTTTATTTCCTCCCCCCTTGTCATTTCAAAAAATAGCCATATTATCATTTTAAACTTACCCCCCCCCCCCCAAATGGAATACTCCCCCTCAATAGAATACTCTTGTATTAAAAACAAAGTGTGAAGAAAAATGTACAATAAAAGCCACAATCCACAACTAATATTAAGTTCTCAATGATATAGTTTTCATGAACAAGTGACCACAAACAAGCTCAATTTCATCAATAATAATGTCATTACATAGATTTTATTTCTCATGACACAAAGGTAACAAGAGAAATATCATTTGAAATAATTTAAGATTACATCAACTTTAGGATCTTTCCCATAGAATGGAATATCACCATCATATTTGATAAGTGTCTGCCAGGTAAGTGCATTTGTCTTTGTCAGAGCATATGTTTCTAGAAATGTAGGTGCTCGATAAAATAAAAAATGAGCCACTATGTCTTGAAGTTGCATTGGTGAACATGGGGTATGGGTAAGATCATTTGATGGTGGTGGTGGAACTTAAGTATACTGGATGTAAGGATTAAATGGATAGATGCTCTCAAGATGTTTTGCATAAGTTTAGGCATCGGGAACATTAAGAGTTAGGGCCTGCATCCTTTGGTTTAGGTAGGTCGTTGCATTATAGTTGTAGTCTAGATGTCTCCCAATTTGATATATGGCTCCTTTAAGATAGGAAACATCATTGACAAGGTTTTCTATTGAATATCTAGGAGGAGTAGGAGGTGGAGGATTGGCTTCAGTTGATGTTTCTCCTTCAATCCTAGCTCTTTTGTGCCCAAAGTCGATCCCCATTTTATCAACAATATTTTGTGTGATTCTTTGGGGACGTCTATCACATTTCTAGCCTAAGTCTTCTAGGTTTTTTCCAAGGGAAAATTGGATTATTTGACAGACAAAATCAGCATAAGGTGGATTCCAAAAAAAATAAACATGTTGGAAAGGATGATGCGAATGAAGTTACCAAGAATACTTTCAAGTATGTCATAGATAAGACACATTCTAAATTGGGGAATTTTAGTTTTATTGGCTCTAGGATGAATATTATGGGTAATAATGAGATTTATTATCCTAGCCTCAGGGATTGAAGAAGTGGCATAATAGGTTCCCCTAAGTTCATGTGATGAGGTGTTAGAGACAGGAATGGTCTTTTTAATGTCACTAAGATTAATGGTTTCTTCTTCAGTGGAGAATTTGGAGATGGGATTCTGAGTAGTTAGGTCTAGAAAATTTGCATACTCCTCAAATCTATGTCCAGCATTTTTAGGATATCATTTTTAGAAAAATAGAAATATAGACCATCAACCATGGAAATGAAGGAGTAGTGGTCATGGAATCCCTATTTAGGTTGGCATAGAATTCATTTATAGCTTGGGTAGACCAAAAATGAAAGGAAGGGGATAAGAAATTCCTTCAATTTTTGCACCTTGAAAAGTTGGGAGAGATCAAGAAGGGTGATGAAGTCATTGAATTCCATCGACTGTCGAGGAAGAAGAGACTTGGAGGTGAGCTTCAAGTAGGGTTCTCTAGTAGTTGCATTGTTGAAGGGGATGTCGTTGATGATTCTTAATGCTTGCGTAGGTGTGCATGTGTTCTAGAAGCAACTTGCATCTTGCTACGACAAGCTGAAGAGGATACCATCTTGATGAAAGAGTAGTGGAATAAGAGGTAGATATGATAGGGGATGAAGGTTGTTGAAAGATAGCTCTAAGAAATGCTAGAGAGGTGATGGAGAAGAGAGAACTTGAGTTGTGAAGAGAATGGCCAGATTGGGGGAACTATTTACAGCAAAATAGAACTGTACTCGGTCGACAAACTCATCGATCGAGCCCCAACAACTCTCTTCCCCAATGACTCTTTAATGGATAATTGACCAAAGTTGAATTTGAATTTTTTTTGCAACATTCGAGGACTCAATCGAGAATTTTGTCGATTGAGAGACCTATGATTACATTTTTTTTGATCCAATGAGTATCTAGAAGATTCTCAGCTTCATTTTTGCATAGTCGACTGAGGGTCCCATAGAGAGAATATCAATTGAGAATTTTTTCAATCGAGAACTTTTTTAGTCCAGTATTTTGTCGATCGACTTTGATACTATGAGCAATATATAAGAATTGGAATGCATTTGAGCTTGACTAAGCACTTGTTCATGATATTGAATCATTGTAGATAGATATTGTAAAGGAATAATTCTATTATTGTATGTAATAAAATTACTTTAATTTTATGTCAAAACAAAATATTTATCAATAATCTTGAGCAAATATATCAAAGAAAATATCTTCTAGATGAGTAATAAGTAACTTCTTTCTAGAAATTGATCCAAAGGAAGCAGTTTGGTAGAAATATCAGCCAATTATTCCTCTATATCAACATGACGGAGAGAGACATTATTCTTGGCAATATGATCTCTTAAAAAATGATGTCTAATCTCAATGTGCTTGGTGAGACTGTGTAAAATGGGACTATGAGCCAAGTTTATAGCACTAGTATTATCGCAGAAAATTGGCATAGAGGAAAATCCATAATGATTCAGATCTTGTTGCATATAAAGCACTTGAGCACAACATGAACCTGCATCCAAGTATTCAGCTTTAGTGGTAGATAAGACAACTGTATTTTGTTTCTTACTAAACCAATATACTAAGGCTCTTCCTAGCAAGAAACAACAACCACTTGTGCTCTTTCGATCAAGACGACAACCAACATAATCAACATTGGTGTAAGATTTTAAATCCAACAATTGATTTTTAGGATACCATAAACCATAATTTATAGTGCTAACAAGATATCTTAAAATTCATTTGAAGACCTAAAAATGAGAATACATCATTTTGGATTGAAATATAGCACAAAGTCTAATGAAAAACATAATATTTGGTCTAGATGCAGTCAAGTGTAGCAAGCTACCAATCATGACCCTATATAAGGAATCATCAATGGGTTCACATTCTTCATCCTTGTCAAGTTTAGAAGAAGTGGCCATAGGTATAGTAGCATGCTTTCAATTTTCCATATTAAATCATTTTAAGAGTTTCATAGTGCTTTCTCTTAGCTTAGAAAAATTCCAGTGGGTGTTTGTATTATTTGAAAACCAAGAAAAATTGTTAATTCACCCATAAGACTCATTTCAAATTCCTTTCCTTTTTCATGATATCACTCAATTGATTACATAATGAATCATTTGAAGTACCAAAGATAATGTCATCAACATATATTTGAACAACTAGAAAATTTGATTCATATGTTTTGAAAAATAATGTGGAATCTGATTTTCTAATAGAGAAATCATTATCAAAGAGATAATTCTTAAGTCTTTCATACCAATTTCGGGGTGCTTGTTTTAGACCATAAATAGATTTTTTAAGTTTATAAATATGGTCAAGCTTGTTAGGAATTTCAAAACTAGGTGGTTGAGCAACATAAACTTCTTCTTCTATAACTCCATTTAAGAAAGCACTTTTACATCCATTTGAAAAAGTTTGATGTATTTATGGCAGCTAGAGCAAATAACATTCTAATGGCTTAAAGTTTAGCTACAGATGCATAAGTCTCATCAAAGTCTATCCCTTCTTGATGATTATATCCTTGAGCAACCAACCTAGCTTTGTTTCTAACCACTTCCCTAGCTTCATTAAGTTTATTTTAAAAAAAACCCACTTAGTTCCAGTGATGGTTTTGTCTTCAGGTCTAGGAACCAAGTCCCATACATTGTTCTTAGTGAATTTATTTATCTCTTCTTGTGTAGACATTATCCAATAATCATCTTTTAGATCTTCATTTATATTTTTAGGTTCAACAATTGATACAAAGGCCATGTTTGCAACATTTCTAAATGATGATTGAGATTTTACTTTATCAAAAGGGTTTCATATGATTAATTCTTGAGGATGATTTTTAATTATTCTTGGAATAGGAAGTTGTGCTTCATCATTATGCTATTCAATTTCAAAAAATTTATCATCTTTTGTTGATATGGTTGGATCCTCAATTTTATGTGTAATATCATTCAAGTTTTCATTTTCAACACTTTGTATTGTGATTTCATGAAATGTGATATGAATTGATTCCTAAATTTTTTTAGAAATAGGGTTGTAGATCCTAAATGCCTTACTAGAAGTTGAATAACCCAAAAAAAATCCTTTTCGTGATTTAGGGTCATATTTGTCTCTATCATTCTTTGTGTTCAAGATATAACAAGGTGTACCAAAGGTATGAAAGTAGTCAACTCTAGGTTTCTTGTTAAAAATGAGTTCATAAGGATTTTGCTTAGGATGAGAGTGAATTGACACACATTTTAATACATAGCATGCTGTATTTACTACTTCAACCCAAAAGGTTTTAAGTGTATTCTGTTCAAGTAACATTGTTTTAACCATTTCTGGTAAGAACCAGTTTTTTCCCTCTTCTATCCCATTTTGTTGTGGGGTGTATGGAGCTAAAAAATTGTGTGTATACCCTTGGGATGTAGAAACTTATTCAAAGACATAATTTTCAAATTCTCCTCCATGATCACTCCTAATGGTGCATATTTTGTTTTGTATTTGGTTTTCAATCTTAGAGAAATTGAATGAATATTCTAGTAGTATCATCTTTTATTGAAAGAATGTGAACCCAAGTATATCTACTATAATCATCAATAATGACAAAATAATACCTTTTACCACCAATATATTGAGTCCTCGTGGGACCAAATAAATCAATGTGAATAAGTTATAATGATTTAGTAGTACCAAGCAAGGCTTTAGATTGGAAGGAAGTTTTAATTTTCTTGCGAAGAGTACATGGTTCACAATTTTTAGGTTTATCAAAAGACAGTTTAGGTAAACCATGAATAAGATCATATTTAAGCAACTTTGTGATAACATTTGAGCTTGCATGACCTAGCTTTGTTTTCCATAATAGTAAAGATTCCTCATTTGTAAGAAGACATTTTCCAACAATAGCTTGCATAGAGTTAGGTCTAAGTATATAAATATCTTCTATTTTTTCATTCATAAATAACATCATTAGTGTTTTCTATGAGTAACTTGCAGCAAGATTTTTTAAATAGAACATCATAGCCACTATCACACAATTGAATAATACTAATTAAGTTGTGATGCAATCCATCTACAAGTAACACATTTTTTTATTTGAAGATTTGTACCAACATTACCTATCCCAATAATTTTACTTTTGGCATTATCTCCAAATGTGACTATTCCACTCTTCTTTTCTTCAAGTGTATAGAAAGCCTTGTAAGAAGTGTGATCCCAAAGAGGAACTACTCCCTACTAAAAATTTAAAGAATAGAACCTCCAGTCCAAACACACCCCAAGATATGTTGGCGTGGGTGTAAAATTTTCAAATATTGATTAATGGTATATAAAGGACCAAATTAAAGTTGTGGAAGAAAAGTATTGACTATATTAAAATTTATACAAAAGATACATCATCATCTCCCATCTATGATTTACATGGATACTCCACCATAAGGATCTAGTAGAGGGAAATATAAACCATAACAAGTTTGTCTCTGAGCTTTAAACTCCTTGAGCTAAGTCCATAACTTCATGCCATGTCCTCCTTGTCCTTCACCTAGGGTTGGAATCATATCCCAACAAGAAGATAAAAATAGATGACATCAACAAAGTCTGGTATGTGCACACTAAAAGGAAATTGGGAAATTTATAAAAAATAATGGACTTCAAAATAAAAGGCTTCCCATAAAAAAGTAAAGGGCAACCCAAGTGGGTATCAAGAGAAATGATTTGCAAACTAATGATAACAAAAGAATAGCTACCATAAATAAAACAATAAACGTGTGCCACATAAGCACATATCATGTGATTAGGGCACATAACCCATCATCCATAATGTCAACTTGCATGCATGAGATATAAGCATAGCCCTATAACAATATAAAGGCAAAGTCAACCAAGTCTCATAAACTTGAAAGTTGATAGAGAATGGAAATAACCAAACTCCCCAATATAAAATGTGTGGAACAAACCTCATGAATTTGAAACCCGAGTATGGGGCCACCTCCATTCCAAAACTAACAGGAGCATACTACACCGGGCAAGAAATACACATCTGTCTAAAAACTAATGAAATTACACTACTCTAGTGATACTAAATCACATAGCATGTTAAATGTAGAGGCAAGTAAACAGTATAGTCAGATTATACAAAACAGTCACCACAAAAGTGACCAATATATACATCCACCTCACAAGTGGGTAAAAGACATCACCTTCCATCATATAGAGTTCTATTATGAATAAAGCATAAGAAAAAACCAAAAGAATGTCCAAAGATCAATAAAAAATAAAAGGTAATTCACATGAAGCACAATTTCCAAAAAGAACAACATATGGTGTAGTAAATGTCCATAGGACCAAGAGAATGATAAAGATAGGTTATTGCTCAATAAGAATAACAAAGGATGCAAACATAAAATTAGAGAGAGGAATTAGAAATTACTCAATATAGAAATAATGTGGGATGTAATCATACCTTACAACTGAGTCCTAGAAACACTTTTTGCCAACCTATTTATTTCCAAGATCAACTTTTCCTATTTACAAATTATTTGCATGTGTTAGGGTTTTGAAATTCATATAAATATATTAAAACCCTAATTTAATACCTTACTACAAAACATCAAATTTTGGACTAGAAACCTAGACCAAATGATTCCTTATGTTTTTCTTATTAAGAAAACATATTTATTTGTTATATTTGGAGTTAAGAAGAATTAGTTATCGATTTTAGGGATTTTTATATTAATTAATTAGATCCTCAAAGATACATCATATAAAACATGAAAATCAGGCTTTAAAGCCATTTTTATTTGAAAGAACATTTTTCTAATTCCAAAACATATTTTAAATTTTTTTTTGGACAAGTAAATCAAAAGTTGTAATTTTTGGAAGACTGACCAATTAAAAAATCAAGAAATTCCACATTAGCAAAAAAAAACTTTCCGAGAAAGAGAGAGTGAGAGGGAGGGCTCGTTGAGTTGGCCCTATTGTAGGTGGCCAACTCGGCCGGTCCCACTGCCAATGCATCACTCAGAAAGTGCAAAATGAAGAATAGAATTGAAGCCAAAAGACCATTATATCCCTCTCTAAAAAAGAAGAATGAGAAGGAAAGTAGGAGGGAAAAATAGAGAATTTGTTGGGGTGAATCATCATCTTCTATGAAGGCACACCAAGGTAGCGAACAACAAGGTTGTTGCAAACTCACAGATCGGGGAAACGACAAGGGGAACTTCTGAGGACAAAGTAACACTTCTAAATCTGAAACAAGGGTTCTACGATGCTTACCTTAGGTTCTATTGAACCGTGGTGGCGGGTGTCAACGGCGGTGAAGGAATTTGTAGAGGGAAGGAAATCAACATGGTGGCAGCATAATACAATGTTTTGCATTTAATTGATGCAGTTAGATAGTTGCAGACAAAGGGTAGGTCCACTACACCTTTACATTATTCCACACATTCCTAGTCTCAACTCATAGCCAATCTAGGGTTTCTCCAGTAAAAGTTCACATATCTCTTCTTTGTGACTTAGTTTAAGAAATCATCAAGAAAATTAGAGAATTTTTTTTTGTAAATATAGTAGTTTAATGAGATTAATTTTTTTTAAGGTAAGAAACATTACGGTATAAAAAAAAATAAGTTGGCCAAAACTCAATGTGATAACAAATTCACAATATATCAATAACAAGATATCCTTACCCTACCATTACCTCATTCTCATAACCTAATTTCATCGTCAAGTCAAACCCCATTACTTAAAAGATTCATGTCACCAAAGACCTATATGGTAAGGTATGATCATCTAACCTCATCACATCATAGGGTTTACTCATCATGATTCCAACAAATACCTTCCATAAACCTTTCATCATCAAAAACAACCTAGGTACGATCTAGGGAAAACATCTCACCTAGAGGTAACTATCTATGTCAAGGGTTCCAGTAACGGAGATAAAATTGAAATAGTCAGATTCTGAATACCATGGCCTCTGATACCATGCTCTAAGGAGTGGGATCCCAGAGGGGAACCACTCCCTACTAAAAATTTAAAGAATAGAACCTTCAGTCCAAACACACCCAATGATATGTTGGATTGGGCATAAAATTTTCAAATCTTAATTAATGGTATACAAAGGACCAAAGTAAAATAGCAGAAGAAAAATATTGACAATATTCAAGTTATACAAAAGATACCTTATCATCTCCCATATACGATTTACATGGATACTCCAACATAAGGATCTAGTAGAGGGAAATCTAAAGGATGACAAGTTTATCCCCGAGCTTTAAACTCCTTAAGCTAAGTCCATAACTTCATGCCATGTCCTCCTTGTCCTTCACCTAGGGTTGGAAGCATAACCCAACAAGAAGAGAAAAATAGATGGAATCATCGAAGGCTAGTATGTGCATACTAAAAAGGAAATTGAGCAATTTATAAAGAATAAAAGAAATCAAAATAAAAGGCTTCCTATAGAAAAGTAAATGACAACCCAAGTGGGTATCAAGAGAAATGATTTGCAAACTAATGATAACAAAAGAATACTTGCCATAAATAAAATAATAAACTTATTCCACATAAGCACATATCATGAGACTAGGGCACATAACCCATCATCCATAATTTCAACCTGAATGCATGAGAGATAATCATAGACCTAGAACAAAATAAATATAAAGTTGGCAAAGTCTCATAAACTTAAAACCTGATAGAGAATGGCACATAACCAAACTTTACACAATAAAATGTGTGGGCCAAACCTCATAAATTTGAAACCCAAGTATGGGGCCACCTCCATCCCAAAAATAATAGGAGCATACTGCCCCGGGCAAGAAATACACATCAGCCCAAAAACCAATGAAATTATACTACTCTAGTGCTACTGAATCACATAGCATGTTAAATGTAGAGGCAAGTAAAAAGTATAGTAAAATTATAAAAAGTAGTCACGAAAAACGTGACCAACATATACATCCACCTCATAAGTGGGAAAAAGGCATTACTTATCATAATATAGAGTTCTATTATGAATAAAGCATAAGAAAAGACCAAAAGAATGTGCAAAGATCAATAAAAAAGAAAACGTACTTCACATGAAGCATATTTTCCAAAAGAACAACATATGGTGTAGGTAAATGTCCATAGGACCAAGACAATGGGAAAAGGTACTTCACATGAAGCATATTTTCCAAAAGAACAACATATGGTGTAGATAAATGTCCATAGGACCAAGACAATGATAAAGATAGGTTATTGCTCAATAAGAATAATAGAGGATGAAAACATACATTTAGAGTGAGGAATTAGAAATTGCTCAATATAGAAATAATGTGGGATGCAATCATACCTTACAACTGAGTCCTAGAAACACTTTTCACCAACATAGTTGGTTCCAAGATCAACTTTGCCTATTTACAAATTATTTGCATGTATTAGGATTTTCAAATTCATATAAATGTAATGAAACCCCTAATTCTAGACCTTACTACAAAACATCAGATTTTGGACTCAAAACCTAGACCAAATGATTCCTTATGTTTTTTTGATCAAGAAAACATATGTATTTGTTATATTTGGAGTTAAGATGAATTAGTTATCGATTTTAGGGATTTTTATATTAATTAATTAGATCCCCAAAGATCCATCATCAAAAACATGGAAATAAGTCTTTGAAACCATTTTTATTTGAAATATAACATTTTTCTGATTCCAAAACATATTTTATTTTAATTTTTTGACCAATAAATCAAAAGTTGTGATTTTTGCAAGATTGACCATTCCAAAAATTGAGAAATTCCACATCAGCAAAACAAAACTTTGTGAGAAAGAGAGAGAGGGAGAGGGAGGGTGTGCTAAGTTTGACCTATTGTATGTGGCCAACTTGGCCGGTCCCACCACCAATGCATTGCTCAAAAAGTGCAAAATGAAGAACAAAATTGAGGCCAAAAGACCATTATATCACTTGTTGAAAAACAAGAACGAGAAGGAGAGCAGGAGGGAAAACCATGGAATTCGTCAGGGCAAATCATTCTCTTCTATGCACACACACCGTGGAAGTGAACATCAAGGTTGCTACAAACTCACAAATTGGTGAAAAGAGAAGGGGTGCTTCTGAGGACAAAGTAACACTTCCAAATCTAAAACCAGGGTTCTAAGAAGCTTACCTCAGGTTCTATTAAACCGTGGTGGTGGGTGTCAATGGTGGTGAAGGAATTGATAGAGGGAAGGAAATGGCATGGTGGAAGCATAATACAATATTTTGGGTTCAATTGGTACGGTCAGATAGTAGCAAGGGAGCTAGCGGTTATTAGGGTGTAGGTATTTATAGATGGGAGTTGGCTTTAGGGATTAGACCACAGGTGGCTATGAGGAGCTTGAGCGGATAGTTGGGTGAATCATCAATAATGGAAACTAGGTCTCAAACAAGCCATCACTAGGCGTGGAAACTTCTCAAAAAATCAATGGAAGAAAAATCTCGAAGAATCGTAGAGAGATGACCGAGAAACCCGCGAAACTCCCAGTCGGACTACTATTCTTGCATGTCCATCCTACCCGAGGTATGGGACGGGTTGGGAACCATCCAATACAATGGGAACTACCCAGGGAATCAATCCCAACTGTCCACTTGATGCACCCGTGCGTGACACATTATTCCTTATCCAAAAATAAATCGAACTATAGTGACATACTAAATGATTTATCTTTTTCTATTTCTTCTTTTGAGGGTGCAAATAAACTCCAAATTAGATGAAATTTTTCACAGGGGACAATTAAGGCATGTATATTCCAATTATGCAATTATACTTTCCTTTTGATGTGTTAAATAAATCAAATACTATTTTCTCTTTCTTCATGCATTAATGACTTTAAGATTCTCCAAATTTGATAAAACTTCACCCACAAGTCACATTAAGTATGTTGGATATGAATTTGCCATCAAATTTATATGTTGGAGTTATTTATATATTTATTTAATGTTTTGAAGGTTCTACACACTTTCTCACTATTGATTTCACCTTTTAAGCAAATATTCTCACAATTGAGTGAAAATTCATCTGAAGGCATATTTTAATGTGTAGATTAGGAATCTAAGATTATTTTCCACTTTTGGAGTCATTAAATATTTTATTTCATATTTTGAAGGAAAAACACCTTTTTCTTTTTAAAATAAAATAGATGTGATGATTATTATCCTAAATTGGTGAAACTTATCATTCAAGTAAACTTGAACTCAAAGAAAATGAATCTGAAGTTAGTTTTAACCAATTGTCTTATTTTTATGAGTTTTACATAGATGACATTTGTGGTCCATTATTATATTAGTCAATATACTATTTCATTATTATTATTACCATTCTACCAATTGTGTCCCAGATTTTTCATATTATCACCAAGGAAAATATGTAAGATTATTTTGTACGAATTATTATGAAATCTCCATTTTTCTCATGTAACTTATTTTATGTGTCCATTAATGACCTAATACCTAATATGAGAACAATAGGTTACATTAGGATGTTTTATTTATGCATTAACATGTTAAGATTTCAATTAATCTACTAATGTGTATATCATTATCCTTATTTGGCTAATCCCAATGAACTAAGTTCACTATCCTCCAAGACATATGATCTGGATCAAGAGGCTAGGTTTCGGTTCATTACAAGCCTCCTTGTTTCTAGTCATATCTTTGAAACAACCACTATCAACCACCCAATCCTGCAAAATAGGTAGATTTTGGTATGCATGTGGTGGTCCTTTTGGTTAGGAGTATTATTTAAAATGCTTCAACATTTCAAGTTACTTGAACAACTTAATATGAAGAGCTCATTACAATTTTAAATCACCAAAGTGAAATGTAAACAAAAGATTTTATTTTCAATACAAGCTTCTGACATAACTATCTTCAGTGAACTTTTCTTCATCCGTAAGAGTTCTCGATCGATCTATTTGTCGACCGAGAAGATATGTCAGTAAAAGCAATTTTTGACAGAATTACCTTTGGTCAATTATTTCTTTGATTGGAAGAGGTCTCGATCGAGTTCTTTGTCAACTGAGATGAAGTTCTATGTATTCTCATTATTTAACATTTCTGATGTAAACAAATCATGCAATTATTTTTGGATAACATAATTAAGAAATCAAATCATACAAGAATATACAAGTTAAAACTTATTTTAGTTGAGATAAGACATTATGAATTTCAAGATGAAGTTTAGGTCAAATCTCAACTAAGTATCCAACATTTCCAAGTTGGAGGTTTTGGAACCCAAACTAAATATTTTCCTCATTTTTCTTGTAATTGCATGAAAATGAAAAATGTCCAAGACATAAACAATAATGACAACATATAAAATCAATTTCATTTCTCTTCTTAGCATTATGTTCATGAGCTAGATTGTATTTAGGTACATACATGACATGGTCTTAGGTACTTGTGCCTTATTAGCTCTAGGATTTTGATAGGATTTATCTTTGGGTACATAACATAGGCCTCTCCTTCCAATTTGTCCAACATAACTTTCTAGAATTTTATCAAGAATATCATTATTTTTCAAGCTGTTAATCCACTTTCTTTTTAATGTATAACTTTACTTGATTTAATCTAGATAACAAGCTATCTCTTTCTTTAGCAATACCATCATAGTCTGAATGAGTGCATATAATAGGTTGAGTTTGAAGATTATTTATCTTAGCAAGTAATTCAACCTTTTCTTTAAAAAGAGGATTATAGTTAGTTTCTAGAGCAAGAAAATTGATGTTGTGATCATTAATAGATGATTTCAAGGTATCTTTTTCAGATATAAGACTTTCATTTTCAGAAGAAAGCACATACAATTTAGAATGCAAATCATCATTTGTTTTTGTAAGCTTCTTCAATTTCCTTTTACAATCAACATATTAATCATGTACTTCTTCAATACTAGTAATGAACTCCTCTTTAGATAAATCAAGAATACTTACCTCACTTGAATCTTCATTTTCATCTTCCTTGGCCATGAGACACTCCACTTCCTCTTCTCCACTTCTTCTATCATCACTTGATTCATCCCAAGATACTGTGTAAGCTTTATCTCCCTTGTTTTTCTTTTTGAAAGAAGATTTCTTTCCTTTCTTGGTCTTAGGACATTCATTCTTTATTTGTCCTTTCTTGCCACATTCAAAGAACCTAAGAGAAGAAGAGGAAGAAGTACTAGAATTTTTGTTAGATTTGTACCTTCGATATTTCTTACCATTTACAATGAGTTAATCTTCTTCATCATCTCCTTCACTTGTTTCATCACTTTATTGATTGATGATTTTTGATTGAGTCTTGGTTGTAGCTTTTAACGCAATGTCCTTTCTTTTTCCCTTTTGAAGTTTGGCCTCCAGTCTTCCTTCTTCTTCAAGGGTGACCTCATGTGTCTCTAGATTGCCAATGAGTTGCTTCATCCTCATTGTGGTAAGGTCATTGGCTTCTTCAATGGTTGTCATATTTGGCTTGTATTTTGGAGGTAAGGATCTAAGAATCTTGAACACCTGATCTTCCTCACTTATATACTTATCTAGTGCACTTAAGTTGTTAATAATAGAAGAAAACCTTGCATACATTTCACTAATAGACTCATTAGATTGCATTCCGAATTGTTCAAACTATTGTTTAAGCATGTTAATTTTGGTATTTTTAACTTGAGTTTTACCTTCATGTGTGATTGAAAGTTTATTCCATATTCCATAATCTATTTCACATGAAGATATCCTATTAAATTCACCAAAAGAAATGAAACAATATAATATGCTTACCACTTTTGCATTCAATTAAACTTGTTTTACCATATCAGGATTTTGTGTTGCATATTCAGTGGTAGGAAGTGGATAAGGTAAAGAAACCATTCTCCAACGCTCCAGGTTGATCTCTTAGTAGTAAAATTGCATTATTCTTTTCAAATAAATGTAGTTGTTTCCATCAAAGGGTGGTGGCCGAGTCACATGAGTTCCTTCAAGGTTGAAGTTGCTAAGCAAGTTATTCCCCATTCTTGAAGACTTGTTAGGGCTCCTTGAAGACCTGCTCTGATGCTAATTAAAAGATCTAGTGTGGGGTGAATAGATATTTTTGTACTTTAAAATTCAACTAAAAACTCAAACCAGAAGAGGAGGAAACAAAGAAGACACTTCGATGTAGAGTGGTTCCAACCTTTAAATCAAAGGTTGTCAGTCCACTACCCAATTGTCTGTAATTGGGATTTTAAAGGGATTTATTTTATTTACATCTCAAGTAAGTTACTGCAAAATACAATCACCTTCCTCGAAGTAGCCTTCATCTAAAGTAGCCTTAACCTTCTTGAAGCAACATTCTTGAAGTAACCTCAAGCCCTGAGAGCAGCCTTCACCTCCATGAGTAGCTCTACCACCTTGAGATAGCCTTCACCTAGAAGTAGATCCAACCTCCTTTGAAGCAATCTTCTTGAACTAACCTCAAGAAACCTTGGAGCATCCTTCTCCTCCAAGAAGTAGCTCCAATCAAGCTCCCTCAGGCAACCTCCACAACTTGGAGAGTAGCCAAGGAGCACAAGTAGCATAACCTGTGAATGGAGATTGGAAGAAAGGAAGTACACCAATGGAGTATTGTGCTTTGATCCTATATCAAGTGTTTGACCTCTCGAACCACTTAGGATGGACGTTTCTTGGATGGTGGCTAAGAGGCTATGGCTATAGGACACGAACTTAGAGCTTAAACAACAAGATGGCAAGTGTTGCTCCGCTTTGTTGCTTACTAGAATGGATGTTCAAGTGTAGCTTGTGTGTTTTAGGTGTCCTAAGGCCTCTCCTATTTATAGGGATAGTTTTCAAGTGTTTAGGAACATTTTAGGGAGTCTCTAGAGTGTTTTTAGTGCTTAAGTAGCCATTAGGTAGAAAGTAGTTGGCTAGAAATGGCTAAATTGTTTGAATTTGGAAGAACAATCCAGAACCCTATCTGATCGACAAGTTTGTCAACTAACCATGTCGCGGTCAAGTTTTTCTTCGATTGAGCCTGGGTGGAATGCAATTGTATACCAACGTTTATTTCCAACTCCCAACTCCCAATCGATTGGTCTGATAGTCATATACTTTAGACCAAGGTTGACCCGGTCGACCATATGCTCAACTGAAATAGAATTTAGAGAACAAATATGTAAGTTTTTGACCAGTGCTTTAAGTGCTCGACCAAGGTGGTTCTCAGTCGATAATATCTTTGATAGAGGGTGTCTCAGTCGACTAGTTTCTCAATCGGGGTGGGTACTATTTCAGGTTTTTAAACCACCTACTAAATGTATGTTCTAATAGATGATAATGACTCTAATCTCTAGGGGGATCTTAACTAAGAGTTATGAGTAGATAGAAAAGATCTAACACGTGATTTACATGATATCTAAGTACTTGTACAGTATATCTTAATTTGTACAAGTACTTACATTGAGTACAATCATGAAAATATAAACATTTAAATGCATTGATCTCTAAATTGTATTGATCTTCAATTATCCACTTAGTATGATCTCATTATTTCCTTGAACCCTGAAATACTCAAGTAGCACGTTAGATCCACAAGAATGAAATGTTTGTCATCATCAAAACAAAGGGTATACTAATGTCCAATTTAGCCAACAAATCCTTGGCATAGATATGGAAAGGATTCATGCATAGGGCAAACATAGTGTTCTGGAAAATGGAAAGACAAGCTCTATCCACAGATGACAACGTTATCGAATGTTGCATCTCTATTGTGTCAAGATGTCATTGTTGTGAATCACTAAAATCTGAAACACAACTCACCTCTTCCTTCATAGTGACACGACGTTGTTTATCTGGAGTCAGTTTCACTCCCTTTTTGAAGGGAAGCACGATGAGCTTTGATCAATAGAAACACTCTTGCGTGTAGCAGCTCAACAGAATCTTGGAACTCTCAGAGGATGGATTCACAATGAAATGATATTACTCATTTGTTGGACAATATGGAGGGTCAGATGCAAAACCAAATTTGAAGGCTACAAACCTCGATTGCTCAGCCATTGGGATGCAATCATTAGCATCATCAACAGAGGCCTAAGATGCACATCACCTAAAAGCCTGGGAGATAGCAAGTTTTGCAAGTCTCTAGAGAACATGGGTATTGATGATCCCTGTTTCAAGATCAGGATGATTAGCTTGGTGACATGGACTCCCCCAGATGTTGCTAATCTCCAACTCGACCTCTCAACACAGAGAGACACATATCCCATAGGTAGTACAAGAAGATGGATTGCTAGTACTAGTAATCACCATGGATATGCCAGACTGGCTTTTCAGTACTGCTTGAATGAAACTGACCATAATGTAGCCTTATTTCAAGGTTGCCTCATTGCTCTCAAAAGTGCAGATGAGAAGAATATCAATATATCCATTATAGAAGTTGATAATAGATTGATTTTCAACACCTTATCAGGATCGACGTCAGGTCCTTAGAAAGGTACAACCTTCATTAGAGAAATTAAATAGGTCATCTTAGACAACACGATCATTGGAAACGTAGTCCCGAAAGTGATTAACTCTGCCTCAAGAGAACTAGGCAGATGGGGAACCAACATGGTAAATGGATTCTACTATACAGAACCTATTCTTGTACCGATGTGGCTGAGGGTTTACTTATCATGGAAAAGAGAGGAATACCTTACATTGATACCGCTTAGACACATATTTAGTATAAGTATAGCCTATGGTATACATGTATAGCGGGTTATAAGGTTTCTTTATCCGTGCGGATAATGCTTTACTTGTCGCTTATTGATGATTGTCCTACATGAGGACAGTCAGATGAAAAAGATGATATCCTATTTATTTTAAAAAAATAAATTATTTTTATATGTTGGAGGCAATGAAAAATTGTGTTAGGTGTAACTTTTTTCAAATTTATGTAAATATTTTTGTCCGTGTATATATATAGTTAAGATTTGTCACTATCCGTATTAACTCAGCCCTAGGATTTGTTGTTCCTAATTGGACAAGGAGTAGGCTGCACCTTGTGTTAGATGTTGCCATCTTTTATACCAATAAAATCCCAACCCTACCATTCAATGGGCAGGGACAGGGACATGTGTGAATTGATGGGAAAAAGAGTAGGCTGCTCCTACTAAAAGAAGGAACAGCAAATCCGGACTCAGCCCTTCAATAGATTTCTACATCCCCACTGCTTGACTTTGAATCTACCGTGACGTGACCGGAAGCGCTTAGGTGAGGAGCCCCATCAAACCCCAATACTAGTGGGAAGCAACGTAGGGCAGGACGATGCCTCATGTCGGTTGCGCAGAATGTTCCATACCTATTCAACAATCTCATGAGTCAAGATCAGGTTAAGCCACGGACAAGGACAACATAGAACGGAGAACATCCACATGGTGGCAAAGGTCACGAAGAAGAGAAGGCAGGGAGGACAAGGTTGCTGCCTACCCCAGGGGCTACCTCCGCTGGGGTATAGGGTCGTCGCTGCCCATTCATGCCAAGAAGCATAACACCAGGGTAGAGACGGATCCAACTCAAATTTGTAATGTCCCATGTCACAAGAGGGACTCTTTTTCTTCTCAAATCATTGTATCTAGCTAGGGCTGATTACCATAAGTCCCTGTTTGATAGGGTGTGGTACCGTTTCCTGCAATTGTTTGTCATCTCTCTCGACATTACGAAGGTACAGTTATGTTCTGTGCATTTCATGGACTATGCGCAAAACCTAGGAATATGTACCACGCCCTTTCTTGGCGCAGTCGGGCATAATTGAGGTATATCGTTTGGGGCTGTACGTATATGGATCCCAATCAGTAGACCGGACCTGACCGGCTATTCGGTTCAATCTAGTCTTGGATTGATTTATCTTTCGATTTGGACCTCGGTCCACTATTTTAATAAATCCACTCCTCAATCCGGTCCGGTTCAAATCGGTAGAAACCGATATGAATCAGATAGTACAAAAACTTTTCATAGATATTGATTTATCGAATATTTATAAAAAGTTGTAGCCATATGTAGTACATATTACTATTAGGTATATTACCATTGTGGTGTAAACATTGATGTTATTATATCAATAAATGTCAATGACATTAGTCATTGGACTTATACAAGCACCAAATAGCGACAAATTTGATTATTGCATTATATTTTGGCGATTAAATTTTTTAAAGGACATTACACATTTAATTGAATTGTTAATAATTAGTATATTACGTATCTACTATCATATAATTCAATTTTATAATAACTGTAAATATTAGTTTTTTTTGTTCAATAAATTTATGACAGTTAGGCTCGAATGTGTTGTTATATGGAAGTATTTAGTAATGTTTCCAATAGTGTCATAATAGTTGATACTATGGAGCTGTAAGAATTTAATTGTGTTACTAAACTCAAATGACTTAACAGTTTTTTTATAATTTTTATAACATGGTTCTTTTATATTTTATAATTAAGAGTGCATGAATATATGTTATATGGTTCGGTCTCAATCCGGACCTTGAGTTTTTGGCCTAGGACTAGTTCTAATTCAGTCTGGTCCTCGTTCTATCAATTTTTATTAATGGTTCTCAATAAAATCCAATTTGGATCGATGTACAATCCTAATTTGATTTCCAGTGAACGTGTTCTTTTTTTCATATATACCCCCACTTTATCTACTACAACCCCCCCCTCTCTCTCTCTCTCTCTGTGTGTGTGTACAACTTCCAAGTCCCAACTTTGTCCCGCTCAGTCGTGTGTATCAATCATGTTCATAGCCACACTATTTTATATGCGAAAGAAGTATCTCACATAGCAATGAATTAATAGATGGTATTTATCTTGTTATATACAAATGAGATTAGAAAACTTTTAATTTTATTTATTAATAGAATCCATGATAACATAATTTCATTAATATTTTGAGATAATAATGTTATACAATACATCAAACCTAACATCGGAAATTAAAATCTAATAACTGATATTACATTAAACCAAACAATTCATATGTAAATTGAATTTCATACTTTTGATATTTGATTTTTCAATACACACTATGTCATGATAAAGTGTTAGTGTGAACTTTATGAAAATGTTTACTTTTCCATTCGCTTTATACACTATTTCATTCTTTCTATGTATTCTATCCATTTATTATATCTCTTTTTATTTCATTCCATACTAGTTCCATTTACTCATATTACTTTATTTCTTTCAGCCATTTACAACTATACACGTCTTGGAAAATGCAACCTTGCTAATATAATCTCTTTTAAATGACGTATGGGTGCCAAAAGTGTTGACTAGGTATGCTCTAAATAAACTATCTATGTGGTGATATCATCAGTGGTATACTTCTACTAGCAAGCCTAGATTCCATCGATGAGCGGCGTGCGACAGACAAGGATCGAGGTGCGGGGTGAAAGGTGGGTGCCGATTCATCAAGTAATTGAAGTGGTAGACACTAGACATGCACTGTCATAAGCAATTCACACTACCATGCTTGTTTGCAGTCGATCCTATGTCCAATTAGACTACGTAAGAAGGGGATTCTGATTCATTGTTACATCATATTATATTGGATTCTATTTCAGCCAATTTTAATCACACATCTATTCAAAAGTCAACTCTAAAAAAAATTAATGGAGAAGACGTACTATTGGAGTTAATTGAAACAAGTGTATAACATGGAGCTAGAAATACTGAATCCGCACCTGTAAGGACTAGTCAATACTACCTTATGCTCCCTGAGTGGCTCCTTTCATCATCCAAATACAAGAGCATACTCTCTCCCCCTTTCATCATCGATACACAAATAAGCGTTGTAGCAAAGAAGGGAGGCATCGATTAGATCAAGGCGATCTCAAAGTTACCAGCAACGTCGTAATTAGCTCTTTCACTTGCGTATGTTTCCCAACTCTCCTCATCTGCTGCTAGCTACAATAGCAAAGTCACAAAAACTAGAGCAAATATCATCAACTATGCTCGCTTGAGCTAGCTAGCTACTTCGATTCTCCAAGGGTGTCAAACATATACCATGACCCTCTCCCTCCTTGTTGTTGCCCACCTCACAAAGACCGCTAGCCACATAGCTACCGCCACAAACACCATGCACATCTTTACAACAGCTAGCAGAGGAGAGCGTCGTGGTGTATTTCCTGTTCTAAAAAATTACTTTTTCAACCTTTAGTTTGGTTCGGTGCATGCGTATGATTTATCTTTTTACGGAACACTTTATTTTATTTGATTTGGTTTTTTGGAAAGATTTTTTATTTTTCTTTTGCATCATTTAGAACCGTTGACATTAATTAAAAATATCAATAAATTTTCTCTCTTGATTATCTTAAACAGCCGTTGACAACATTAAAGATAGCAGTTGTCAGGAGTGAGACCTAATATGGAATCCACCCCCTACTAAATTTGAGGAACAAATCATCTATTCCAAACAAACTATGAAACTATGCTGGAATATGTATATTCTTTTCTTCTCAAACAATGATATTCAAAACAACCAACAATGAAGTAGTAAAATAAAATCTCATGAATATATTTAGTTTAAACATGATCACAAAATATTCTCCCATATAGAGTATACATGAAATTTACAACATAAGGATCTAAGTAGAGGGATATCCAGTTATCTCAACTCTATTTTCTCAAGGGATTCACTTAGCAGGTCCATGTCACCATGTTCAATCTTTCAAGTCCTACACCTAGGGTTGGAAGCATACTCCAACAACAAGAGAAAAATAAAAGATATCAACATTAGGGCTGGTATGTGCAAATTAAATATGGATTGAGTAATATAAAGAATAAAGGATGTCAAATAGACAAGGCTTCCCATATAAAAGGAAAGGACTACCCAACTAGACACAAAAAGAATATGAATTCAATCAAATGATAAAAAGAAAAGGCATCCATGTGTTTTATATGTGATAATACTAGAACAATATAAACATGTTGATAGAAAATAACACATTTACCATAAATAGGGGGTGAGTAAGAACATAAACAAATATTCTCTGAGTAGGACATGATACACATC
The DNA here is from genome assembly GCA_963693085.1 of Alisma plantago-aquatica. Lineage (NCBI taxonomy): Eukaryota > Viridiplantae > Streptophyta > Magnoliopsida > Alismatales > Alismataceae > Alisma > Alisma plantago-aquatica. The sequence continues at coordinate 1,820,384,407 of OY856409.1, read as the reverse complement.
TGCTCTAATAATATCACAAGTATAAATTATCACCTCTACATTATCAGGTGTGTTAATTTACATATCCACATAAAATAACATATGTCACATTATACTAGTTGTCACCACACAATGCATATCAAAAGAGTAAGAAAGTCTAAATCAAAATATTAGGGATGAGAACATCCAGTCAATATAAGTCGGGTCAAAAGACCCATTAAAGTAGATTCAACAATGTCGATGATGTGAGAGAAACAATCAAAGAGATATCTTTCAAGAACAATATCAAAGGAGATACACATAGAAATGAAATTAGGATTTTGAGTATTAAATAGATAAAAAGACGGAAACATAGGTGACTGCTCAACAAGAATAATATGGAATGCAAACATAGATTGGGAGAGAAATTAGAAATTTCTCAACATACTAGTAAAATGAGATGCAATCACACCTCACATGAAGTTTTCATTTGTCCAACGTCAAAACCTAATTCCATCTCAGTCCACAAACAACCTATTAAAGACATATATGAGATTAGGGCTATGTTTACATTAATTATATAAATCTTAAAAATTGTCTTTTAATTGTTATTGAATTAGGTTAACAAAACCATGTCATCTTGAATTTTATATTTTTCGGAGTTTAAAACATATTTTACTTTATTTTTATGACTTATATATTTTTACTTATGATTTTTAAAAAAACTAATCAATTAGATAAACCCATAAAAATTATATATTTATTAGATTGGCATCAGTTGATGAAACATATACCATAGGATAGATTATAAGTTTTTGATTCCAAAATATGTCTTATTTTATTTTTAGAGCAATAAATAATTATCTATGAATTTTTTAAGATAATATAATTTACTATTATTGAAATAGCAAAATAGGGTCAATTGATTACTTGCCTTTACATGTAGTGTCTCAACCATAGCATGTGAGACAGGTAGTTCAATCTAGATCGTATCAACCATCATCATCGTTAAAACAAAATAGAACACTGCTATAATTATGAAAATACCTCCAATTATGAGAAGTGATCAGAACTAAAGCAATGGTCGATCAAGTAAAATAATGGGTATGTATCTTGTTTTTCTCCCACTCGTAGCAGACATAGCATGCCAAGGTCCATCATGGGACCCGTCCTCGAGGATCATAGCTTGGAGTAGATAACAAACACCATCTTCACCTTGCTCATTATTTGACAGACTCATGGACCAAAAACTCAGAGCAAAAGACTGTAGGAAGCTATAACAAGTCCTTCACCATGTCTATGAAGAAGCAAGGTCCGGAAAAACACAACCTTTAAAGAAAAATTAGGATTTTTTTTAATATTCAGCAAGTTCACACATTCATCCCAAAACTTTAGGTGAGGAAAATACATCGATCAATAGCAAGAAGATAAGTCATCAAAAATTGTGTCGAGTATAGCAAGAAAGAACTCAAAAAATAGGGAAAATGACATTACTTGCTTTTGGGACCAATTAGTCGGGGAAGGAGTTGTGAGAGGATGTTAGGAGATCTTTCAAATTTTCTCTATGGTTGTGGAAATTTGAATAATCACCCAGAATTAGAGCAACTGTCAGTGATGGAAAACGTTTGGGGAGTTGGGCATAGCCCATTTAACTAGTAGAAGATGCATGGAACTGATCCATGAAGGAAGGGTGAAGGTTTTAGCAGGGTTTCTCATAGGTCTGATGGCCTAGAGACATGAGGTGGCAGAAGAAAAGAGGGAAACTCGATGGAAATAGGGCATGAAGGAGCAGTGATGAGGATAGAGAGACAAAGTCTCTAAACCCTAGCATATAAGTAGCCATTTGGTTTAGATTGTGATTTCATGGGTAGGGGAAAAGAAATCGGGGCCAGAAGAGAAAGGGAGAATAAGAGAGAGAGAGAGATAGAGAGAGAGAGAAAGAAGGAAACCACTGTGTAGACAAAATTTAACAAATGGGATATCGTCCCATTCCAAGACGAGTGCGAGGAAGAGGAAGCATCCAAAACTGTTGGATGAGACCGAGAAAATAGGAAATGAATAACATATGTTCGATTAGCGGTTTGAAGGAGGAAATCAGAAAACAAGAGTGTGATAACTATTAAAACTGGACTATATGGAAAGGGTATGCATTATGTAAATCATTGAAATATTAAGCAATTTAAAGGTTATTTCTTTCGTATTTTATTTGAGGGACCAAGCAATATTCAACTAATATCAAATTTGGTAGCTAGACCAATTAGGATCCATTTTTGCATTAGATTTCACTTTCGAAGACATCTAGTATTTTATTTAATAACTTTAGGTTGTATCATATATTATCTCTCCTTAATGAAATCGAGGCATCAAGAAATACCCAATAGATGTGAAAGCTATCTTACAAGTAAATCTAAACATGAAGAATACGATTTACAATTAATTTTCCCTTTTGAGGTTATTTAACATGATATTTAATGTTTTGCACTTTACTTTACATTCTCTCCCCTAAACTAACTAGGATAGATTAGTTTGTCCAAATAAGATGAAAATTCACACATAAATTAATTTTGGTATGTATCAAATATGAGGTTTATTTCTACTTTTGAAGACTTTTAGTAAATTTATTTAATACTTTTGACTTTTCCTCATATTTTCTTCTCTAAATAAAATCAAGGTAATTATTATTTTGCAAATAATGTGAAGCTTGGCACCCAAAGCAATTGGGACCTAAGGGTTATGTTTTTACCTTTATATTTTACTTTGAGATTTCCTTTTATGAGTTATGGCTCCATTAGGATTTCACATAATTATGTTATTATGTAAATGTGTTTTAACTTTATCCTTGTTTGGTCAAATGTATGAAGTCAACGTCACTAACCTTCTAATCATGGACTACGATAGGATTTCTAGGTTTTGGTTTGTTACAACACTCCACCCCTTAAAAGGATTTTGTCCTCAAAATCTAATCATCTATATTATCAACCACCTATACTACACCCCTAAAAAGGTTTAAACAAATCAGCCAAGCTAAACAACATCAAGGTACTATGCTCACTTGTGCATCTTTACTTGTGAATATTTTAGGGGGTTTAGGTTGTTCATAGTTCATGCATCCAACTAACGTGTCAAAACCATATAAGGTTGAATTTTAGGTCCTTGTGTTACTAACCTACCAACCCTAAGGTTCACAAGAGAAATCAAAAGGTCATAGGGTACATAGGGTAAGCCAACTAAGCCTTTATCATAAGACATATTTTCCTAGTCATCACTTCATGCACAAAACTAGGTTGAGATTTCTACCCAATTTATTCTAGGTTTTCCATATCAAACTTCATATCTCTTTCATTTGCGACTCAATTTTAGAAAACCTTGATAAAATCTAGAAAAATTTACTTTCATACATATAATAGTATTATAGAAAATAATTTTTGACAATGCAATCTATTCGACATAAAACAAAAGATGGATAAAAAATCAATCAAAAGAACCAAGTCACAAGGTATTCCATATATCATCTCCTTATTAACTATTGTCTCACCCTCAAGCCAAAAAACCCTAAAGTTGAAATTCATAACTTTCAAGAGATATATCACACAACAACCTATATATGATCTTAAGGGTCTCCTCAAACTAGGGTTTACTCTTCAAGATTCTTATGTGTACCTCATATAATTCTAACTTGACCTTTCATCATCCCATGAATATAATAGGTCAATTCTAAGGTGAACCTGTCACACAGAGGGTGACTATGAAAGACAAGGGTTCTAACTAGGGAGACAAAATTGAAATAGTCAGATTCCAACCACTATGGGATATGATACCATCTTGTAAGGAGTTGGATCCAATAGGGAATCTACTCCCTACTAAATTTTAGGAACAAACCATGTATTCCAAACAAACTGTGAAAGTATGCTGGAATAGGTGTATGTTTTTTTTTCTTTCTCATACAATGGTATTAAAAAAAAGACCAACAATGAAGGAGCAGAATAACATTTCATGAGTATATTCAATTTAAACAAAAATTATAAAATATTCTATCATATAGAGTATACATAAAATTTACAACATAAGGATCTAACTAGAGGGATATCCAACTATCTCAACTCTATCTCCCCAAGGGCTCCACCTAGCAAGTCCATGTCGCCATGTCCAGTGTTCCAAGTCCTACACCTGGGGTTGGAAGCATACCCCAACAATAGGACAAATGTAAAAGACATCAACATAAAGGCTGGTAGGTGCAAATTAAATATGGATTGAGAAATATAATGAAAAAATGATTTCAAATAGACAAGTCTTCCCATAGAAAAGGAAAGGACTAACCAACTGGCATAAAAAATATGAATTCAATAAAATGATAAATAAGAGCAAGGCATCCATGTGTGTTACATGTGACAATGCTAGAACAATATAAACATGTTGGTAGGGAATAACACATCTACCATAAATATGGGGTGAGTAGGAACATATACACATTTTCTCTAAGATGGACATTATACAAATCTACTCTAATAATATCACTTGTAGGAATTACCACCTCTGCATTATCAATTGTGGGTATTTGCACATCTACTTTTTATTGTTATTATATCAGGTTATCAAAACCATGTCATCTAGTGGGCTATATTCTTCTGAGTTTAAAATAAATTTTACTTTATTTTTCTGACTTATATATTTTTAGTTATGAATTTTAGAAAACCTAACTAATTAGATAAACCCATATAATCACCTATTTACTAGATTGGCATCAGATGATGAAACTTATACCATAGTATAGATTATAATTTTTTTATTCTAAAACATATATTTTTTTTATTTTTCAGATCTATAAGTAATCTTCTATGAATGTTTAAAGATAATATAATTTACTAATATTGAAAACTAAAAATAGGGTCAATGGACTACTGTGCCCTCACATGAGGTTTCTCAACCATAGCCTGTGATAGAGGAAATATGGGTCCAGATCGTATCAACCATCACCATAGTTAAAACAAATAAAATGTTGCTGAAATAATGAAAATACCCCCAATTACAAGAAGTGATCATAACTGGAGCAATGGGCTATGAAGTATAACAACAAGTCTATATCTTCTTCGACTACCGCTAGCAGCAGAAATAGCTTACCAAGGTCCATCATGGGACCCACCCTTGAGGATCATGGCTTGAAGCTGATAACAAACACCTTTTTCACCTTGTGCATGATTTGACAGACTCGTGAACCCAAGACTCAGAGAAAAAGACCATAGGAAGCCATAACATGTCCTTCACCATGGATGTGAAAAAGCAAGGTCTGGAAAAACACAACCTTAAGTGAAAATTAGGTTTTTCTAAATATTCGACAAGTTTGCACAATCATCTCAAAACTCTAGGTGAGAAAAATACATCGATCAGTAGCGAGAAGATAGGGAATAAAAAATTGCGTGGAGTACAACAAGAAAGAACACAAAAATAAGGAAAAGGGAATTACTTACTTCTAGGACCAATTATTGGGGAAGGAGTTGTGAGAGGATGGTAGGAGATCTTTTGACTCTTCTCTATGGGTTGTGGATGTATAAATAATCACTAGGGATTAGAGCAACCACTTGTGATGGATGAAGTTCTTAGAGTTGGGCATAGCCTGATTCACTACCGCAAGATGCATGGAACTGATCCACGACGGAAGGATGAAAGTTTTGGTTGGGTTTATTGTAGGTTTGATGGTCTAGAGACATGGGGCGGTGGACGAAAAGAGGGAAATAGGGTGGAAACATGGCATAAGGGAGCAGTGATGAGGATAGAGTGACAAAGTCTATAAACCCCAACATATACATAGATATAGTGTTTGGATTGCAATTTTTCATGTTGTGGAAAAGAAATCAGGGGCAGAAGAGAAAGGGAGAAGGAGAGAGAGATGAGGAAATCACTATGTGGACAATTTTCAACAGTTGGTATCATCCTATTTCCAAGATGAGTGCAAGGAAGAGGAAGGACCCAAAACCGTTTGATGAGGCCAAGGAAATAGGGAATAGATAATATATGTTCGATTAGCATGTTGAAGGAGGAAAATCACAAAACAAGAGCATGACATCTATTAAAACTAGACTATAAAGGGTATTCATTAATTAAATCATTCAAATATTAAGCAATTTAAAGGGCATTTCCTTCCTATTTTATTTGAGGGACCAAACAATATTCAATTAATATCAATTTTGGTAGCAAGACTAACTAGAACATGTATAATCCATTTTTCGCATTAGATTTCACTTTTAAAGACATCTAGTATTTTATTGAAGAACTTTAGACTATATCATATATTCTCTTTCCTTAATCAAACTTATTCATCAAGAGATACCCAAAATATGTGAAACTTAGCCTACAAGTAAATCTAAACATGAAGAGTATGATTTTATAATTAATTTTTTTCCTTTTGGGGCTATTTAACATGATATTTAAAGTTTTGCCCTTTACTTCACATTCTGTCTCCTAAACTATGCTAGGATAGATCAATTTGTCTAAATAAGATGAAAATTTACACATAAACTAATTTTGGTATGTAGATTTCCAACTTGAGGTTTATTTCCACTTTTCCATACTTTTAGTAATTTATTTAACACTTTTGACTTTTCCTCATATTTTCTTCTCTAAATAAAATTAAGGTAATTATTATCTTGAAAATAATGTGAAGCTTGGAACCCAAAGAAATTGGGACCCAAGGGGTATGATTTTACCTTTGTATTTCAAATTTACATTTCCTTTCATGATTTATGGCTCCATTAGGGTTTCTGGTACATAAATAAGTTAATATGTAAATGTGTTTTAACTTTATCCTTGTTTGGTCAAATGTAAGAAATCAGTCTCACTAAACTTCTAATCATAAAATATGGTAGGATTTCTAGGTGTTGGTTTGTTACAACACTCCACTCCTTTAAAGGATTTCGATCCTTGAAATTTGATCATCCATATTATCAACCACTTATACTCCACCTTTTAGAAGGTTTAACCTAATAAGCCAAGTTTGTAACATCCCTGACCTGGGTTATGCTTTAAACCTAGATGTTTTATTTAAGGAAGATAATTATATGCTTGATTTTATATTTTGAAAAGTAATTAAGGCTCAAAAGGAACTTATGTTTCAATTTTAGTCCTTTTTGAATAATGTTGAAAACAATGTTTTGCTTGTTTTGGACTAAAGTGCAAATTACCCAAGTTGAGGTGTTAACTTGCAAATGTTACATGATAAAATGTTCCTCAAGTTTTGAAGCATCATAAGAATGAAAATGATGCAAAGGTATGGCTAGTGGCAGCCTGAGCACCAAGAAAGAGCTCATTAAGCAATGTTTGAGCATTAAAACCTAGTTTTGGTGCAATGTGCAATTTACCAAAAACCTAGGGTTCAATATGCAAAATACCACTTCTTGAGAGTACCTAATGTTTCTTGGTATCAATTAGAGACAAGATAATCATAGGGGCGTCTCATTGGAATCTCTTTGGAGGAGAGAGAATCTTGATATTAAAATAATCAAGATTTAAGCATAATTGAAACCCTAATTCAATTTAATGCAAAAATAAATATATTAATTGAAGTGTCCATCAACTATAAAGGCTTTGGTTGAAATCCTATATTTCAAGGACGTTCAAATTCCTTGATTGGCACCGAAATATTCTAAGTAGGTGAAGAAATCCACTTGCATTTGTTAATTAAAAAGAATTGTCCACTAAAAATGGATAATAGTATTATAATGATTAAGGTGCTTAAAGTGGTTGCTTTTAATTCAAGGATAAATGAGAGGTTTTTGAAGGAAAGGATGATGGCTTCGTATTCAAGGAAGAGAGGGGGACAAATGGCACCAATTTTGGGAGTTGAAGGAATTTTCTATTGCTTTCTCTATCTTGAAATTCCCATACATATATCCCATTTTTCACCCACATGAAAGACTCTTTTTCGAATCTACTTTCTCTCCTTGCTTTGGCCGAACACAAGGGAGCTTAGGAGCAATAGTATGGCGTGCCCCAACCTGTAGGTAATCTCCATAGTCATCTTCAACCTTGATTTCATGGTGGAAATCGAAATTCAATGCTTACTTTCTTCTTTTCTCCACTCAATGCTCAACCTTGATCATCCTTTGCATCCAAGGACTTGAGAATGGACCTTGGACAGTTGGGAAAGCTTCATTCACCATTGAGGATGTGAAGCTTGAATCTTAGATTCAACTTTGAAGGTGGGTTATATAACTTGAACCCTTAAACATCATTATTGATTTCGTTTCTTCATCATATGTTGATTCCTTTTTCATTCCCAAATTTTCTTTTGATTAATTGTTGAAGTCACCATAAAGATCACAAAAAATATCGAAGGTTTGTAGCTTGAAGATGATGATGTCATCTTAGCACACACCTCAACAAAAATCATGAGCAAATAGTTTCACTTTTTGGTGACCAAACGGTCTCAAGACTGATTGAGACCAAACAGTCTCAAGACCGTTTAAGGTCAAGTGGTTTCATGGTTGGATGGAGATCCAATGGTTACAATTTCTCTAGTTCCAAAGGTTTCAGAAATTGATGGTTCATATAATACAAACCCTAGATCGATTGAAGTTGAAACCCTAATTTTAAATCCAATCGGTTTCATTGTTGAATTGACCATTCGGTCTTCAAACCATTTGAGGACTAAATGGTCTCAAACTATTTAGGATTTATTAATTTTTAATTCAAACAGTCTCAAACCGTTTAGGGATTTTGGGATTATGACTATTTGATGGTCTAATGGTCTTGAGACCGATTGAAGATTTTGAACCAAGACCATTTAGGGTCTAACGGTCTTCAAGACTGTTTGAAGGTCAATAACTTCAAGACCGTTTGAAGGTCAATAACTTCAAGACTGTTTGAAGGTAAATGACTTCAAGATCATTTGAAGGACAATGACTTCAAGATCATTTAGAGGTTGAGCACCTCAATACCATTTAGAGGTTGAGCACCTCAAGATCGTTTGGAGGTACAAAAGATCCAAGACCGTTTGGAGATTTAATTGAACCAAGACCGTTTAAGGTCTAAACAGTCTCAGACCATTTAGAGGATTGGTCCAAGACCATTTGGAGGATTGGACCAAGATCATTTTAGGGTCAATGGGTCCAAGACTGTTTGAAGTGTCAATTGGTCCAAGACCGTTTGAAGGTTTAATTGGTTCAAATCATGTAATTACTTATAGTCCCACAAGTGGTTGAAGGGATCGCAGGGATGATTTCAATGGAAGAACTTTTAAAGTATTTAGGTGATTAGTATAATTAAATTGATTATCACTTGATGCCTATGAAAGTAATAATTCCAATACACCATGATAAACATAGGTGTATGTCCTTAGTAAGAGGTTAAGTCAACCTAATAAGGTATGATGATGATGATGTTATGTGTGTTCCTAAGTACATGGAACAATGATAAGTATGATTATTACTTAAATAATGCTATGTGCTCTAAGATATGTGGAAGCACTAATTTAGGGTTTGGATTAATGAGATAATCATAAAAACTTAATTAATGGAGAATGGAAACCCTAATCGAGAAAGATGAGAAACCCTGACCCTAACTTTGGATAATGAATTGAGAAAGTCTAATTGAAATGAAAAGAGAAATCCATAACCCTAATTTGAGTAAAGGGTTGTGAAACCCTAAGATGGGATGATGTTATATGGAACCCTAATACAGGGTATTGTTATGAGAAAACCCTAATATAGGGTATTGTTAGGTGAAAACCCTAATATAGGGTGATGTTATGTGAAAACCTAATAAAGGGTGATGTTATGTGAAACCCTAATCTAGGGTGATGCTATATTAAACCTTAACCCTAATATAGGGTGAAGGTATGTGAAACCCTAATTTTAGGTTATAGTGCATGAAACCCTAATCTTGGGCAATATGATGATAAATCATAACCCTAATTTTGGGTAATGGGATGAGTATCCCTAATTGACATGAATTTGGAAACCCTAACCCTAATGAGGGAATAGTGATGCTACCATTACATTGCATAGTGCTGATATGTAATTGATATAACTGTTATCATGTGTATTAACCATGCATGTATCATGAGATGTTGGGCATAGCCAAATATGAGCTATGATGTGTTATCATTTAAATTGTTTTATGAGCCTTGTGAGACATAATATGTTTTGTTGCCTAGTAAGAGGTAACAAGAAATTAAATAGGCTTTGAGAGCCATGTGAGATGCTTGTTTAGCAAGTATCATGTTTACCTTGGCCAAATGACCTGAAGGTATTAGTTACCTGATAAGTGGTAACAAGTGATCTTTGATGAACTGAGGGTTTGAATACCCATATTCCATAATCATGATGATAAGATGTTAAGGGATGAGAATGTCCATGATGAGACAAGAGATTGAGATCCCAATGTTTTTATAAAGCTTAAAAAAGTACTTGATAAATGCATTATACATTCTTTGTAGCAATTGTTATAATAATCTATGTTTGAAAACTTGATTGATGCTAAGAGAATATGGTAATGCACTTAATTAATCAAGTGGAATCTTATCATGTAGAGCCCTGACCATAGATCCATCATCGTCGGTAGTTGGTGATGGTGAAACAAGTTTTCCTATGGTAATTCCTGGAATGCATATTTTGAATATGTGGGGGTAATGTGTGAAAATATCCTTACGCCTCATAGGAATGACTGAGGACCATATCCTATGCACAGGAATGGTTATGGACCATATCCCAATAAGAGTATGGCTATGGGTCATAACTCCACAATACCAGGCATTGGCTACATGCCATATCCTAAAAAGAGTATATGCTACGGGCTATAACTCTATAGAGAAGATGCCAGTTTACCCTGGAAAGCTATTTAGTAGAGACACAACTTGTCCTGCATATGGTCTCGTACTAACCGAGATAGATGAGGTAATGGAGTCTGGCTCTTCCATTGACCTATGTGTGGTACTGATGCTTTACGTAATCGTGGTTGGTTGGAGAATGAGTGGTATACCTCTTCTCCTCAGGGCATAAGTATGATTGTAAATATTTAGTAGAGACACAAGATGTCCTGCATATGATCTCGTACTAACCGAGACAGATGAGGTAATGGAGTCTGGCTCTTCCATTGACCTATGTGTGGTACTGATGCTTTACATAATCGTGGTCGGTTGGAGCATGAGTGGTATACCTCATCTCCTCAGGGCATAACTATGATTGTAAAATATAATCATCTGTGTAGTGTATTTGCTTAAGAATGAAATACGGAAATCATTGGTTGATGCTACATTGCTTATTGTATTCTAAAGTAGATAAATATTATATATGTTCTTCATATTCCTTATTAAACTGAATAGATGATTTATTGATTTATCATTTGTAGTTGTAATGACTTAAAAGATGATATGGTTCTATTATGCTTAACAATGATTAAATCCTGCTGTTTAATGAAGATTCTTCTGTTCAATTTATTATTGTTCATCTAAAATAATAATATTTCTGGCGGAGAGTTATATCTCTCGCTGGGACAATTTCCAATTGTCTCACCCCCATGGGATTCAACCTTTTTTTAGGTGGATGAGGATGAGGAGGTAGAAACCCTACAATAGGGGAAGGACAGCAGCCACAGGGATAGCAGTAACATCTAAGGTGGAGATACTGACTGTCATGTCATGTAGATATGAGTCCTATGAGTCGTCTCTGTACTCTCAGGTCCTAGGAGACAGTAGTTAGTGCTTTTATGATCGATCTGAGATTTTGGTATTGAAAGCCCCGAGGTTTTATGTTGCTTATGTGTATATTTAACAGAGCAACCGTTGTATGTAATCCTCAAGAAGAAAAGATACATGGTATGTACTTTGTGAACCAGAATGTATGTATAAATAATATTTTGGTTCTTGTTATATGAGTTTCCTAAAAATGGATCTCCTTGTAAATGGTTTTAATTTTTAGTGATTTTTTTAATCTGCTTTTAATGATCACTTCCGCATTAATCGTATCTGATGTTTGGTGTCCATTGTCACAAAGTTAAACAACATCAAGGTACTATGATCACTTGTGCATCTTGAAGTTGTAAATACTTTAGGGTTTAGGTAGTTCATAGTTCATGCTTCCAACTAAAGACTCAAAACCACATAGTGTTGAATTTTGGGTCCTTGTGTTGCTAATCAACCAACCTTAAGCTTCACAAGAGACAACAAAAGGTCATTTGGTACATTGGGTAAGTCAACTAAACCTTTATCATAAGACATATTTTCCTAGTCATCACTTCATGCACAAAACTAGGGTTGAGATTCCTAGTCAACTTATTCTAGTGTTTTTATATCAAAATTCATATATCTATCCTTAGTGACTCAATTCAAGAAAACTTTGATAAAATCCAATTTTTTTTCTTTTGTACATATAATAGCATAATAGAAATAATTTTTGACGATGCAATCTATTCGACATAAAACAAAAGATGGATATTAAATCAATCATTATAACTAAGTCATAAGGTACCACATATATCATCTCCTTATTAACTATTATCACATCCTCAAGCCAAAAACACCCTAAAGTTTAAACTCATAACATTCAACATATATATTACACAACAACCTACGCATGATCTTAAGGGTCTCCTCAAATTAGGATTACTCTTCAAGATTCTTATGTGTACCTCATATAATTTTAACTTGACTTTTCATTCTACAAATATCATAGGTCAATTCTATGGTGAAACTCTCATGTAGAGGGTGACTATGCAAGGGAAGGGTTCTAATTAGGGAGACAAAATTGAAATAGTCAGATTCCGACCACTATGGGCTCTGATACCAACTTGTAAGGAGTGAGGCCCAATAGGAGATCCACTTCCAACTAAATTTGAGGAACAAACCATATATTCCAAATAAACTATGGAAGTATGCTTGAATAGGTGTATATTTTCTTTTCTAAACAATGGTATTCAAAAAGACCAAAATTGAAGCAATGGAATAAAATTTCATGGCTATATTCAATTTAAACATGATTATAAAATATTCTCCCATATAGAGTATATGTGAAAGTTACAACATAAGGATCTAAGTAGAGGGATATAAAACTATCTCAACTTTATCTCCCCAAGGGCTCCACCTAGCAAGTCCATTTCACCATGTCCAATCTTCCAAGTCCTACACCTGGGGTTGGAAGCATACACCAACTACATGAGAAAAGTAAACGACATCAACATAAAGGATGGTACATGCAAATTAAATATGGATTGAGCAATATAAGAATAAAGGATGTCAAATAGATAAGGATTCCCATAGAAAAGGAAAGGACTACCCAAATGGGCATAAAAAGAATATGAATTAAATAAAATGATAGAGCAACACATCCATGTGTTTTACATGTGACAATGCTAGAATTATATAAATATTTTGGTAGGAAACAACACATTTACATAAAATTCGGGGTGAGAAAGAACATATACACATTTTCTCTTAGCAGGACAAGATACACATATTCTCTAATAATATCACTTGTAGGAATTATCACCTCTTCTTTATCAGATGTGGGAATTTACACATCCACATAAAACAACAAATGTCAGATTATACTAGTTGTCACCACATGATGCATAACAAAAGAGTAAGCAAGTCTAAATCAAAATATGAGGGATGAGAACATCCAGTCAATATAAGTGGGGTTAAAAGACCCATTAAAGAAGATTTAGCAATGTCGATGATGTGAGAGAAACAATAAAAAAGATATCTTTTAAGAACAATATCAAAGAAGATAAATGTAGCAATCAAATTAAAATTTTGGGTCTTCAAATAGATCAAGAGATGAAAACATAGGCGACTGATCAATAGGAATAATATGGAATGCAAACATACATTGATAGAGAAATTAGGAATTTATCAACATAGAAGTAATATGGGGTGTTGTCATACCCCACATGTAGTTTTCATATGTCCAAAGTCAAAACCCTAATTCCATCTCAGTCCACAAGCAACCTATTAAAGACATATATGATCTTGGGGTTAGGTTTACATTAATTATATAAACCCTAAGAGTCACCTTATATTGTTATTGAATTAGGTTATCAAAATCATGTCACCTTGTAGATTATATTTTCCTAAGTTTATAACATATTTTACTTTTTTTAATATATATTTTTAGTTATGAATTTTAGAAAATCTAACCAACTAGATAAGCCCATAAAAATCACACATTTATTAGATTGGCATCATGTGATGAAACTTACACCATAGGATTGATTATAATTTTTGGTACCAAAACATGTTTTATTTTAACTTTTAGAGCTATAAATAATTTTCTATGAATTTTTAACATAATATAATTTACTAATATTGAAATAAGAAAATAGGTTCAATGGACTACTTTTCCCTCACATGTGGTTTCTTAACCATAGTGAGTGATAAAGGAAATTTGGTCCAGATCGTATCGACCATCGTCATGGTTAAAACAAAAAAAACACTTCTAAAATTATGAAAATACCCCAATTACGAGAAGTGATCAGAACTGGAGCAATGGGCAATCAAGTAAAACAAAGGGTCTCTATCTTCTTTGTCTCCCGCTCACAGAAGACATAGCCTACCAAATTCCATCCTGGAACCTGTCGTCAAGGATCATGGCTTGGAGTAGATAACAAACACCCTCTTCACCTTGCTCATGATTCGACAGACTCGTGGATCCAAAACTTGGAGCAAATGACCATAGGAACCATAGTAGGTCCTTCATCATGGCTATGAAGAAGCAACATCTAGAAAAACACAACCTCAAGAGAAAATTAGGAAGTTTTGAATATTCATCAAGTTTGCATAATCATCCCAAAACTTTAGGTGAGGAAAATACATCAATAAGTAGGGAGAAGATAGGGAATCAAAAATTGCATTGAGTACAACAAGAAAGAACTCAAAAATAGGGAAAAGAGCATTACTTGCTTCTGGTACCAATTAGTTGGGGAAGGAGTTCTGAGATGATGGTAGGAGATCATCCGACTCTTCTTTGTGAGTTGTGTATGTTCGAATAATCACCAGGGATTGTAGTAGCCGTAAGTGATGGATGAAGTTTAGGGAGTTGGTCATAGCCCAATTGATTGTCAGAAAATATGTGGAGTTGATCCATGAAGTTATGGTGAATGTTTTAGGAAGTTTATCATAGGTCTGATGGCCTAGAGACACGGGTAGGTGGAAGAAAAGAGGGAACATGGTGGTAATAGGGCATGAAGGAACGATGATGAGGACAGAGCAAAAAAGTCTCTAAACCCTATCATATAAATAGCTATTGGGTTTGGATTACAATTTTGTAGGTTGGGGAAAAGAAGTTGAGGCCAGAAGAGAAAGGGAGAAGGAGAGAGAGAAATAAGAAAATCATTGTGTGGAAAAACATTCAGCAATTGGGATATCGTCCCATTTCCAAGATGACTGCGAGGAAGAGGAAGGATCCAAAACCATTGGATGAGGCTGAGAAAATGGGAAATGAATAACAACCGTTCAATTAGCATGTTGAAGGAGAAAAATCACAAAAAACGAGTGTGATAGCTATTAAATCTAGACTATATGGAAAGGGTATGCATTACTTAAATCATTGAAATAAAAACAATTTAAAGGGTATTTCTTTCATATTTATTTGAGGGACCAAACAATATTGAATTAATATCAAATTTGGTATATAGACCTATTAGGACATGTAGATTCCAATTTTAGCATTAGAATTCAATTTTGAAGACATCTAGTATTTTATTTAATAACTTTAGATTATATCATAAATTCTCTTTCCTTAATCAAATTGAGGCATTAAGAAATACCCAAAAGATGTTAAACTTAGCCTACAAGTATATCTAAACATGAAGAATACAATTTTATAATTAATTTTCCCTTTTGGGGTTATTTAACATGTTATTTAATATTTTGTGCTTTACTTTACATTCTCTCTCCGAAACTACACTAGGATAGATTATTTTGTCCAAATAAGATGAAACTTCACACATAAACTAATTTTTGTATGAATATTTTTAATTTGAGGTTTATTTCCACTTTTGAAGACTTTTAGTAATTTATTTAACACTTTTAATTTTTCTCATATTTTATTTTATAAATAAAATTAAGGTAATTATTATTTTGCAAATAATGTGAAGCTCGACACCCAAAGCAATTGAGATCCATAGGGTACATTTTTACCTTTATATTTCACTTTTGAAATTTCATTTTATGTGTTATGGATCCATTAGGATTTTTGGCACATAATTAAATTATTATGTAAATGTGTTTTAATTTTATCATTGTTTGGTCAAATGTAAAAATCAGTCTCACTAACATGCTAATCATGGAATAGGGCATGATTTCTAGGTTGTGGTTCATTACAACAGTAAATATCTTCTCTTTATTGTCCTTAAAAACACACATTAAACTTGATGTTAAAGAGGTACATTAGAATAGACCAACAGTTGTGATGTGCGCAATGTGTGCGGGTTGTTACCACAGGGTGCTCTCAAGGGGGTTCTCCTTATAAGGATATGTCCACTTCCTTTGAAATTATACAAGAAAAATGGAAGCAGAGTTACAAAGAAAAATATGTGTTCTAGTTTTTGTGACTGGAATGATCCAACATTCTATTCACCTCCTTTTGTCTTCTTTCATTCTCTGCACCAATTTTCCTATAGCTTCTTGTTATTCTTGAGTCGACAATGCTTTGTGACTTTTGCAAATTTTCTGTGACAAAGGGAAAAAGGAACGAGTTCTAGACAGTCCACTCCCATGCATCGAGTGGTTGTGTCAGAGTTGGGGTGGTTGAATCTTGGAGATAGACCTCTGCAAAATCTTGTGCTAGGAGAGGCAGGTCTGTCTTGAAAATAGTGTTTCACACGCCTTCATCTCAAGTTTTGGAGTTTGCATCCTCTAACTGATCGTTGTTGTTCTTCGAATACATCATTATTGTTGCTACATTTTTTGTGGATATGTAAAAGAGTGAAATCACCCCTTTACTAAAAATTTGAAGAATTGACATCCATTCCAAACCCTCTCAGAGGTATGATGGAATGGGCATAAAAAATTCCAAATTGATTAAACATTAGAAAGCAGCAGAATAAAAAATAGCTGATTATATTGAATTTCATAAAAGGTTTACAAAAATACATCAAATTCTCCCATTAGAGTTTACATCAAGACACACAATCAGGATCTATATAGAGGAAAGTCTAGACTACTACAATCTTGTCTCCAAGCAATATCTCCAAGAGCTAGGTCCATGTTGGAAGCTATGTTCTCCTTGGTCATGTTCAAAACCTTGATCTAAACCTGGGTAGTTGGGAAATCACACAACAAGAGAGAGAAATACAAGGTATGTGTCAAATAATGAATAAGGACAAAAGATAAGGAAATAACATGAAAGTAAAGGCTAAGATTTCATTATAAGATGAATAGAACAAGAGTATGAGGCTATATTCAAAAGAAACTTACCATTAACAATTATATTAAAAAGGATTTGCATGTAAGATAATTATGTGTAACTAACTAAGTAGGGTTGAGGCACCTACCGGACCTCTAACCTTAGGTGAGGGGAGAATAAGACATTCCCAGTCACCTACAATATTATGGGAAGAATAAGACATTTCCCAGGATGATTATTTACATGCTCTTTGTGGGTAGTTGTAGATAAGTACCGCTACTTTATATTAAATAGAAAATAAATCTACATGCTAAAAAAAGTAGTCATGGAAAGAATAATCATATGAATCAATAAGCATGGTAGTGGGGTACCAAGACCCAAGAATAATGTTCCAAAACGGATTTATAACTATGGAAAATGATTCAAGAGAATATGAAATAGGGTTTAATAAAGACTCATTATAGAAAAGTAGTTCAAGAGTATATGAAATAGGGTTTAATAAAGACTCATTATAGAAAAGTAGGTTAAGGCACAATTATTCCCAACTTAAGGTGTAAATGCACATACCTCTCTTACTGATATCAATTACTAACTTTCACCACTTTAATTGAGTCCAAGTTCCACTTTGCCTATTTTCAATATATTACATTGTATTAGAGTACATAGTGCACATTAATGTATAGAAAACCTAATTTTAGACCTTTTTAGAAAAAATCAGATTTAGACTCTTAAAAAATATCCAATAAACTTATTAAGTTCTCCTGATCAAGAAAACATATTTTTACGTTAATTTTGAAGTTATGATGATTAAGATGTATTTTTTATGGATTTTATGCATTAAATTCGTTTTACAAAAAATCTCCCTTCGCAAAACCATGAAATCAGACCTTGAAAATATTTTTATTAGATATAGATTAATTTTCCAATTCCAAAACATATTTATTTGTCAAATTTGGACAAGCAGTGTAAAAGATATGAATTTTTTAATACTAACCAATAGGAAATTACCACATCATCAAACCGATCGAGATAATTGAAGAAAGAGGGAGAGGGATTAAATACCATTTGACCCAAGATCAGATTTGAAGTTGCATAGGTAACCAAACTAGAGCTTCTAGAGAAGGTAAAACAACAAGAAACCAAAACTCTAGAAGAACATGCTAAAAAGAGATGGAAATCATCGATTTTAAACATAGAAGCATGAGTTTTAAGCATGTACTAAGCAATATATGAGAAGGGGTTTGACAAAACGTGCCTATAGGTAGGTAATAAGGTTCAAACAGAAAGGATTCTGAGATTAGAAGGTCTGGTTGCTCCAAGCCAAGCTCCTCTCTTGAGCAAAGATCACCTTCTCCACTTTAGAGGTGCAAACCCTAGCAAAAGACCATGGAGATGAGATGTTTTAGGGTTTTTAGGTGGAGTTTTACCATGGAAGGTCATGGTTCTGACCTGGAAGAAGGTGGGAGGAATACTAATAACATGAAAACAGGTAATGAAAGGAGGATTATTACTAGTTTTGGTCAAAATCACCAACGAGGAGCTTAAGAAATCCAAAATAGAGAAATTTGGAATCCTAGGAGCCTTCTTCACCAAGGTAGGCACCTTCTTTTACCTTGGGACAACAAATTCATGGCCAAACAGAGAAGGGACGATGATCTAAGATATAAGAAAGAGAAGGTTGGGATTTCTTCTTGGATTGGGAGGTGGGAAGGGGTAGGCATGGCTTTATAAAGAAGGGGGCAAACATGAGGTGTCTATGTGACTTTCCATGTGTCCTTAGGCTAGGGCTTCATGGCCATGCAAGAGTACATCTCATGGACTCTTCTTGCATATAAAAAGTTAGTCCTAAGAGACCCTAAAGCCTTCTAGGCCATCCCCACCATCCTTCAAAGAAAGAAATAACCCCATTGGTTGATAGCTTTTAAAGATAAGCACATTTATAAAGAGGGTAATCCCTATAATGCCCTTGGAGAGAAACACCTTCAAACCAAGGTGTAACCAGGTGCCCTATGGTTCAAAATATCGTTAATAGTAAGGGAGTATCTAAGGATTAAAATTCAGGTGATAATTTGTAAATAAAACCTCTCAATTGGGTAAATTGCATAAAAGTGCAAAATTTACCTAAAAATGCATAACTTGCACAAACAACATCCAAATTGAACCAAATTTGAAACTTAGTCTCATTTTATGTTTTCAAATCATATCAAAAAGTTAGATTAAGGTTTAGAGAACTTGATTATGGTAATTAAGCCTTCATTGAGGTATTTGTGCATAAACCCTTATATTGGTACAATTAGTGAATAAATGTTCACTAAACCACTACAAATTCCACTAATTAAATAGAAAGACCAATAAGGATAGAAATGAAAGGAAAATATGGGAAAGAGGGATAAAAGACAACATTTTCAAAATTCGGTATGTTATAACACTCCACCCCTTAAAGAGGATTTCGTCCCCGAAATCACAAGCAAGAAGGGAAGGGTGAGTGTGCAACATCTCATCACAAAACATTGGGTTATTTCTACAACCTTAACTTCCACCAAACAAGTCATCAACATATACTCCACAAGCATCTCAACATAGGTCCGGTTCTCAAGGATCACCTAGGTTCAATTATTTAGATATTCTTTTTAGGAAATTTAACATTATTTACATTTTTGGCTCATTAAGATTATATTTATTATGATATCACATTATCATTATTATTCTTTTAATTGTGTCATGTCATATTTACTTTGTTTTTGAAAGAATTATGTTTAATTATTATGCTTGAAACCATATATATTTTTTATTTACCTCGTTATGAGTTTTAACACAATTAGAGTTTACTCAATTATCTATATACTTGATTATTATCCTTAATAATTGGATTTAGTCTCTATTATCAACATATTGAATTATAACAAATTATTTTACATGAATTAAGACATTTTTTCCAAATTGTTACAAGTAATCCAAATAATGTCACATTAATCACTTATATCTATATTTAACATTGTCACATTAACTTTTTTATTCACATTAATGTCATCATTAATCATTTTTTCATATTTATTCAATTATTATGATTGATTATGCACTTTTATGTGAATCTATTACTACTTATCCATATTGAAGTCATTATATGTATTTTAGTAATCAAGGTGGGTCATATTAGAAATTGATTCACATTAAGTGACTAATCGTGTGTGTATTAGATAATAAGGTAACATACCATGCATTTCATATTGATGACTTGATTAATATGTGATTAGATGATTATATATATCATTTTTGTGCATCAAAGTATGTTAACTGATTATAGCATGTAATGTCATTAATGTATCATGAAAGGCATTAAGGATGTATATGTTAAGGTTTGATGATTACAACTTAGGGTCCAGGTTAATATGATCATTATATTTTACTTAGCATGTATTAAGTCTAAGATTAGGTTGCAATTATCTTACTTGTCATTTCATTAGGGTTTATTAGTTTATGACATGGGAAACACCATGCGTATCCATTAGGATTAATATGTGAGTTACTCATATTATGTGCATTATGTTTCATTAGGGTTTGAACATATAAATTATTCCTCAGATGATCATTATATGTTCATTAATATATAAAAAAGCACATTAGGATATAACTATAACTTTTTTGGACCCCAATAAGGTTTCAAGCACAACAATCTCCTAAGTATGGGGTTAGGGTTTCTAAAGATAGTGTAGATAGATTTCAAGATGTCACATGGCTCCATCCCCCTAAAGAGGATTTTGTCCTCAAAATCTAACCACCCAACATAATCAAAATAACTATACTCCACCCCTTAAAGAGTTTGACCTATCAAGCCAAAATACACTAGGGTTAAAGGATGAGTCTAAATAAACCATGTAAAAGATCCATCACACTTCCATTGTGCATTCTGATATCTCACTTAACCCCATACTTCAAAGTCAAGTTTCTAGGGATAAACTATCCAAGCATGTGGTCCCAAGGGACATAAGGAGACTATCTTGGTATCCATCCTCAAACAAGTCATCATACACCTAAAACTTAGGGTTCCCAAAGATATACAACATAGATGCCTAAAGTCACTATTGCCTAAAAGCAAACTATTTCAGACAATCCATTTCATCTTAGGCCAGGCCAGTATCATATGGATCTGGGAGTCCTTGTAAACCAAGAAAGTGGCGCGGAGGAAAATATTCCTAGCCCCCATAACATGATCCTTTCTAGACACCTTTGCTTCAACTTCATGCCCTAATAGTTGTCGAAAGGCAAACCTAACCAACATTAAGTTATGCATATTTTAGTTATGAGTATTTTAGGGTTTTATTCATCATGATACTAATGTGGCACTATAGGATCCTAAATCAAACTTTCATCATTTATATATCAATTCTAGGCAACCATGTCACCTAAAGGAACTATGTAAGGCAGATATTCTAATTAGGGAGACAAAACTGAAATAGTTAGATTCCGACTACCATGGGCTCTGATACCATGTTGTAAAGAGGCGAGATCACCTCCTTACTAAAATTTAAAGGAAGTACAAAACATCCATCTTTTTTAGAAATACAAAAGATATTGAGGGATGCATGTATAATATTCTAAGTAAATAAGCATGCACCAGATACATTACAAAATGTCAATAGCAGCAGAAATAAAAGTATTTAGCCTATTACATGGCTTTCATTGTTCATTACATGATTGTTCCCAAAAGAAAAAGATAGAGAAAAGGATCTAGATATAGCAACCTAGACATCCTTTCAGATAGCTTGAGATCTACTCCTGAGATAAATTCCTTCAAACTTGTCCTTCTTCTTACTCAGCACCAGTACTTGGTTTGTTGGGAAATCACCCAGCAAGAGAGAGAAGTACAAGGTATGTGTCAAATAATGAATAAGAACAAAAGATAAGGAAATAACATGAAATTAAAGGGTAATATTTCATCATAAGATGAATAGAACAAGAGTATGAGGCTATATTCAAAAGAAACTTGCCATTAAAAATTATATTAAAAAGGATTTGCATGTAAGATAATTATGTCTACCTAACTAAGTAGGTTTGAGGTACCTACCAGACCTCTAACCTTAGGTGAGGGGAATATAAGACATTCCCAATCACCTACAATATTATGGGAAGAATAAGACATTCCCCCAGGTGATTATTTACATGCCCTCTGTGGGTGGTTGTACATAAGTACTGCTAATTTAAATTAAATAGAACATAAATCCACATGCTAAAAAAATTATTCATGGCAAGAATAATCATATGAATCAATAAGCATGGAAGTAGGGTACCAAGGCCCAAGAATAATGTTCCAAAACTGATTTATAAGTATGGCAAAAGATTCAAGAATATATGAAATAGGGTTTAATAAAGCCTCATTATAGAAAACTAGGTTAAGGCACAATTACTCCCAACCTAAGGTGTAAATGTACATACCTCTCTTAATGATATCAATTACTAACTTTCACCACTTTAATTGAGTCCAAGTTCCACTTTGCCTATTTTCAATGGATTAGCATCTATTAGAGTACATAGTGCACATTAATGTATAGAAACCCTCATTTTAGACCTTTTTTAGAAAAACTCGGATTTATACTCTTAAAACATCTCCAATAAACTTATTAAGTTCTCCTGATCAAGAAAACATATTTTTATGTTAATTTTGGAGTAATGATGATTAAGATGTAATTTTTATGGATTTTTGGCATTAAATTCATTTTACAAAAATCACCCTTCTTTAAACAATGAAATCAGACCTTGAAAATATTTTTATTAGATAGAGATTAATTTTCCAATTCCAAAACATATTTATTTGTCAAATTTGGATAAGCAATTTAGAAGATATGAATTTTTCAATACTGACCACTAGAAAATTGCCACATCATCAAACCAATCGAGATAATTGAAGAGAGAGGGAGAGGGAGAAAACCCAATTTGACCCAAAATCAGATTTGAAGTTGCATAGGTAACCAAACTAGAGCTTCTACAGAAGGTAAAACAACAAGAAACCAAAACCCTAGAAGAACATGCTAAAAAGAGATGGAAATCATCGATTTTAAACATAGAAGCATGAGTTTTAACCATGTACTAAGCAAAATATGAGAAGGGGGTTAACAAAACTTGCCTCTAGGAAGGTAATAATATTCAAACAGAAAGGATTCCAAGATTAGAAGGTCTGGTTGATCCAAGACAAGCTCCTTTCTTGAGCAAAGATCACCTTCTCCACTTTAGAGGTGCAAACCCTAGCAAAAGACCATGGAGATGAGATGTTTTAGGGTTCTTAGGTGGAGTTTTACCATGGAAGTTCATGTTTCCGACCTGGAATAAGGTGGGAGGAATACAAACAACATGAAAATAGGGAAGGAAAGGAGGATTCTTACTAGTTTTGGTCAAAATCACCAAGGAGGAGCTTAAGAAATCCTAAATAGAGAAATTTGGAACCCTTGGAGCCTTCTTCACCAAGGTAGGAACCTTCTTTTACCTTGGGACAACAAATTCATGGCCAAACATATAAGGGACGATGCTATAAGCTATAATAAATAGAAGGATGGGATTGCTTCTTGTATTGGGCGGTGGGAAGGGGTAGTCATGGCTTTATAAAGAAGGGGCAAAGCATGAGGTGTCTATGGGACTTTCCATGTGTCCTTAGGCTAGGGCTTCATGTACATGCAAGAGGACAGATCATGGACTCTTCTTGCATATAAAAATTCTGTCCTAAGGGCCCCTAGAGCCTTCTAGGCCATCCCCACCGTCCTTCAAAGAAAGAAATAACCCCATTGGTTCATAGCTTATAAAGATCAGCACATTTATAAAGAGGGTAATCCCTATAATGCCCTTGGAGAGAAACACCTTCAAACCAAGGTGAAATCAGGTGCCCTATGGTTCAAAATATCGTGAATGGTAATGGAATATCTAAGGATTAAAATTCAGGTGATAATTTTCCAATACAACCTCCCAATTCGGTAAATTGTATAAAAGTCCAGAATGTACCTAAAATTGCATAACTTGCACAAACAACATCCAAATCGAACCAAATTTGAAACTTAGGCTCATTGTATGTTTTCAAACCATATCAAAAAGTTATATTAAGGTTTAGAACACTTAATTATGGTAATTAATCCTTCATTGAGGTATTTGTGCATAAACCCTTATATTGGTACGATTAGTGAATAAATGTTCACTAAACCACTATAAATTCCACTTATTAAATAGAAAGGCCAATAAGGATAAAAATGAAAGGAAAAGATGGAAAAGTGGGAAAAAGGACAAAATTTCAAAATTCGGTATGTTACATGATAATTGTGTGCCAAAAAAACTAGTTAACTTATGTCTAACTATCCAAAAATTTAACCACAAAAATCTTAATAGTTGTTAAATAGATCTTTGTGTTAAGTGTTTTTTCATTTGATATGGATTTAATAATCATGTTAATTTTCTACCATATTTCTTCTCTTTGCCCAAAATGATTTTTTGGTTTTCACTTTTACCATTGGCAATATGTTTTTGTCTTACGTGCTTGGACCTTGTTTCTGCTATCTTATTGACGCGGCCTAAACCCACTAACTAGGGTTAGGGCCAGCCAAGTGGATTAGTCTAATTAACAACTTTTAATCATTTAAATAAAATCATCCATAAGCTTTTCTTTTCTCAGATATATAGTAACATCACTTGATAACTAATAATGTCTTATTCAAACATAATATCAAACAATGCAATAGAGTTCGACTTTTACATAGAAGAGTTTCACATTTAATATATATCATGTACATTTCATTACAAACTGCTTTCTTTTCTCGATCACTCATTACCATTAAATAGAGGAAGGATAAGAGACCATATGTCTATTCTAACTACTCCTTTTAAGAACTTTGTTCTACTCTTGATAAAAAATGGCTTCTAAATCCTCAGGAAGAGCTAGTCCTTTATCTAAAAAATTATTCAGTAGGTCGATCAACTACTACTCAGTGAGTAGAAAAGCAATAGATAACCAAGATATTTTAATGTTTGTACTTAATAGAACTTAGAGGAAAAAGCATATAAGTGTGGTTGTTTTAAAACTATAAACAACTCAACGTGGCAGTTAAAATGATAATAAATACAAAAAAAGGATAACCAAAATCCATTCACATGAATTTTAATCCATTTATTATTCCACTGGACCCACATGAGATGTACCACAACATGCAAAAGTATCACCGAGAATTATGATATCATTGTACAAGACTTATAAGCATGCTCATGATCCTAAGTCTATAATCTCAATACCATATCTACTGCTAACATTGCCACATATTACTCTTGGCAGCTAATGAGAGCGGTTGGATATATCAACTCCTTCACTCAATTTGGGTAGTCAGGTGGGGAGTCAAATCCCTCATGCTTTTTGTGCACCAGTTAAACTACCAAAGATTTTCATTGACCGACACAACTCTGCATCAGTGGAACTACCGAAGATGTCCACTGACATGAAAACTCAGGTACCAACAACATCCCCAATTTGTGTTGGATATCACTCATTTAAGGAGTCCACTCTTACTGGACAAGACCCCCACACCCCACCGGTATTCTCCAGCTTACCTTGAGCTACGTGAGACCTTCGATCGGGAAGCATGTTTCCTCCTCACAGAGCACGCATCCTATAAGGATTTTACAATGTCTAGGGAATCTAACGTCTAGAGATATTTAGTTGACTTAATAAGATCCATCATTGTAAATATGATTATCCTATTTTCCTCAATTAAGCATCTCATATTAAGCACAAGAATCATTTGGAAACTTTCACAATTCTCATAAGCCACATTATGACTCTTTAGTTTTGAACTAGGGCAACCTGGCTTCCTTGGTGCCTCTATTTACTCATTTAATCATACGTCATTCATGGAAACTCAAATAGAAACTTTTGATAAGATATCACATCACTAAAAAATAATTAATAAAGCATTTCTACTATTAAAATCATTGTACAGATTTATTAAATTCATCACAGTTGTCATTGAATAAGATTTAAACACTAGAAGGCCATTATTTGAATTCATATATTGTAAATCAGGGTTAAACGGTGATTTTCTACTCACAGATCTCATCCAAGATTACTGATGTTAACCTTTTCACCAACTACGCTCAGATCTTCGCTCACATGAGTCTAAATCAAGCTTCAGTCTTCAAGATTTTGTTCTAAATTGATCGTCAATAAGAAAATAGACTTAGATCGATCAATAAGAAGAACCTCCAGTGAGTCAAATTAAAGATCATGTACAGATAAAATAAGTAAAAGAGGAGGAATCTATTTTTTGGAACTACTTACCACGAAGGATCCTTGGCTAGTTCGTTGATCTCTGGACATTCTTCACATTTTCTCCAAAATTCACCCTATAAATGGTCTTCCATGTCGTCTTCTCATTTATCTAACAATCTGGTAGTGTAAAGAATTGAATTATGGTTATAACACACTTTATTTTGTTGAAAATAGATATACATAGCAAACGTTATGGTCTTTTTATGATTGACTATCCTCGGTGGTTGCACAACACTTTCTCATCAGTCGGGGGGCCTACTGAGCCGGCTCGATGGTCGCCGACCTACTAGGTAGTCGTCAAAAAAGTAGATCAAAAGTAAGCTTTGCACATGATTAGTAAAAATGCCATAACTCTTTTATTTTAACTATGATTTGGTTCATTTCTTTTTTACATTGGATTGATAATTGAATTCTCTACAATGCTACAATGTTAGTTTGATAAGATTCTCAAAGAAAAAAATTATTTATCAATTATTTCCTCCAGGATCATCAATTCTCCTCCCACATATATGTATGGGCTAATTCTATTTCAACTAAATTTTGGATCTTATGGTATACTTAAGTCATGATTATGATTTATCCAGACAAATACTTAAGATAACCAAGGTTAAGATAAATCACAAGGTAGATATATTACTGATAAAAGAATAACAAGCATTAAGGTCATCCTAAATGTTTAGAATTACCAACAAAGCTAGAATAGGGTTATAACACTTACCATTAGAATAACATACTCTTGTTGTGTCTGAACCACAATCGTCAAACCTCCTTGTTGGAGCAGAACAATAAACTCTTGTGGTCCACACTCCTATCTCAAAAGAAATTGACTATTTATGTCATGGTAGGATTCTTTCATCCTTATCTCATGAACTTTATGATATCTATCATAATATCCCAACTGCTCTTGAGCTATGAACAACCTTAGATTCTGAGTTTGGTCAAGAAGATACTGCTCTTGAGTGTTATTCCATTACTGAATGGCTTACATATAATATGGTTGATGATAAACTTGTTTTGTCAAGTTTTAGAACATCAAAATATAGTTTTTAAATATATGAATAAAGGTTACAACCTTGACAAAAACGTTCAAGTAGCAGACCTAATAGAGAAAATCCCACCTTCTTGGAAGGATTTAGCCAAGATCCTTAGACAGAGACAAGGAAATATGTCCAAGACATCCTTAATCAAATCCCTACAATTTGAGGATAGACATAGGGAACAACACTGGAAGTCTAACGGTAATATCCACAAATTTGGTGAATTTGAATTATGTAAATATATGGCTTGAATTGATAAGAAAATTCACTGATTTCATTATTTATGGAGTAATAAAGTTATCTTTTAGGCATGGGTTTAACCCATGGCCAAGTGAGGCCTATGAGACTATTTTCTTTGCAAATAGTTTCTTATAGAACATTTAAGAAATAAGAGATTTCACATGTATAAATAAATAATAACAACTTTGTGAATTATTAGGGGGGGGGCGACGGGGTCGATGGAGAGGCGGAATCTGGGAAGAAAGCGGATGAATGGGGCAAAGGAGGCCAGGGGGTTCGTGGAGGGGGTAAGGCGTCGTCGCCTCATTTCAACACGCGGGGCATGAGGGTCTCAGCGCAGGAGATAGGGCTCAATCTGAGTTATAGTGGACTGCGGGGATCTAGCGAGAAGGTAGGCGAAGATGGCAAAGGGCTAACATAGGAAACGACTATGGATATGGAAGGAACGGTAATGGGGGTAGACGGCAACGGAAGCTGTGAGGGAAGGGACTACAGGAGGGCCATACGTGGGGGTAGGGAGGGCCCAGAAAGAGATTTCATCGACAACAGCACGATCACGGGCCTTGACCCACAGGACATCGAGATGGTCTTGGATAGGGGAATACCAGAGATCTACATCAAAGAGGACGCGGAGGAGAATTTGAAGGTGCATCGGAGATATTCGGTCATCGTCAAGCTGATAGGGAAAGAAATAGGCTTTATGACCATGGCTGACAGGCTGAAGATGATGTGGCACCCAACATGAAGAACAAAGCTCTACTTGTTGGATAAATCGTTCTACGTGGTCCAGTTCTCAACCAAGAAAGACTATGAGGCAACTATGGCAGGTGGCCCCTGGTCGATCTTCGGGTGCTGCTTGATGGTCTGGAGATGGGACGCTGCATTTCAGCCAAGCAACAAGCTCCCAGATTCCATCGTCACCTGGGTAAGAATCCTCAACCTCCCGCTGCATCTGTATGACAGGGTCTTGATCGAAGCAGTGGGGGCGGCGCTCAGGAGGCTGGTAAAGGTGGATGAGTACACGCTGTCTAGGAAAAGAAGTAGATATGCCCAGATAGCGGTGGAGTTGAACACTACGGTCACAATCTTGCCTGTGATCATTGTCAACAGGGTGGATTACTGTCTGGAGTACGAGGTTCTACCTCGTATGTGCCTCTCGTGCGGGATGCTGGGGCACTACGTGAAGAAATGCACAAGCAGCAAGGACAGATAGGAGGAGGAGATGGGAGTAGGGAACGCAGATACGGTGGGAGCCTGATGGTTGGAGGAGGAAGGAAAATGGCGGAAAGTCTATGGAAAGAAGATGGTCACACATAGGAAGACACCAACTAGAGTTAATGTGGAGTAGAATAGCACAGGCAAGAAGACAGGAAATAAATTCCAGAGCCTTGAGAAGAGGGGAGAGGTGGAAGAGGTCACGGTCACTAATGAAAAGCGAGGTGAAGAGGGACCGAGAGTGACACTACAAGCAAAAGTTTGGAAGAAATCGCGGACGACACAGGTGGATGAGGGGACCAGGAAGGTACTCGACAATCTTTCTAAGAGGAGCACTGAGGAGGCCAACAAACAGGAAATGAGAACAGATACCAGATCAGGAACAACGAGAAGTCTGGTCAATCCGGAGGTGAATGAGATCATTATAGGAGACGAGAATGGCGATGGAGGGGCTATCAACTTTGATGAAGGGGAGTGTAGCAAAAGTAGTCATCTGAATGAATGTACGATGGACACACAGGTCGTGGAGGTACCTGACCACCAACCTCCCAGGAAGTAAGTAGCATTCCTCCGGATATCCCCCAGCTAACTCGACAACAACCAGGAGCATGGCACAGAAGATCCTAGAAGGGAAGAGCGTCCCTCCATACGGGACAGGGGTGGGGGTTTGAGATGAGTGATCACGGTAGCACCTCCCCTACAATTTCTTAATGAATTTTATGATCTGGAACATAAGAGGCGCTGGAGGCGATGAAGCAAGTAGGTTGGTTAAAGAGTATCGAAGACATAAAAATATAATGATAGCCGTGATTCTGGAACCTAAAGTGAGTGGAGCAATTGGGGAAAGGGCAATTGCGGAAAGGGCAATTGCGAGGATGGGCTTTGACAGTTTCCATAGGGTGGAAGCGAGAGGCTTAGCCGGCGGGATCTGGGTTCTGTGGAATTCCGTTGAGACGGTCGTTCGCATCATCTATAGCCACAGGTAGTTCATTCACTACAAGGTGAACAACAAACTTTATTGCACCTTTGTATATGCCAACCCACACATTAGCGTCAGACGCTTATTATGGGATCACCTGGTAAATCTCAGCAGCAGTACGCAGGGGCCTTGGCTGGTTGTCGGCGACTTCAACACCATGCTACACGCTACGGAGAAGAGGGGAAGCAACTGGTTCAATCACAATGTAGCAGCGATGTTTTCTAACACTCTGATGAAAGCGGGGCTCCATGATTTATCCTTTGAGGGGAACCCGTTCACCTACAGATCGGGCAGACTGTTGGAATGACTGGACAGAGTTGTGGCCAATGTAGAGTTTGGCTTGGCATTCAGAAACATGGTGGTCGAGCACCTCCCGAGAGTTCAATCGGACCAGTGCCCCATCATTGTGAAGGAGACGCACCATGAGTTGAGAATGCCAAGGTTTATCACCAAGGCATCCTGGTCGATGAAGCAGGAGTTTTGCAAGATGGTGGAGAACACCTGGGATACTACTAAGAATTTCAGAGGGGCGTGGGAAGCCACCAAGCCTAATATCACCAAGTGGGATAGGGAAGTAGGTGGAAATGAGAGGAATAAGAAGAGGAAGTTGTTGGTGGGCATTGATAAGTTATAGAGAAAAATGGTGGATTCTCAAACGCTGGAACAGTTGAGGCTCTCATGAAGCTCACCGATAAGTTGGAAGAGATCTTAAAGACATAGGAGTGGGACTGGATCCAACAGAGCCACCAGAGTTGGCTCCGAGATGGCGACCAGAATACTAAGTTCTATCAGGCCTTTGTCAATCAAAGGATAAGGAGGAACACCATCACGATGCTCAAAGACGATGAGGGTGTTTGGGTACAAGAGAAGGAGAGGCTGAGGGATATGGTGAGGCAGTATTTCTGCAACATTTTTACTATTTGTACTAACCCTGATAAACAGGTTATCATGGAGTACTCGGGGGAGTTCCTCCCACCAGCACAGGCGGTGCTCACTAGAATCGGTGCGGTACCGGATAGCAGCGAGATTTGGAAGGTGCTTGAGGGATGCGACCCCTACAAAGTGGCGGGACCTGATGGAGTTGATTGTATGTTCCTCAAGATGAACTGGAAGATGATAGCACCCTCGGTGACCACTACGATCGCCCATGCCATCGGCGGCAGAAGGATGGTCAACCATCTGTGCGATGCTTCCCTGGTGCTAATTCCTAAAGTGAAGACGCCGATGCAGTGCAACGACTTCTGACCGATCTCTCTCAATAATGTCGTGCTGAAAATCACCTCCAAAGTCGTGACAAGCAGGATGAAGCAAAGCATGAAGTAGTCGATCTCGACGTTCCAAAGTAGCTTCGTCCCCAGGAGACGTATTACGGATAACATCATCCTAGTGCAGGAGCTTGTCCACAACATGCGAAAGACAAAGTCTAGACCGATGATGGCCATCAAAATTGATTTGTCAAAGGCGTATGATAAGATGAATTGGGCATTTGTGAAGGACACCATCGAGAAGGCCCACTGGCCGCCGAACATTATCCGGTATGTGATGAATTCCATCACCCCGGGAGAGACTTCTATCATCTGGGATGGCAAGCCACTTCAGCCCTTCACTGAGAAGAGGGGTCTAAGGCAAGGGGACCCACTGTCTCCCTATATTTTTGTTCTTTGTATGGAGCGGCTCAGTCAGGCGATCAACCTGGCAGAGAAGGAGGGTAGATGGATAGGCGCCAGGCTTCATAGGCAGGGGTACCCGATAACACATGTGGCCTTCGTTGATGACATTATCTTCTTCGCCAAGGCGTCGGTCAACCAGGCCAATGAGGTGGTGCAGTTCCTGAAAGAGTTCTGCGCGGTCTCAGGTCAGGAGGTGGTGTTCGAGAAATCGTGCATCTACTTCTCCAAGGGTGTTAGCCGATAGAGTAGGTGTGATATATGCAAAGCCAGCGGATTCAAGTACACTGAGGATTTGGGCAGGCATCTAGGGGTGCCAGTTATCCACGGGAAGATCACCAAGAAAACGTATGTTGCTACCCTGGAGAAGGTCGAGAATAGAGTTAACGGCTGGTCTGCCCGGACGTTGTCGCTGGAGGGAAGGGTGGTTTTGGCAAAATCAACGCTAGCAGCGATTCTGAGCTACTTGATGCAATCGGCCAAGTTGCCACTCAATCTTTGCGACAAGATGGATAGGACGATCCATAGATTTATCTGGGGTGGAGGCCACAGGGCGAACCTGATGTCACTCGTGGCGTGGGAGGCGGTGACATCCGAGAAGAAGGAAGGTGGACTCGGGGTGAGATCTATGAGGACCTGGAATAAGGCCCTGCTGAGTAAAAATGCATGGGATATCAAAATAGGGCGACAGACACCGTGGGTAAGGGAGGTCAGAGGCAAATACAAGGTGGAGCATGGAAACAACGTCAGCAGAAACACACCTTTCTGGAGGGCCATGAGTGAGAAGCAAGACTTCATTGAGGACAATTCATACATGAAAATCGGGAACGGGAGCTCTACCAGGTTCTGGTGGGATAAGTGGGGTCCGCATGATGCCCCTCTTGCTGATGAGGTGATTAGGCCAATCCCTGAAGAACTGAGGGACCTCTGGATCAGTAGCGTCGCTTCACTACAGGGTGGTTGGGATAGGAACTTTGTGAAGGACTTCTTCGACGATCAGGTGGCTGGCTGCATTCTGGAGGAAAAGACACCACTGGAGATGAGTGGGGAAGACGAATGGGTGTGGAAGGGGACAAAGGAGGGCGAGTTTTCAACGACTTCCACCTACAAATTTCTTAGAAGGGGGAGTGTCGGTGGAAGAGGGGGGTGCTGGGAGAGACTATGGTAGGGGAGATGTCCAGAGAAGGTAAAGATGTTCATCTGGTTGGCCCTTAGGGAGGCCATCCTTACCAACGCCAGGAGGTATCAATGCCATCTTACTCGGGAGGCCGGGTGCCGTAGGTGTCCGGCAGAGAAAGAGACAACCTTACATGCCCTAGGGGACTGTCCACAGGCGAAGGCTGTGTGGCAACATTACAGCATTGAGGCCACCATCCTGGGTTTCTTCACGGGCAACCTAGAGTCGTGGATGAGTCGTTGCTTGAAGGCCAAGGAAGGGGGGAAGGCAAAGATGATGGTCACAGCTTGGCACATTTGGAAGGCTAGGAACGCGAAGGTGTTCGATGGCAAGGCTACTAACCGGAACTTAACCCTTGTTAGCGCTGAAAATATGTTACGGAGATGTGGAAGTGGGGAAGCTGAGAAGGCAAAGAGGATAAGGATGATAGCAGAGGAGGAGTGGGTCTGACCCGAGGAAGACTGGATCAAATCCAACTCTGATGTAGCGACCAGAAGAGGAGGGGAAGCCATCGCAGTTGTCGCAAGAGATAGTAATGGCAGGTGGATCGAGGGGATGAGTAGATGCGCGAAGTACACTGCGGTAGTTGCAGGAGAGCTGGAGGCTATGGAGGCGTCGGCGGAGCTCATACTTCAACTGGGCGCAGATAGGGCTATCATATAGAGAGACAGCGCCAAGGCTGTTGAGTGGGTGATATACGACGACAAAGCACCGCCACTGCACCGGAAAGCGGTGAGAAGGATTAATGCAAAGATAAAGCTGGCGGGCAACGTGGTCTTTGCCTTTGTGAGAATAAGTGCCAACCAGACGGCTGATGGTCTGGCTAAATATCACCTAAAACATGTAAGGGGTGTGTTATCCACCATATACCCCCGGGTCCCATAGCACGACAGGTTGCTGCCGACAGAGCTATGAGGACCCTATCCGACCCTCTGATTCGGACGAATAAGGGGGAAGGATGTAGTTCCAGGTTTAATTTATGATATGTTTGATCTTTGGAAAAAAAGATAACTGAAATATGAGATAGTAAGAAAGTTTCTAAAAGATTCTAAGATAATTTATAATTTAGATAATTAATGGAAGTAATTAGCTAATATTTTGCAACACAAGTTTGAGGTAACAAATAAAGATAACTCAGTCGGGTTTTGGAACACATAAAGATAATGAGGAAACTAAGATTATTATAGAATTTGAGGTAAAAAGATTTTTCATATGATGTGGGTAATTAGTTTAAGGGAATACATAAAGGACACACTTCTCCTGAGAAAGTTACCCCAATAAATCATAAAAAAATAAATATAAGTTTAGAAAGATATTAATGAGCTTGCCTCTGAGTTCATAGCTAAAGGACACTCATAGTAGCCTATGAAAAATTGAGAAGGAAGAGGGACTTTCTTGTAATGATTAAATGTTGTTTTCCTTATTTGAAGAAGGAGAAAAAGATATTTGTTTCCAAACTTGGCTCAATATGAGATTCTAGCATAATAAAGGAAGTATGTAATTTTGGGACCAACTATAGTAAAGATGAGAGAGATATATTAATTACTTAATTTCCACAATCAAGGTTTAAAGGAGTCCTTAAGATACCAAATAGGGAAATAAGTATTTCCATGCTCATGAAAAATATTCAAGCTAATTTATGAGATAGATAATGCAAATATAGGATCGTGGAAGAAAATCTAGGAAATTCTAAGATATTTTATGGTGAATATAATTTAGTTGGTAATTATGTAGACTTACCTTTGAAACCATGTTTTGGTTAAAAAAGGGAATAATGAAAGAATTTTCCTTTTCTTTTTTGGATCAGGTAAAATAGTATGAATAGAGTTTTTCCAAAATAATGGTATGAGGGCTAGTTTTCTTTGTGTGACTTTTGGGTCCAAAATAATGGTATGAGGGCAGGAGGAAGGAATATAGTTATTACTTTCCTAGCAAGATGCCTTGTCAATTGCATAAGGAAACTATATGGAAACTAGACACATCAATCTCCAACCCCTGTGATATATAATAAGTGGTAATAAGAGAATATGGACTACCCCAATCCCATCATTCTTTGATGTGCATCCTTCTACAACAATGTGATTGCATATCTCCCTCCCTTCATCATGAAAATGATCTTCCTCATCCATGATGGTCTCATTGTATCTTGTAACATGGTGCTTTCCACAATGAAATAGGAGTATAAGATCTTCTAAAATACTTCACTCCTCATCCATTTGCTTCTGAGTCTCCATAGAAGAGGTCACTACATCACCCCATGTTTGAGGTATAGATTCATATTTTGTTTAATTCGTACAAATTGCTAGGTTTACCCAAATATGGAAAAATTATATACCAAATTGACAGGGAGAACGAGTGGAATCCAAATAAAATAGTACCATGACCTGGATCTGGTCCTAATTCCAAAAACAGGACTTATACATGATTAAGTGGTGATTATATAGATGGAAGGCCTAGATCTAATAATTAACATGTTGAGTATATCAGTAAATGTTTACTTTGAGATATAAACTGATATTTTTCAATATGATGATAATCAAAGTCCTTGATATAGTTTGGATTATAACATTCATTATTTTAGGTTCTAAAACATATGTACGATGATTCAAGGTTTTGAAACCAAAAATCTTAACTTTCTATAATATTAATGAACATAATGTGATCTAGGGGTTCATAATGAAAGAATATGATATATCTAATTTCATATAAGTCTAATATGGCTTTACAACTCTAAAGAATCAGGGTGCAATAGAATTATGGTTTGTACCCTTATTCCTT
Organism: Alisma plantago-aquatica; assembly: GCA_963693085.1. Taxonomy (NCBI): domain Eukaryota; kingdom Viridiplantae; phylum Streptophyta; class Magnoliopsida; order Alismatales; family Alismataceae; genus Alisma; species Alisma plantago-aquatica. The sequence goes on along the minus strand of OY856409.1, from coordinate 1,820,348,731 downwards.
TCCAAACTCATGACAACTCTATATCATATATTAGGACCCAAGTAGGGTTTAATATGAGTAATATGATGGTGACACTTTAGGATATACATACATGCAAATCAAATGTTGATTGCTTTGATCCATCTTTTCTTGCTTTATTGGATGATATTCTTAAAAGTACTTGAAGTATGATTGCATGGTTTGCATGGTTCTACATTAAGGTACATGGTTACAATTATGAATAATTACATTATCGACTGTCGGTGTTTGTCGGTGAATTCTTGAGGATTGTTGAAATAAACTATTGGATGTTTATTTACATTCCATTATGTTATAATGCCATTATGAGTACCACATAAGTAAGACATCATATTTAAAATCCTCAGATGACATGTATCAAGGAGTGATGCACATGGGCCCTGGAAGGGACAATGATTACATCCAAGATAGCATATCAAGAGAAGGTTAGAATATGTAAAGAAAATGCCAATTATTATTTGCAAGTAATTGATTACATAATGTTCTACTACTTGCACAATTTTTTATGCATGCCACATACACATTATTAAAATATACTAATCTGCGTTTTGTTTGTCAACAATTTAGGTAACTTCAATATATGAAGATATCAAGACATGATGAATCAAATGGAATCGAATGGAGACATTAAAGATAAGTAAGGGAATATTAGATAGAAACTTCTTCTCATATGTATTAGCCCCATGTTAGAAATGCATTAACTCCTTATAGAAGCATTATAATATACATTGTAAAAAATATTTGTGAACTAATGGAAATTTTTTGCTATTTTTTGTTATTTGTTAAACTGAATCTTGGGAATTTTAGGTAATCACTCTCAACTTTAAGCTCATTTCTTAATTTGGAAATGTTGAAAAGTGGGGTCATTACATTCGGTATCAGAGTCCCAGATTTCTCAAATAATATTTAATATTTTACAAAAATAAGGAGAATTATTAGGGCATAACCTAATGATAATGGTGTCTAGAAAGGATCATAGTTTTGCGGGCTGGTAATATTCTCTCTACACCATTAAGTTGGCATATGAGGACTCTCATAGTGAAGGTGATACATGCCTAGCCAGAACCTACTATTTTCCTAAAGTAATGTTTCCTCTAATTCTTCTCATCTCTATCCACTTCTCATCCTCTTTCTTAATAAACCCTAAAAGATACTTCCTTCCTCATCTCAAGTTAGGGTTTTTGGGAAGAAGTAGGATTAAGGCATCCTCAGACAAATAATGTACATGTAATGTGGAAATAATGATGAAGTAAACAAAATAGTTTTTTAGGTTTTTACTTGCAAGGGTAAACCCTAGATGAAGCTAGGGTTGGTTGAGGAAAACCCTTAGTGGGTTAAGGGAATCATATAAACCCTAAGTTGCAGGAGTTGTCCCTAACCCGAACCCTAAACCTAGTCCTTGGAAATAGGAGTAGTGTGGGTGAAATAGTAAGCCTACCCATATGAATCCTAATTAGGGTAAAAGGGGCTAAGAAAAATCCAAATAAGTTTAGGTGACTCAGTCCCTTATACATGTATGTTCGTGGAGAAATTCATGCATGATGCATGTGAAGGGTTTTGAATATACATATGAAACTTATGCAATCAATGTTTATATAAAAATGAAAATATGAATCCCTCAATTCAAATTTTAGGGTTGGTGCCCTGACCTGGGGTGGGACAACCCAAGAATAGGAAAAGGACCTGTGGGGGAGGCAAAACCCTAAATCTATGGGGTCAGGTTGTGTCTAGAGAGTCTAACCTCCTCCTATGAGTCAACAAAACACCCTAGGTTAGGACCTCACCTAGAAGGGTGAGTTGATCAATCAGTTTAAGAATAGAGGTAACCTTGAATGTCACCTAAAGTTGAAAAAAATGAAGTATACAAAGCATGAAAGAACATTTATTGGGTATAATTATTGAGCCCAAGTATGCCATCTCTGAGGGACACAGTGACCAAGCCCCAGATAGGGAATGTCACATGTGGTCAAGACCTATATAGGAAAGGTCGACATGGAACCAAGACCTCGATAGGGAAGGTTTCCGAAGTCCACATTGTAGACGACAATGACCAAGCCCTAGGAGTGGAAGGTCACAAAGAGGTAAAGCCCCAGATAGGAAAGTTCGACATGGAAACAAGCAACAAATAGAGAAGGTTTCCCAATTCTAATATACGGACATATATTGAATGTTGGGTACCCTAAGAGATGAAGGAAATCTGGGTTTATGAATTACATAAGAAGATAATGTTCTTGAAAATTGTTAATGTTGTGATATCTCAATAAACTCCAGGTAGGGTAGAGCCCTAAGTCAATTCCAAGGTTAAGTAGGGAGGATTAGAGGTACATAAGACCTATGAGGTTAGGAGTTGATCATGACCTAAGTGCACAAGACCATGGGATTAGGAGATAACCATCCATGTTTGTCTGAGGCCCATGGGTCTGGAGATTGACCACGTTTAGGAGTTCATAAGGCCCAAGGGGTAAATGTGAGAGGCACTCCATAATTGCATAAGGCCCATGAGTTCAAGAGGAGATCACTAGAAGCTGCCTATACCCCTATATACATTAAGGGAATGACTAAGGCTAAGGATATATGAGTTGCACTATAAAGAATACAAGAAATCATGTAATAATGATGTGCATAAATTTAAGAGTGACAAAGGCACTATCCCTTGAGTTCATGTAGTATAAGAATATTGTGGGAGTAAAAGTAAATATGGTTTGGAGTCATTATTCAAAATTATTCAACCAAATGTTAAATTAGAACAAATGTGTAAGTACACCATTTCTACTCTTTGAATAGGATGAACTTTATTTTTTGACTACAACCAAACATTTATTTCATCTTATTATGATTGAGAGAAATTGGGTAGATGATGTGGGTTTTACTACATTAACAAATCCACCTAGGGCTAAAATCCCTAAGTATTTACCAAAACCTTGTGCAATAATATCACCCGCAAGTGGATAGGTCTTATCACAGTATAGTTAAGGATCAAATCCCAAGGGAAAACATTTTTAGGAATCTTGCTAGTCATATCTAGTTGAATCGACTAATATTTAGAACAAAGAGTTGGTTTGGTTTTAGTTAAACTATTTGCAAGGAAAGTTAAAGAGCGAGATTAAAATTGAGTTTAGACTAATGATGGGAATCATTGGGGTGGAATCGGGTTTCACCACCACTACACAAGCAAACACATCCAAAACACATCTAGGAAAGATACAACTATCCAAATGGAGTAGAAAATCATTTGTTAGGAAATAGAGTTTGTATAAGCTTCCATGTAGGCTCGATGTCTCATTACCCACAAATCACACACTTACTACTCCAGAGATATCCCTTCGGAAGTTCTCATCCTGTCAACAACCATGTTAATCGATATTCAAATCATAGGTATTCAAATTCTCACAATGAAGGAATATAATAGATCATGCAAGGAAGGTGAACAATCCACAAAGCATGCATTAAATGATTAACAACAAAATGGAAAGTTATTTACAAGCCATAAAATGTTATAAGATGGACATGTAAGCATGGGTAGTGGGGCTAGTCCCCACACCCCAGATGAGGAGTCTAAAAACTTCTTGATATCATCATCAACACCCCTATAAAAGATTTCGATGTGTTGATTCTTAGGTATGCCATGGTGTGGACACTAGCATAGTAACTCATTGTATCTTTCCCATGATTCTGCCAGGGTTTCTCTAGGGACCTGAACAAAATGTGTTTTCCGTCCCCTAATATCATAGGCGAGGGAAGGAGGGTAGATTTTTTCCAAAAAAACATTTTGAAGTTGTTACCAAGTGGTGATGGGGTCACATTGCAAGGAGTTATCCATATCATGGCTCTATTTTTAAGGGAATATTTGAAGATACAGAGTCTAATGGCATCATCTATAACTCCATTCTACTTTGTCATAGCACATAAATCTATGAATCTCAAAAGATGTTCTTGACTATCCTCGCCTAGCTTGCCATAGAAAGGGTTGTTTTGAAGCAGTGTAATCCAATGTGACTTGATATCAAAGTTTGGAGAAGTGATGGGAGGAGGTTGCACTGGGTGTTGAACATCAGCAGCCTTAGCGATTGAGAACTCTCTAAGGTCCTATTGTAACTCATCTTGTTAAACTGCTGCATGAACTGCCTGGATTTCCTCTTGAATCACAACTCAGGCTTCTTGCATAAGCCTTTCTCTTTGTGCATGAAGGGCTTGAGTTACCCTTCGGGAAATTTCCTCTTCTTGTGCCATCCTATCTTGGTTCTCTCTACTCTAACGATGAAATTTTGTTCTATCTCAGGATCAAAGCTAACTGCAAGGCCAATGTTGTTAGAGTGTGGCATGCACCAGTATTTGGGAGTACCTGAGATGGAAAGATCTTTTGGGATTCAGATGGATGGAGTAGAATCAAATTCAAGTAGATGATTAATAGTATCAAAAGTGAAAGTAAAATCCTAAATTAGTCTCAATAGAACTAGATTTAACTGGATGATTCTGTTGTCCCCTGTAATGGTGCTAGAATTTGATGTGGGTTTTACTGCACTAACAAATCCACCTAGGACTGAAAACCCTAAGTTTTTACCAAAACCTTGTGCAATAATACCACTCGCAAGCAGACAGGTCTTATCACATTATAGTTAAGGATCAAATCCCAAGGGACAATGTTTTTTAGAATCATGCTAGTCATATCTAGTTGAATCAAGACTAATATAAAGAACAAAGAGTTGGTTTGGTTTTAGTTAAACTATTTGCAAGGAAAGTAAAAGAGTGGGATTAAAATTGATCTAATGATGGGAATCACTAGGGGTGGAATCGAGTTTCACCACCACTACACATGCAAACACATCCAAAACACATCTTGGCAAGATATAACTATCAAAATGGAGTAGCAAACCAACTATTAGGAAATAGAGTTTGTGTAAGCATCCCTGTAGGCTCGATGTCTCGTTAACCATAGATCACACACTTACTACTTCGAAGATATCCCTTCAAAAGTTCTCATTTGGGCATCAACCATGTTAATCAATATTCAAATCCTAGGTATTGAAGTTCTCGCAATGAAGGAACGACCGTGTCGGGTGTGCACCTGACCGTGCCAAGGTGTTTTCTGCGGTCGAGGTGATTTTTGTGATCGAATTCATGGTCGAGGCGGTTGTGTTGCAGTTGTGGCCATTTTTTATTGGTCGAGATGTTTGTGTCATAGTCACCGTTGTGTGGGGGTGTTGTTTGCAGTTGTGGTGAGATGCCATAGTTGTGCCACCTTGGCCTTGGCCCAACCGTACCGAGGTGGGCCCGATCGTGCCGAGTGTCAGTCGACACTACATCTTATCTGCGATCGTGACATTGTCTTCTTGGCTGTGATTGCGACATTATTTTGCTTGGCCACGGTCGCGGAATCATGAAACAAACCCACCCCCTCTAGGGGGATATTGCTATGGTTCGATGGGCCTACATCAATGAATCCTCTGACTGATGAGGATGTTTTCTGATGAAGGAACTGCCCATCGAAAATAGGGTCCAAATTATCGAAAGTTTCTTGGTACACATAGCACGATGCTTAATCCTACAATGGAGATGAATGGATTTGATCAAAACTCTAAGTAATCATCTAAAACTTAGGAAAATTGTATATGAGCAGATTCAGGGTATATGAGAGCTTTTAGTGCAAAGTGGACCAAAAATGGCAACTCAAGCTAAGATGAATATGCATCCATCAGTTGAAACATGTAATGGTTAAAATTGACGTAAGGGAGTGAATACCTAAGTTGAATTTAATGGCATCATCTAGGGTTTGAGGCTGTACCTCACTCTTACATGTAAATAAATGAATAATAGGTTAGAAACTTAGGTGAAAAGTTGAAATTGAAATCACAAGTGACAATGTAATCATCAAGTGATAAGTTCTATAATAAATGGAGGATGTGGAAATACCCTACAATTGAATTTCGGTTCCAACCTCAGTAATGTGAGGAATTTTCATATTAATAAAAGATGTTAAAGATATCTAAGGAAGGTTTCTAACCCTAAGGTTTGAAGCAAGATAGAGTTTCCATTCACCTAACCCATACTAGGTTTCAATTCTGGGGACAAAATTCCTTTTAAGTAGGGTGAATGTGATATCCTCAAATTTGGTGAATTTGAATTATATAAATATAAGGCTAGAATTGATAAGTAAATCATTAATTTCATTATTTGTGGAATAATAAAGTTATATTTGTGGAATAGGTTTAACCCATGGACCAAGTGAGGCCCATGAGACTATTTGCTTTGCAAATAAGTCCTTGTGGCATAAGTTTAAGAAATAAGAGATTTTGTGCATAAATAAATAATAATGACTTTGTGAATTGTTAGATAACAGAAATATGAGATAACAAAGAAGTTTCCAAAAGATTCTTAGATAATTTGTAATATAGATATATAATGAAGAAATTAACTAATCATTTCTTGTAACTTAAATTTGAGGTATCAAATAAGGATAATTCGATCTGGTTTTAGGAGTACATAAAGACAATGAGGAAACTAAGATAATTCTATAATTTGAAAGACTTTCCATATGATGTGGGTAATTAATTTAAGGGAATACATAAAGGACAAGTTTAAACTGTGAAAGTTATCCCAATAAATCCCAAAAAATAGATATAAGTAAGATATTAGTGAGTTTTCCTCCAAGTTTCATAGTGAAAGGATGTTAGTAGCCTATGGAAAATCGAGAAGGAAGCAGAACTAGCTTGTAATAATTACATGTTGTTTTCTTATTTAAGAAAGAGAAAAGAGTGTCTAGAAACACGCCTTTGTTACCAAACTTGGTTCAATATGAGACTATAGGAAAATAAAGAAAGTACCCAATTTAGGGACCAATTGGAATAAAGATGAGAGAGATATATGAATTAGTTAATTTCCACAATCAAGGTTTTCAAAGGGGTCCCTAGGATACCAAACAGAAAAATAAGTATTTTTGTGCTCATGAAAAATACTCAAAATAATTGAGGAGATAGATAATCCAAATATAGGATTATGGAAGAAAATTTAGAAGTTCTAATATATTTTTTTAGCCTAATTTAGTTGGTAATTATGTAGATTTGCCTTTGAAACCAAGTTTTGGTTAAATAAGGGAATAATGAAGGATTTATCCTTTTCCCAATGGAAGGTAATACTATGAATAGAGTTTTTCCAAAATAATGGTATGAGGGGTGGTTTACTTTGTGTTAATTTGGGTCCATAACTTAAATATATGAGATTTTTATTATAAGGACAAGAGGGATGAATATAGTTATTACTTTCCTAGCATGATGCCTTGCCGATTGTGTAAGGAAATTTTATGGAAACTAGACCCATCAATCTCCAACCCTTGTACTATACAAGAAGTGGTATGAAGAGAAGATGAACTACCCCAATCCCCTCCTTCCTTTATGTGCATCCTTATGCAGCAATGCTGTAACAAATCTCTCTCCATTCATCATGGCAATGCTCTTCCTCATACATGATGGTCTCATTGTATCTCGTAACATGTTGCTAGCCACAATGACATAGGAGTCCAGGATCTTTCGAAATACTTCTCCCTCATCCCTTTCCTTCTGAGTCTCTGTAGAAGAGACCATCGCATCACCCCATTTTAGGGTATAGATTCTTATTTTGTTTAATTCATAGAAATTGCTAGGATTACCCAAATATGGCAAAATTATATACCAAACTGATAGGGAAAACAATTTAAATCTAAATAAAATAGTACCATGACCTAGATACAATCATAATTCCAAAATCAGGACTAATATATGATCAAGTGGTGGTCATATACATGGAAGGCCTATATCTAATTATTAACATGTTGAGTATATCAAAAAAACATTTACTTTGAGATATAAATTGATATTGTTCAATCTAATGAGATACTAAGTTCTTGATGTAGTTTGGATAATAATGTTAATGATTTAAGGTTTGAAGCAAAAATATGAGGATTTAAATTTTTGAAACCAAAAATCATAACTTGCTATAATAGTAATGCATATAATCTTATCTAGGTGTTCATAATGAAAAAATATGATAGATCTGATTTCATCTAAGTCTAGTACGGGTTACAACTCTAAATAATCAGGTGTAATGGAATTAAAGTTTGTACCCTTATTCCTTATCCAAACTCCAAACGACCCTAAAATATAGATTAGGACCTCGAGTAGGGTTTAAGATCAGTAATATGATGGTGACACTTTAGGATATACATACATGTAGATTAAATGCTAATTGCTTTGGTCCATCTTTGCTTGCTTGATTGATTGGATGATATGCTTAAAGTACTTGAAGTTTGATTACATGGTCTGCATGGTTCTACATTGAGGTGCGTGATTATGATTATGAATAATCACATTATCAACTACTAGTGTTTCTCGAGGATTGTTTTTATAAAATTTTAAATATTTATTTACATTTTATTCAATTATAATGCCATTATGAGCATCACATTAAGTAAGATATCATATTTTGAACCCTAGGATGATATGTATCAAGGAGTGATGCACATGGGCCATGGAAGGGACCGTCATTACACCCAAGATTGCATATCAAGAAAGGGTTAGAATATGTAAAGAAAATATAGTTCTTATTTGCAAGTAATTGATCGATAATATATTTTTATATTACTTGCACACTTTTGCATGCACACCACATAGACAGTATAACAATATAATGATCCTAAATTTGTTTTTTAATGATTTAGGTAACTGCAATATATGAAGATATTTAGACATGATGAATCAGACGAAATTGACTGAAGACATTAAAGCTAAGTGGAGGAGGATTAGTTTGATACTTCTTGTCATTTGTATTAGTCCCATGTTAGAAATTCATGTAACTCCTTGGAGGAGCATTATAATGTATCTTGTAAACAATGTTGGTGAAATAATGGAAATTATTTGCTATTATTTGTTATTTGTTGAATTTAGATCTTTGGAATTTTAGGTAATGGCTCTCGACTTTAAGGTCCTTTCTTAATTGGGGAACACTAAGTGAGGTCGTTACACTAACCCTACTGTCAATATGGTTTTAGGTGACAAAATCAAGAAGAAGACTAACCCCTCCCATATGAATAAGAAATCTAAATCTTCTTTTAAGGGCCACAAGCACCACCAAAATTAGAGTAATAATAATAATAATAGCGATCAAGAAGAAAAATGTTTCTCCTTTGCGAGTGATAAACATGGACACTTATTGAATTTGTGTAGATTTCACAAAGGTTAGAAAAAGCATAACGTTCAAGCTCCTAAAATTCCTGAAGTAAATATGATCATTGTGGGGGAGGTCCCTTCCTCTTCGATAGATAGGTCGAATCCTGAAGAGTGATCAAGTGGGAAGATCATTCATCTACTATCCCGACTACTTTCTATAGATGTGTTGACATAAAGCTTACATCTGGAAACACTCTTAGATTGCATGATGTTCAATGTGTTCCTTCTTTCTATAGAAATTTAATTGGTCAAGTTATATTACAACATTTTGGTTATACCTTATTGTGCCAAGGAAATCATATTGTTATTTCTAAGAATGGTTATTATATTGGTCTAGGTCACATTTGTGGTGGTCTCGTTAAATTATCTTATGTTACAAGTAAGATGTCTTCTTTCAATGAACTATCATCTATTATTTTAGTTTCTAAAACTAGTAACGTTTGACGTGCACATCTTGGTCATTTAAATAAAAATATGATGAAACACATGATAAATTTAGATTTCATTCCAAAGACTCAAATTTATATTTTTGATAGATGCCAAATTTGTGTTCAAGATAAGTTTCCTAAGAAGCCTTTTGAATTAGTAGATTGCAATCCATCTCTGTTTGAAGTAATTAATATTGATGTTTGTAATTTAAATAATGTTCTTACTCATGATGGTATGAGATACTTTATAACATTGATAGATGACTTTTCTAAATACTATTGCATTTACTTGTTGAAACCTAAAGATGAACATTTAAATAATTTCAAAATCTATAAAACGCAAGTGGAGAAACAGTTAGGAAAAAACATTAAGAGAGTGAGGTCTGATAGAGGTGGTGAGTACACTTCTAATGAACTTAACAAATTCTGTGAGGAGCAAGGCCTTATACATGAAACCACTGTCCCAAATAATCATCAATGCAATTGAGTAGATGAGAGGAAAAATAGAACATTGATTGACATGGTTAATTCAATGCTAGCTGAGTCTGGACTTGGTCATAGAATTTGGGGGGAACCTCATCAAACTACAAACTACATTCTAAATCATATACCTTTTAGACACGTTGACAAAACACCCTTTGAACTTTGTCTTAACAAGAAACCTTATTTGAAATACCTCAAAGTGTGGGGCTTCTTGGCCAAGGTTAAAATTCATGATCATAAAAAAAGAAAACTAGACCTAAAATTGTTGATACTGTCTTTATTCGATATGCTAAAAATAGTATTGCTGATAGATTGTTAGTGAAAAAACCTGATATCTCAAACATTAGAGTCAACTCTATTATTGAGATTGGACCTGTAGATGTTTTCTATTATCACATTATATTTCCTATTAAGGAAAAGGTTCCCAGATAGGTTAGTGAAATACCTTCTTCTTCTCATCAAGAACCCATCTGTGCTACAACTTCTTATGAAGTAGAACATGAACTCCTTTTTGATGGTCCTCCTAGTGACCTAGGTAGGGGTAGGGCTAAAGTTGACAAGAGCTATGGTCTCGACTTCTACACCTTCTTAGTGGAAGAAGACCCACATTCTTATTAGGATGTCATGAAATACATAGACTCTAGTTTTTTGTAGGAGTTTTTGATAATAAAATAGATTCAATTATGAGAAATAATACTTGGATTCTTACTCACATCCTCCAGGATGCAAGAGTATTAGATGTAATGGAATTTTTAGGAAAAAGATAAGGGTAGATGGTTTCACAGATAAGTTTAAGGCCATACTAGTAGCCAAAGGTTTTAGTCAAAAGGAAGGATTTGATTACATTTAAGAGTCACAGTTTATGTGAATTGGACATACTTGCTAGAGCGTTCATGAAATAAGATTATTGTGAAGGTATTTTATGCACACAATGTTAAGAACTCGTTCTTATGCCCACACTATGATTGTGTGATTAAATAAAATATGAATAAGAGATTCTAGTTCAAGGCATAGTTCACAATGTCTCTTCAGATGGAAATGAGTCATTCTAGGCAATGGTTCAAAGACACAAGATACCAATGTTGAACAATATCACAATGCTGCAAATTTCATTATTTATTAATTTTCTAATATTTTTTGAAACATGTGGGGGAATGTTGTATTTCCTGCTCCAAAAAACCAATTCTTCAACATTAGTGTGATTCAGTGTGTGCGTGTGATTTATTTTTTTAAGGAATAATTTATTTTATTTGTTTTGGTCTTTTGAAAAGACTTTTGATTTTCCTTTTGCATCATTTGAAGTCATTGACAACATTAAAAATAGTAGTAAATATCCTCTCTTGACTATCCTTAAAAGGTTCTTGACAAAATTAAAGACAACAATAAATATCCTCTCTTGACTATCCTTAAAACCGCCCATTAAATGGGATGTTAAAGACATATGTTGGCAAAGATCAATAGTCGTGACGTGTGCAAAATGTAGGGCTTGTTACCATGGAGTTCTCTCAAGGTGGTTCTTCTTATCAAGAGACAACAACTATCCTTTGGAAACATACAGGAAAATCACCAATAGACATATAGAGAAAAATCTGTGTTCCAATTTTTATGACTAGAACATTCTAGCATTCCATTCATCCCCTTATGTCTTCTTTCATTCTCTACACCAATCTTCTTATTGCTTGCTGCTTATTTTTACATCAGCAACGTTTCACAATATCCATTAGTTTTCTGCAACAAAGGGCTAAAGAAACAAGTTCCACATAGTCTATTTTCTTGAACCAAGCGGTTGTACCAAAGTTGGAGTGTTGAAACTTAGAAATAGTTTGCTGAAAAATCTGTGCTAGGAGAGGAAAATTCTATCTTGAAGATAGTGTTTCACATGCCTTCATCTTAGGCTTTCGAGTTTGCCTCCTCAAACTGATCATTGTTCTTCTTTGAATCCATAATTATTATTGTTGATACATTTATTGGTGGTTAACTATGTGCCTAAATCTAGCTAACTTATGTCTAATTATCTTATAGGTCACCGCATGGACACCCCTATTGTTAGGAATATTAAGAAGATCAAGGTTGTTGAAGGCCTGTTGGAATCTCCCTCATCATCCTAGGTACCCAACCCCATCACCAACTACTACCGCATAGGCAACCATGCCCCAGAGGTCGACCCAACCGAGCTGCATCAAAGGCTCCTCTCTAAAAGACACGAGATACAAAAGGGGCTCCTAGAAAGTTGGAAAATTGCTTGATTATGGATACTATACCAATTGATTATTTTTTAGCACTCTACCAATCTAATTAACTATTTGTTTACAAAGGTGGGCCTTGAAATTTCACGAGTCAAGCCTAGCTACATCAATAGAATTCCTCTAAATCTCATAGGATATGGTTCATGCATCTCTGTTTCTTGTAACAAAAATGAGGAACAGAATAGTCAACCACATATGTAGTGACAAAGTTGGATCATAATGAAAGAACCACACTATCTCTCTCTATCATTATAAATGAAATGAATCTCACTTTGAGCATCCAACAAAATATACACCAACTGATCCTATCAACCATATTGGTTCCATGTAATCCATAATGTAGTTGCACATTCATTAGATAACATCTGATAAACCGTTTCTTGCATGGAGCCCAAAACCACTACTTGCTATGCCTCCATATATCGGGGCCAAACCAATAGCTATAGAAACTAGTGAAAGATTCCATGTCAAGTTTGCACTTTTCTTCCCCACCCCACAAATTCTTAAAATCTAAACCACCAAGTAGGAGGAATCAAAATGGTAAACAATACGCATGCCATACTTTTGCAAGGGGCCTATTTTGTATGGTGTAATCGGTTGGCAGAGTGTAAATTTTGTGGTGTATGTTTTACATTGCCAATTCATATGTCTTACACCTAACCAAAATATCCATAGATAAATATTCTTTCAATTCTTTATAGATATATTTCAAGAAGCTTCTTGAAAACTTCTTTTGTGCATTTTCTTTGAACGAATCAAGCTATGTACTCTTCTCTTTTCTTGATAATAGTAACTTTGAGAAAACACATAATGGTATCATCATATTTACAAGTGATAAGAGTGGGCCCATTTGGACATAAGATAAGTGACTATATCTCCTGACATGATGTAATCTAAAATATAAATGAAGATATAATCTCCCATTAGTAGGTTACAGTTGACACATTAGGCAGATCATTTTATTTCATGGAATATGTGGTATTGGATTGCAATTCTAACTCTAGCTTATATATTAAAGTGTTGAAATATGAATCATGTTCAAGTTGTTGAATGCCAATATATAGTGAACTATTGCTCTATCCTTGCCAATTGCTTGATGACCATGTCAACACTTCTAGTCATATTCTAAATTTTGTTGGGCCTAGCATTTTTTCCAGCCCAAGAAACAAGACCCATTACGGTTTGTTTGCTAGTTTATTGATGTGTGGTATTACAAATCCATGTTTATAGGCTGCCTCTAATCATAGCCATCAAGCCAAAGAAAAGCATAAGGTATCTTCCAAGCCTAAAAAGGAGAGTGGCAGCCGGTGTTGTTGCGCTGATAGGGAGAAAAGGGGAAAAAAAGGGGAAAGAAAAGAAAAGGAAGAAGAAAGGAAGAGGTGCAAGGATACCAAGGCCTCCATATTTTCTTCTTCAGACCACCTATTGTTGTTGAAATTGTGAAAGAGGGTGTCTTCCTGGGAAGTTCTGGGTTGGTGGATTGTAGAGATCTTCCCATATGGTGTTATCTTTGTATATCTCCTTCTGCCTTTCTTATCTTGGGTTTAGAAAACTAAAAGAATAATAATTGTATCTCTTATTATATAGATTTTCCCTTTATTAGCCATGTAGTTTTACCATCACACACCATGAGGGTTTTCCACATAAAAATGGAATTTTCTTCCTTTGTTTTCCTATGATCCTGTCTAGGGTTTACATGATCACCCCTAATGTTTTTGTAAAAATAAATTATATTTGTCACATCATGGTTGCATAATATGTGTGCACATATTATCCAACAAGAACTCACATTAGAACGTAGGTTACACATATAGATCCAGATGGAGACGAATGTTGATGCAATGATGATTAAGTTGATGAGCACAAATTGGTAGATGTGGAAACCTAAGATGGAGCGTATCTATAGGATTTGTATGATCCAATAGAGGGACAAAAGCTAAGAAATACATCTGATGTGGATTGGAATAAACTAAACAGAAAGACTACGGGAATAGTACTAAAGTATCTTGATATTTCTGTGTTGAATCACATCTTGGAGGAGATGAATTCCAAACATTTGTAGAAAAATCATAAAAAATTGTATGAGCAAAAAACTTCCACAATAAAGTTTTCTTGTTTAGGAAGTTGGTGTACCTGAAGTATGTGGATGGTACTAGCATTGTTGAGCAGATGAACAAAGTTTAGTGCCTCATCAATCATTAATGTCTATGAATATGCTTTTTTATTATGAAGTCTAGGCACTATTTCTTATGAGATCATTACCTAATTGTTGGGAGATGTTGGTAGTGATAGTAAACAATTCTACATAAGAAAAAAGTTGATGCTTAATTGGGTGAAGAGAAGTCTACTAAACGAAGAGATTCGACAATGAACCTCAAGTGACAATGGTCCATAGGTGCACTTCATCGAGAGTAGGATTACTATAGAGTGAGAGACCTTGGTTGATCTTATAGCCAAGGTGAGTCCTAGGACTATGAGAAGTCTATTGGTAGTTCGAAATCAAAGAGTAGAGGGTGGTTCTCTTATGGAAAGCCATGTCATTTTAAAAATAATGGCATGCTTTTGAAGAAGAAACACGAGTTTGATGTCGAATGAAGAAGGATGATGACAAGGACACTGCATTAGAAATTTCAAATGATAGAAATAATGATGGTGATGTGGTCTTGACAGTCCAAGACTAGTTTTTGCATGATGATGATGATTCTTAGTGGGTGGTGGATACTACAAATACTTATCATGGATTTCCCAATAAGGAGTTCTTCACTTCATATACGAAGGGATACTTTGTGAGGGTGTGTAACATCCCTAACCTGGGTTATGCTTTAACCCTAGGTGTTTTGATTAATAAAGTTGATTAGATGCTTGCTCTTATCTTTTGAAAAGTAATTAAGGCTTTTGAGGAACTTATATTTCAATTTTAGTCCTTTTTGAATAATGTTGAAACATTGTTTTGTTAAAATTGGACTAAAGTGCAAATTACCCAAGTTGAGGGGTTAACTTGCAAATTTCACATGATAATATGTTCCTATGATGTTGAGACATCATATGACTGAATATGATGTAGTTGTATGGTTTCCACAAGCTTGGGAATCAAGATAAAGCTTGTAGAGCAATGCTTGTGCATTAAAACCTAGTTTTGGTGTAATGTGCAATTTACCCAAAACCTAGGGTTCAATATGCAAAATACCACCTTTAGAGGGTCTCTCATGTTTATTTGCATCAAGTAGAGCAAATAAAATGATAGGGGTGACTCATTTGAATTATTTTGGAGGAGAGAGAATCTTGACATTAAAATAATCAAGATTTAAGCATAAATGATGGGAACTGACGTTCTCCTTTCTTGTAGGAAAAAGGAAAATGGATTGTTCATAGTGGCTGCTCAAAGCACATGGAAGGTGATATAAGCCACTTCAACAATTTCACTAAGAAGAAAGGAGGATCGATTACTTTCGTGGACAACAAGAAAGGTAAAGTAAAAGGTGAGAGTGATGTAGGTGAATTGTTGTGTCTCAAGAATGTTCTCTTTGAAGATGGACTACATCATAATTTAATAAGGGTTAGTCAATTATGTGATAATGGTTACCTTGTGTTGTTTACTTATTTTAAATGCTTGCTCCGAGATTCCCTCACTTATAATGTCATATATAAGGGAACTAGGAATGGTGCTCTTTATGTAATTGTGCTTGAATCTATTAAGCATGTTGTTGGTAGATGCCTTGTAGTCAAATCGAATGATATTTCTCTTTGGCATCGTCGACTAGGTCATGTAAATATGCATCAAGTGAAGAAGTTGAGTAAAAAGGACTTGGTCAAGGGACTTCTCAAATTTGATTTTGAAAAGGATGAGGAATGCCAACCTTGTACACAAGAAAAGCAAACCAAGTCCTCCTTCAAATCCAAAGGAGTCCTTAGTACCAAGAGAGCTCTTAAACTTCTCCATATTGATCTATTTCGACCTATGAAAATCAATAGCTTTATGTTTCCAAGTATTGTCTTGTTATTGTCGATGATTTCTCTCGATATACTTGGACCTTCTTTCTCATTTCTAAGAGCAATACTCTAAATGTTTTATCTAGATTTTGTAAATGATATGAAAATGAAGCTTCTTGCCGCATTATTTCTATCTATAGTGGTCATGGGGGAGAATTTGAAAATGATCTTTTTCAACGTTTTTGTGAAGAGTCTGGATATACACATAACTTTTCTTCACCTCGAACACCTAAAAAAATGGAGTTGTAGAGAGGAAGAATAGGACTAGGACCATGCTCTTAGAGTATGATACTACAAAGAAGTTTTGGGACGAATCCATTAGTACTTCATGTTTTGTGCAAAATAGGGTTTTTTCACATCCCTCTTTAAAGAAAACCCCTATGAGATATGGTGTGGTAAGAAGTTGTCCATCAAGAATTTTCATATTTTTGGGTGTCCTTGTTTTGTTTTAAACATGAAAGATTATCTTTACAAGTTTTACCTAAAACCACACAAGGCTTTCTTTCTAGCTATAGCACTACTAGAAAGGCTTATAAAGAGTATAATGTTGATCTTTCTAAAGTAGAAGAATATATTAATGTCAAATTTATTGAGACTAACCCCTCTATTTCAAAGGATATTGCTAATGATTATGTTGCATATGAAATAATTCCTATATTAAAAGAACTCAACATAACCAATAATGGAAAAGAGGTGGCCACTCAAGAAGAAGAGATAGATGAAGAAAAGAAGGATCCAACCCCTCACTTTACAAAGAATCATCATAAAGATCTAATCATATGTGACCCCTTTGAAAGAGTGAAGACGTTGTCTGCCTACAGCAAAGAACAAGCCAACATAACCTTCATCTCACACTCGAGCCAAAGAATGTCGAAGAAGCTCTTGGGGATGATGAGTGGATCCTAGCCATGCAGAAAGAACTAGAGCAATTCGAGAAGAAAAAAGTGTGGACTTTTATGCCAAGACCATGTGATAGAAAGATCATTGGCACCAAGTGGGTCTACCACAATAAGCTAGATGAAAGTGGAAAGGTGGTAAGAAAAAAAAGCAAGGTTATTGGCTCAAGGCTACACTCAGCAGGAAGGTATTGACTTTGATGAAACTTATGCTCATGTTCCTAGGATTGAGTCTATTAGAATGTTTTGCTTTTGCTAGCTACAAAGTTTTATTGTTATATCAAATGGATGTTAAAAGTGCATTTTTGAATAGCACAATTGAGGAGGAAGTATATGTTACTCAACCTCTGGGCTTTGAACATGATAGTTTTCCAAATCATGTCTATCTATTACAAAAAGCTCCCTATGGACTCAAACAAGCACCTTGAGCTTGGTATGAGAAATTAATAAACTTTTTGTTAGATAATGGTTATATCATGGGAAAAGTTGATTCTACCTTGTTCCATAAACACACTTATAACAATTTTCTTATCATTCAAATCTATATAGATGATATTATTTTTGGAGGAACTAATCTTGATCTTTGTAAGGAGTTCAATTCTCTTATGCAGAGTGAATTTGAAATGAGCGTGATGGGTGAGCTTACATTCTTTCTTGGATTTTAAATAAAGCAAACTAAAGATGGTAATTTCATCAACCAAAGCAAATACAAACATTAATTGGTCAAGCACTTTGGGATGGAAAACATGAAGTCCATGGACACACCCATGTCCAACACTGCCAAATTGGACCGTGATGAAGAAGTTTTAAATTGATATAATTTGATGGTCTAACTACTCTTGTGCGAGTTTTAAAGCTCTATTCACCCTCCTCTATAGACATGCATCCAACACACATCTCTTTATGTCCATCACTGGATTAAAAGGAACAAAGAGGGTCAACAATGTTGGTCCTTGGAAGAAAATTTGGAAGAACTAGCAACCTACATGTATATGAGTCTTCATTTGGATACTTTATCATCGTTCCATTCTAACTAACATGGAGAATCAACATCATCACATTGATGTTAATAATGATTGCCCATTGTGCCACAATGTTGATGACACCATCCTTCATGCTCTGTAGGACTATAATTTCAGTCACCCAGTGTGGACTACAATCAACATGAGCCATGATCACCTCCTCTTTAACGAGGATGACTGACTAAATTAACTGAATCACTAGAAACCATACCCTTGATGGAGTGACATTTCTAAAGGTGTGCACTGCATGATGGCACATCTAGTACTATAGAAACAAGCAAATACACCAAGGGATCTTGAAACCAACTTCTAGCAAAGAAAAATTCATTAGTGACCACAGAACTACTATCCTTAATGTTGTTGAGTTTACAATAATGCTACATTCTATATTTTTAGGTCTAAACTTCCTCAACTCCCTTCTGAATTACTCATCTTGACAGATGCAATGTATGAACATATTATTGGAGAATTCATCATATGGATCCATGTTGTGGGTCTGGACATGGTACATCATGGACCTTGACTTCCTTGTCGTAGCTACCTTAGTCATTGATGCAGAATCCAAGCTATCCCAAAAACCTTAGAGCTCTACTTCACTAAGAATTCGGAAAAGGCACTCATTCTCTATAACTCACAACATGTTATATCTATTTTGAATAATCAATACCCCAACATGGTGAAGTATCTACCTCATACAAGACTAGAAGGAAGGTGGGGGCATCTCTTCCTATGTAGGGATCACCTACATAGAGTGGAACAACAACTAGACTGCTAACTCCATTGCAAATCTCTTTATTCTAGATTAAATATATATTTTCCTGATGATAGGTGTGTTTGGCTTAATCAAAATCCTAATGTTGTTTTATGCATTATTTTTCCTGCACTAGAGAGCATGATCAATAATAGTTAAATCTACAGTTTTTGCAAAATAATAGTAGTGCATTTATTTAGATGTCCAATATCATAAATAATAATTATTCACAACGCACTTTAGATTAAACATTAGAAGATCAACAATATAGTCATTTTTATCATCACTTGATTATTGTATAATATTACTAGTACATAAAAAGAATACCAATTATATATAAAATTTGAACAAACTTGCATTTTCAATAGAGAGCATGTACCAAAATATAATATGACATTGTTAAGTGGATGGTGGCATACGAGTAGACACAAATAATTTTATAGCAGTCAAATTTTATACTATAGAGGATGTAAGTATGATGTACTAGGTAATCCCAATTTATTTCTAGATTTGGACACAATGATTGGTATGAAAGAAACTTCAAAAAAAAAAAAGAAGGAAAATATTTATTGAGTTTGTATAAACACCAAATGATGGAGAAGAAAAGTTGAGGAATTAAAATGAAGAGAAGGAAGAGAAAAGATTCATCCTTATTTTGTTTTTAATAAAAGTTTGGAGAAGAGATGACATATAGTATCAATAATTTGTTTTTATCAACTTTCATGTTACACAATATCCTTCTTTTTCTCTCTCCATTTAGCATAAATTATATCTACAAGATGAATTTACTACCTTTTCTTCTCCTTCTTAACCCACATTCCAATTTCTTCCCTCCTCTTTTTCTTTATCTTATGCCAAAGATAAAAAAGTATATGATATATTTTTTCCTTTTCTTCATAGACATAAACAATTATGTTATGTTCTCAAGTTCTTATAAAGTTATAGTTATTACTACTTGTATTGAACTTTAAATATTTACAAAATATATCACTAAGAGTGTGTAAAATATCATGTACCAATAAATATTGTTTGGATTCATTCTATATAGAAACATGGATATTTTCTTATTTGATGAGCGATTGACTAATAAAAAACTGAAACAAATTTTTTAAATAGAATGTGAACTTTTGTGCATGTACAATCATTACTTTTTATATATTTGTGTGTAATTATAACCTAGTGCACTGACTCATGTTATAGTTAATTGTATTTTAAACTAACTAGTCAAGGACATGGCATCAAATTTTAATTAATATGTTAGCATACTGCTTGGTAACTTTTTTATAAGCTTCAATATATTATTACGAGATTTTTATTTTTAGGAGTGCGTGCCCCTAGCCCTTATAGAACTCCACTTGTAAGTATGATGATAAGTTACATAAGACTTGACACAAATTAATATGAAATTATTAAGAAAAATTTAGCAAGAAAGGAATAAAAGATAAAATGTCTTAACATCATAACTTAAAATACTAATTGAAGGTATCCACATCAGGATAAGTTCATGTTAGACATGATTGAACATAAATCCTGGTGCAGATGCTCCTGGACTTGGAGGTTGTATGCCTGTTGGTGTATCTTATAACTCATGAGGGCTACATTGGACACAAGGAACTAGGCACGACTAGGTCGAGTAGGCTGAGGAGGTGGAGCTCGGGATGAGGTAGAGGCACGAGCAACTGAGGTAGAGGTAGATGGTGAGGCACCAAGTGTGGTGGAGGAAAGGATATGCATGGATTTCTGAATGGTGGTCTCACTGATACACACTCCCTTCCTGGCAAGTCTGTAGTGGAAGTTAGAGAAGAGTGATTTCTCAGTGGCGAACCGGAAAAGACCACATATCAGGGAAGGATAAGAAGGATGGGTGCCACGAGTGTTCTTTCTAGAGTCAAAGCAAGTCATATGGTGGAGAATATATCTAGACCACTTGACTTTGACATTCTTTAAGATGTAGTACATGATCACCACAGTGTTCTCTACAATATCCATTTGATTTTTCTTTGGGTGGATGTTGCAGTTGACCACTAAGGCTAATATACGCTTCTTGAGATCTAAGGAGGAGGAGGTTTGGGTGTTCTTCTTCTTATAGGGAACATCAAATTTCTTCAGATAGCGATGGATGTCAGGAAGAGTAATCTCATTCTGCTTGTAGAAACCTTCATGGTCCAAAAGGTCAAAATACTCACCCTAATCCTTACGCTAGGTATCATTCTCATTAGCTCCTAAAATGAAAACATTCAGGATATCCTCAGAGATTTGTAACTTCTTCCCGGCGATCATGAAAGTAAGGATCACTTGAGTATTTGGAGGGTGTACAAGAGAGTCGTAATTCCAACACAAATTTGCATAGAATTTGTGAACTACTTTTGTACTTGACATGGAATTATGAAAGCAATCACACTCAACAGCCAGGGCAGATAGGTGATGAACAGAAAGCAACCTTGTCACTTGATCGATGATGGCATGATGCCTAGGGCTAGGATAAAAAAGGGCTCTAAAAGGAAAAGGACTCCTAGGAAGAAGGTCCTTATACCTATTTAAAACATCTATTGAGACAAAGAGGGTCTCATTGAACATAATCAACTGAGAAGATGAGGAATAGGATAGTACATTGCTAGGGTTGGGTCTCTTTCTTCTATGTGAAGCCATGGAGGAGAAAAGAAGGAGAAGAAGAGATCAAATGCACAAACCAATCTAACTTAAGTTGGCTTCATCCCACGGATCAGTCGAGTTCTGTGAGTCTGAAACTCGACCAATAGGTCATTTTTAAAAAATCTCTCGGCCATGGATCGGTCGAGTTTGTCCTATGGGAAGCTCGATCGATGGTCAACCTGACCTAAAACCATCAAACTTAATTTCGAGCCATTTGAATGCTAATTAAATTTATTTTTCAAATCCATTATGTGTATTAAGCATACTTAGGCACATATCACCCGTCATTGGGTACTATTTTGTGATAAAACAAGTGTTTACAAAAATACCCAAAAATAAGAGAAAAATAAGGCAATATGAACACGGAAAAGCAATTTTAAGCATATTAACATTCAAAGATGATCAAGATAGATGCAAAACGTATAGGATAGATGACTACTAGCTAGAAGGCATATCAGATTCATTTAAAGCAGTTATAAGCAATTTTGATCTAATAAAATTAAATTTCTCTCTATCTAGAGGTTTAGTGAAAATGTCTGCCAAATGATTTTTCATATCCACATGCGTGATATAAATATCCTTCTTGGCAATGTGATCATGAAGAAAATGATGGTGAACCTGTATATGTTTAGCTCTACTATGCAATATAGGATAGTAAGACAAGTTAATTGCACTAGTATTATCACAATAGATAGGAGAAGCATCAAAATGAATGTTAATGACTTGGAGCATTTGCTTCATCCATAGGACCTGGGCACAACAACTCCCAGCTGCAATGTACTCAACCTCAGTGGTTTATAATGTCACACTGCTCTATTTCTTAGAGAATCATGACACCAAGCATGGTCCTAGGAGGAAATAAGTGCCACTTGTGTACTTTCTATCAATCAAGCAGCCTACACTATAGGCAGTCAGAGTAAAGTCCCTTGACTTGGGATACCATAGTCTGAAGTTTTGAGTTTTGTCTAGGTACCTTAGAATCCTCTTAACAGCTATAAGATGAGATTTCTTAGGATTTGATTGAAATCTAGCACATAAGCCAACACTAAACATTGTGTCAGGTCTAGAGGCAGTTAAGTAGAGTAAACTTCCAATCATACCTCTATAGAGATTCTCATCTACCTTTTCACCTTCTTCATCTTTATCAAGTTTGGCGGTGTTTGACATTGTGTGTCCATTACCTTGGTATTCTCCATCCCAAAGTGCTTAAGTAGTTCACTTGTGTACTTGCCTTGGTTGATGAAGTTCCCATCTTTTGTTTGCTTGATTTGAAATCCAAGGAAGAATGTGATCTCATCTATCATACTCATCTTGAATAGAGGGGTTAGTATCACTAAACTTTACATTAATAGATTCTTCTACCTTAGCAAGATCAATATTATAAACTCTATATGCCTTGCTAATAGTGCTATAGCCAAGAAAGAAAGCCTTATATGATTTCAGATCAAACTTTTCGAGAGAATCTTTCATATTCAAAGAAAACAAGGACATTTGAAAATATGGAAATACTCAATAGATAGCTTCCTACCATGCCATATTTTATAGGGGGTTTTCTTAAGAGAAGGATGAGTAAAACACAGTTTTGCACATAACAAGAGGTACTATTAGTTTCAGCCCAAAACTTCTTAGGAGTATCAAACTCAAGAAGTATGGTCCTAGCCATCTCATGTAGAGACCTATTCTTCCTCTCTACAACCCCATTTTGTTGAGGTGTTCCAGGTGAAGAAAAGTTGTATGCATAACCTGATTCTTGACAAAAATGCTCAAAAAGCTCATTTTCAAATTCTCCCCCATGGTCACTATGGATGGAAACAATCCGACAAGAAACTTCATTCTCAACTATTTGCAAAAACTAGAGAGAACATCAAGAGTATCACTCATTGAAATGAGAAAGAAGGACCAAGTATATCTAGAGAAATCATCGAAAATAACAAGGCAATACTTAGAACCACAAAGTGATTGCATTCTCATTTGTCCAAATAGATCAATATTAAGAAGCTCAAGAGCTCTCTTAGTTCTAAGGACTCCTTTGGATTTGAAGGAGGACTTAGTTTTCTTTCCTTGTGTACAAGGTTGGCATTCCTCATCCTTTTCAAAATCCAATTTAGGAAGTCCCTTGACTAAATCCTTTTTACTCAACTTCTTTAATTGATGCATATTTACATGACCAACTTAGTGGTGCCAAAGAGAAATATCATTCGAGTTGGATACAAGGCATCTACCAACCACAGGCTTAATGGAGTTAAGAACAATAACATAAAGATTACCACATCTAGTTCCCTTTTATATAACCTGATAGGTGAGGGAATGTAGAATCATACATTCAAAGAAGTAAACAGAACAAGGTAACCGTTATCACAAAGTTAACTAACACTTATTAAATTATGATGTAGGCCATCCACAAAAAGAACATTCTTGATGCATAAGGATTCACCTACATCACCCTCACCTTTGACTTTACCTTTCTTGTTATCTCCAAAGGTGACAAATCCTCCTTTCTTCTTTGTGAAATTGTTGAAATGGCTTACATCACCAGTCATGTGCTTTGTGCAACCACCATCAACAATCCATCTATCTTTTTCCTGCAAGAAAGGAGAATGTCAGTTCCCAACTCAAACTTTAGGATCCGGAGTTAGCTTTGGGACCTATTTCATCTTTGGGTTGGTCCCCTTAGGCTTGTAAGGACAATAAGTGGAAAAATGATCATCACATTTGCAATAAGAACAAACCATAGGATTCTTAGTGCCCGAAGATTCTCCTACAAAGAAAGAGATCCCCTTGCTCTTTTTCTTACCTTTGGCCTTACTCTTGCCCTTTGGGGTGTCCCCTACAAATCCCAACCCACTAGTACCACTTTGTTGGGTAGAATGATCAAGGAATTCATTTAGGAAGTTCTTCCCTTTAAGGAATTTCTGCAGGGATGCTCTTAATCTATTGTTATCATCATTAAAAGAAACAATAGTAGAAGATAAACTAGATATTTCATCCCTAGAATGCACAAGATCAGCTTCAAGACATAAATCTTTAGTAAGACATGAATCTTTTTCAAGAGAAATAATATCAACATTAACACTCGACAATAAAGGTCTAGAAGATAGATCATTTACTTGACTAAGCAACCTAGAATTTTCATATTTTAGCATTTGAATCACTTTGAGATAAACATCTCTCTCTTCTCTATGAGAATCGATAAGCAACTTTAATTCAATATTTTTAGTTTTAAGCAATTCAAGTTCTTTTAGGCAATTTTGGTTCTCTTCCTTAAGATTTTCAATGTTCTTAAGGTAGATATCATTCTCAACTTCAACCCCATTGTAGTGGATCTCAAGATCAAGGTAGTTCCCTTGCATATTATCAATACTCTCAAGGTTGGTTTTCTCATTAAATACCAAAATTTCAAGCTTAGCATAAAGATCATCAATAATTTTTCCTAACCATTTTCTTTTAGATTTACACTTAGCAAAAGAAGAACGGGTAGTAACAAGCATGTTAATAATAGCTTCTTCAGGAAATTCATGTAAACTTCCTCACTTACCTTACTTACCTCAACAATGTCTTCACTTGTAGAGGCCATGAGCTCAAGGTGGAACGCTCCATCTTCTTCGGAGCTAAAGCTTCTTGAAGATAAAGCTTCCCAAGCTGCATTAGCTGCATTCTTGTGTCTCTTTCCATTCTTGTCCTTCCTCTTGTGCTTGCTCTCCTTCTTGTAATACTCTTCTTTCCTTGAGGTGCTCTTGTGGTGATAATTTCTTGACTTTGGGCATTTTCTCTTGTAGTGCCCCTTTTGACCACACTTGTAGCATCTCGAAGTGGAGGAGGAGGCTTGCTTTCCCTTGAAGTGCTTTCCATTGATGTAGTTGGCTTCATGCTCACTAGGGCCTTTATCTTCACTAGAGGAGGGAGAAGAAGTTTGGAAAGCAAGTTTTTGTTGAAGGATGACAACCTCTGCTTGTGCTTTGAAAGCACTATCTTTGATCTTCTTGGATTCCTTATCTTCTTGCTTAGATTCTTCTTCTTTCTTGTCAAGTCTAGGCTCATGGGATTGAATATTGACAATGAGTTCTTCAGTTGGGATGTCACCAAGGCTCCTCACTTCTTCAATGGAGGTCATCTTTGAGTCACATCTCTTTGGAAGAGTTCTCAAGATCTTAGAGTTGATGACGCCTCTTTCCAAAGGAGTGCCCAAAGCAGCTAGCCCATTGATGACATTGAGCCTTAAATACATCTCTGTCATGCCCTCTTTCTTTCCCATCTTGAAGTTCACTAGGAGGTTTCCCAACATGTAGATCTTTACCTCCTTGACTTTCTTTGTGCCTTCATATGTGATGCACAGCTTGTCCCAAATATCATAGGTGGTGTCCCATGATGAGATCCGGTTGAACTCCATGGGAGTGAGGGTTGCGTAGAGGATGCTAATGGCCTTTGCATTAAGTTGAGCTTCCTTGAGAGCAACTTCACTCCATGTTGCAGTAGCTCCAGTTGGCTCTTTGTAAGGTGTAACCATCACCTTCCACATATCAAAGTTCATCCCTTGAATGTAGAACTGCTTCATTCTCTTCCAATAGAGGAAGTTGGTAGCATCAAAGACCTGAGGGCGCATGGAGAAGACTCCCTCTGGGTTGAGTGAACCAAGTTGTATGTCGCCCATCTTCTCATCTCGTGGGATATTTTTGAAGAAGATCCTTGGCTCTGATACCACTTGTTGGATCCAAGGGCTCTAGAGGGGGGGTTAATAGAGCTAGAAAATTTCTCACAAAACAAATTGGACCTTCAAATTATATTAATTAGGAGCAATAACTTAATGGAAATTTGAAGTCTTATCTAACCAACATAGCAAGGATGAGAGAGATTGATAGCAAGCACTTCAAAAAGGGATGTAGAGTGGTTCCACACTTCAAACTAGAAGTGAATCAGTCCACCACCTAGAGAGGTTAACCTCTAGGTCTTTGCAAGTGCTTTTATCTATTATATCACCACAGAGATTTACAACAACAGACCACCAAAGGACTTACCCATCTAACCATAAGGAGATCTCCACCTTAATAAGGAACTTACCCACTTTGCTTGAATCTTCAGCCTTCACCTAGGTCTTACCCATTCAAGCTCAACTCTTCCGTCTTGAAGGACTTTGCTTCTCCTCTTAGATCTTCAGCCTTTGCCTTATCCTTCATCTGGAGAAGATCACCACCTCTTCATCAACCTTGAAGAGGATCAACTACAACTCCTTCACTCGATGGAGCTTGCTTCATCTTTTCTTCATGACGGAAAGGGATAAGGAAGTAGAGGAAGAGTGAGAGCTTTACATGCACAAAGGTGGAGCTCTCTTACAATAATCCTAACTCACTCACAAATCATGAAATGATGTGTAAACTAGAGAGAAAGGGGCTCAAGGGGTGGTAGCACACTCAACTATAGCAAGGACCTTGTGGATAGTGAATGAGCAACCTTAGAATGAACTCCAAGTGGTCCTATTTATAGCTGGGGGTGCTCCCTTGAGTTGGGGAACACTTAGGGTCAAATTATAGCCATTTTTTCTCAAGGCAACAAATCTATTTTCATACAAACAAGCCATAAACGGTTAGAATCACTTTTTCAATATTTTCTGTACAGTACATTTGGTCAAGATTCAATAAAGGTAACTCAACCAATCGACTAAAAGACAAACCTAATTTTCAAACTATCGGTCGAGTTTGTCCTGGAAAACTCGACCGATCAGAGTTAAAATCACATTTGGTTAGTTATCCATTTGGTGGAGTTCTTTGAATGCACAACTCGACCGAT
Organism: Alisma plantago-aquatica; assembly: GCA_963693085.1. NCBI lineage: Eukaryota > Viridiplantae > Streptophyta > Magnoliopsida > Alismatales > Alismataceae > Alisma > Alisma plantago-aquatica. Next base: position 1,820,321,267 of record OY856409.1, on the reverse strand, counting down.
GCACTCTTCAAAAAATTGATCCAAGGGATCGGTCGAGATTGTAACTCAACCGATCAGCAGTCTGTGATCAATTTTCAAATGTGGTTAAAAAGTGATTAAAACTTGGTACTAAGTGTCACCCTAATCTTTGACTTTACCTTTTTTGTTATCTCCAAAGGAGATGGATCCTCCTTTCTTCTTTGTGAAATTGTTGAAATGGCTTACATCATTGGTCATGTGCTTTGTGCAGCCACTATCTACAATCCATCTATATTTACCTACAAGAAAGGAGAATATCAGTTCCTGATTCAGCCCTATTTTAGGGCTTAATATTGTGTCTTTTTGCTCTTCAATCACATCTATACCTATTAGATTACATGTTATTTCCCCTAATATGCATATTTGTGTAAAATGCACTTATGGACATTATTTGCATGTTTTTCAGGTACTTGGACCACACTTGGATGGACGAGAGAGATGGAGGGGCCCAAAGAAGGCCCCAGAGCTCCCCCAACCTACCCCTAGTGGCCAAGAGTCAAGCTTTAGCAAAGAAGTCCATGGATAACAAAGTTTGAAGCTCAAAGTGCAAGAAAAGCCCCCAGCACGGCCGTGGTAACACAGAACGGTCATGCTGCAAATGAAGAAATCACATGAAAAATCTCAGTTTTGAAAGCAGCTGCAGAGCATACTATACCACGGCCGTGCTACGCAGCACGGCCGTGCTGCGACCACCCACCACGGCCGTGCCATGCAACACGGCCGTGCTACCAGATCCCACCACGGCCGTGCTACTCAGCACGGCCGTGCTACCAACTCCCACCACGGCCGTGTTATGCAGCACGGCCGTGCTACCAACTCCCACCACGGCCGTGCTATGCAGCACGGTCGTGCTACCCTCAACCCACCACGGCCGTGGTGACCACCACGGTCGTGGCCTTTTCAGCCCATATTTGACCACCAACCTGACATTTACCCATTTTAATTCCCACGACCGTGCCCATACACCACGACCGTGTCCTACCCTACCCACCACGACCGTGGTGACCCACCACGGCCGTGCTACTCACAAAACTCACCTAGTTTTCACTGTTTTGCCCATTTTGCCCCTACTTGACCTAGTGCTTCCTCCCAACACCTATATATACCTAGGTGGTGGCTGGAGCATGAGGTTAGCTACCTTCTATCCCTTCCTAGCTCCCCAAATCGCCACCCACTCCATTCCACTCCATATCCACCTCAAATCCACTCCATTTCACCATTTCCACCACATAACCCCCCATATCTAAGCCTTCCATCCACTTCCCTCCATCATTCCACACCATTTCATCCAAGGAGAAGAAGGAGGACGTCCTTGCAGCTGCTGGAGAGGAGGAGTCCTTCGTCTACACCGAGCTCCATGGCTACTTCTTCCTCTATCTTCTCTCTTTTTGTATTTTGCTTTGTTATGAGTAGCTAGGCCCCTTAGGTGGGCTGTTCGGGGTCAAATATGTTACTTTGATACCATGTTGGGGGAAAATGACATGTAAACTTTGTAATTCCATTTGTTAATGATTATGTTCTATTTGCATCTCATTCTCCATGGATTGCTTTTTGGTTTGTGTGTGAAATCACTTAGGAATTTAGGCAAATTGCTTATATGTGTGAATTTTGGGATTTGCCCCTAGGTCCAATTCTTGGATCCCTAGGCTGCCTCCCATCTTCCTACATCTTAATCAATCTCCCTAAGCCTAAGTGAGAGATCTAAGTAGCTAGATTGGATAATTCTAGTGCAATTAGCATGGAGCCTTCTCAAGGCTAGAATGTGGGGGAATTGGGGCCCAAAACCCTAATTTCACCCCCCATTACTACCCTCGGCCCCTAATTGCCCTAGGAATGTCTAATGTAGAAACCTAGACTTGATTAGACTCTAATTGGATTAAACCTAATCCCTAACCCAATTGAGCCTCGTAAGGGTAGTAGGGGGTGTTAGGGACTAGTTCCCCTATACACAACCTAGCATATCCATGGCCAGTTAGTAGCTTAGGTTAATTCATTAGACTCTAATTTGTTGTTTGGTTTGGATAATCTAAATGGAATCATAATGTTCACATGTCACCCCCCAACTTAAGTGATAAGTTCATACCCCTAAACAGCCCACACATCTCTTTACTGTTTAAAACCCTAGTTTTGTGCTTGCTTAGCTTAATTAGTTCTTTCCTTGCTTAGTTAGATTCTTTCTTTGCTCTTGTCTTGTTCTTGCTAGTATAGTTCTTTAATTGCTCTTTTGCTTTTCTCTTGTTTGCCTTAGTGTAATTTGCCCTTTCATATCCAGTTTAGTCCTTTCTTGCCTGCTTAGTCTTAATCTAGCCTAGGGTTAACGTAGATTCCATTTCTTGCCTTTAACTGCTTGTTTGTCCATAGTAGTTAACAATCAAAATCAACCTTTAAACCCTTAACCCTAGTCTCCGCAGTAGGAACCTAGCAAAACTAACCTAGCTCTAGCGCCCCCTTTTTTCCCTGTGGATCGACCCTATACTTGCCGCCTTCCTATACTACGACACGACCCCGTGCGCTTGCGGGTGTAGTGTTTTAGTAGACGTAGGTAGCTAGTTAGGTTTATAAATTTCGAAAGCCAAAGATCCCATCTCATCCCGTGCCTCCCGATCTCGTGGATTGCACTTGTTGCAAGCCTCTAGCGGGAGCGCACCAGTTCCCAACTCAAACTTTAAGATCTGGATTTAACTTGGGGACCCATTTCATCTTTGGGTTTGGTCCCCTTAGGCTTGTAAGGACAATAAGTGGAATAATGATCATCACATTTGCAATAAGAACAAACCGTAGGATTCTTAGTGCCAAAATATTCTCCTACAAAGAAAGAGATCTGCTTTCTCTTTTTCTTACCTTTGGCCTTACTCTTGCCCTTTGAGGCTCCCCCTACACATCCCAATCCACTAGTACCACTTTGTTGTGTAGAATGATCAAGGATTTCATTTAGGGAGTTCTTCCCTTTGAGGAATTTCTGTAGGGATGCTCTTAATCTATGGTTATCATCATTTAAAGAAACAATAGTAGAAGATAAACTTGATATGTCATCCCTAGCATGCACAAGATCAGCCTCAAGACATAAAGCTTTAGTAAGTTATGAATCCTTTTCAAAAGAAATAGCAGTAACATTAACACTAGGCAACAAAGGTCTAGAAGATAGATCATTTATTTGATTAAGCAACCTAGCATTTTTAGATTTTAGTATTTGAATTGCTTTGATATATACATCTCTCTCTTCTCTACGAGTATCGATAAGAAACTTAAATTCAACATTTTTAGCTTTAAGCAATTCAAGTTCTTTTAGGCAATTTTGGTTCTCTTCCTTAAGATTTTCAATGTTCTTAAGGTAGATACCATTCTCAACTTCAACCCCATTGTAGTAGAGCTAAAGATCATGGTATTTCCCTTACAGATTATCAGTACACTCAAGGTTGGTTTTCTCATTCAATTCCAGATAAAGATCATCAATAATTTTTCCTAACCGTTTTCTTTTAGATTTACACTTAACAAAAGAAGAACATGTAGTAACAAGTATGTCAATAATAGCTTCTTTAGGCAATTCATACAAACTTACCTCACTTACCTAACCAATGTCTTCACTTGTAGAGGCCATGAGAGCAAGGTGGCACACTCCATCTTCTTCATAGCTAGAGATGCTTGAAGATGAAGCTTCCCAAGCTGCATTAGTTTCATTCTTGTGTCTCTTTTCCTTCTTGTCCTTCCTATTTTACTTGCTCACCTTCTTATAATCCTCTTCTTTCTTTGAGCTACTCTTGTGGTGAGACTTTCTTGACTTTGGGCATTCACTCTTGTAGTACCCCTTTTGACCACACTTATAGCATCTCGGAGTAGAGGAGGAGACTTGCTTTCCCTTGAAGTGCTTGCCCTTGATGTAGTTGGCTTCATGCTCACTAGGGCCTTCATATTCACTAGAGGAGGGAGAAGAAGTTTGGCAAGCAAGTTGTTGTTGAAGGATGACGGCCTCCACTTGTGCTTTGAAAGCACTATATTTGATCTTCTTGGCTTCCTTCTCTTCTTGCTTAGCTTCTTCTTCTTGCTTGTCAAGTCTAGGCTCATGGGCTTGAAGATTGCCAATGAGTTATTTAGTTGGGATGTCACCAAGGCTCCTCACTTCTTCAATGGAGGTAACCTTTGACTCTCATCTCTTTGGAAGAGTTCTCAAGATCTTAGAGTTGATGACGCCACTTTCCAAAGGAGTGCCCAAAGCAGCCAGCCCATTGATGATGACATTCAACCTTTAATACATCTCCACAATGCCTTCCTTCTTTCCCATATTGAAGTTATCTAGGAGGTCGTCCAACATGTAGATCTTTGTCTCATTGACTTTCTTTGTGCCTTCATATGTGATGCACAACTTGTCCCAAATCTCATAGGCGGTGTCCCATGATGAGATCTGGTTGAACTCCGTGGGAGTGAGGGTTATGTAGAGGATGCTAATGGACTTTGCATTAAGTTGAGCGCCCTTGAGAGCAGCTTCACTCCATGTTGCAACAACTCCGATTGGATCTTTGTAAGGTGTAACCATCACCTTCCACATATCATATTTCATCCCTTGAATGTAGAAGTGCATCCTTCTTTTCCAATAGAGAAAGTTGGTTCCATCAAAGACCGGAGGGCACATGGAGAAGACTCCCTCTAGGTTGAGTGAACCAAGTAGGTTGTCACCCATCTTCTTGTCTCGTGGGATATTGTTGTAGAAGATCCTTGGCTCTAATAACACTTGTTGGATCCGAGGGCTCTAGAGGGGGGTGAATAGAGCTACAAAATTTCTCACAAAACAAATGAGACCTTCAAATTATATTAATTATGAGCAATAACTTAATGACAATTTGAAGTCCTATCTAAAAAGCATAGCAAGGATGAGAGAGATTGATAGCAAGAACTTGACAAAGGGATGTAGACTGGTTCCACACTTCAAACTAGAAGTGAGTCAATCCACTACCTAGAGAGGTCAACCTTTAAGGCTTTGCAAGTGCTTTTCTCTATTATATCACCACAGATATTTACAACAATAGACCAACAAAGGACTTACCCATCCAACCAAAAGGAGATCTCCACCTTAACAAAGAACTTACCCACTTAGCTTGAATCTTCAGCTTTCACCTGGGTCTTACCCATTCAAGCTCAAGTCTTCCTCCTTGAAGGAATTCTCTTCTCCTCTTGTATCTTCAGCCTTTGCCTTCTCCTTCACCTGGAGAAGATCACCACCTCTTCATCAATCTTGAAGAGGACCAGCTACAACTCCTTCTTCACTTGATGGAGCATGCTTCGACTTTTCTTCATGAAGGAAGGGGATAGAGAAGTAGTGGAATATTGAGAGTTTTACATGCACAAAGGTGGAGCTCTCTTACAATAATCCTAACTCACTCACAAATCTTGAAATGATGCATAAACTAGGGAGAGAAAGGGGCTCAAGGGGTGGTAGCACACTCAATTATAGCAATGACCTTGTGGGTAGTGAATGAACAACCTTGGAATGAACTCCAAGTGGTCCTATTTATAGATGGGGGTGCTCCCTTGAGTTGGTGAACACTTAGGGTTGAATTATATCCATTTGTTCTCAAGGAAACATATCTATTTTTGTCAAAATAAGTTACCAACAGGTATAATCACTTTTTCTACATTTTCTGTACAGTACATTCGGTCGAGATTCAATAAAGGTAACTTGACCAATCGGCTAAAAGACAAACCCAATTGGTCAGTAAAACTCAACCGATCAGTTAAAATCACATTTGGTCAGTAAGTCATTCGGTCAAGTTCTGTGAATGCACAAAACAACCGATGCACTCTTCAAAAAATTGATCCAAGGGATCGGTCGAGATTGTAACTCAACCGATCAAGAGTCTGTGATCAATTTTTAAATGTGGTTAAAAAGTGATTAAAACTTGGTGCTAAGTGTCGCACATAATTTTATCATCTTAGTTACAAGTCATATCATCAATACAAGTGATTACAAAATTCTTCTAAGGTCGTTTGAATGGATTTCCTTATTAGAACACTTGCATTGTATTTGACTTGAACTTAGACAAGCTAGGGCTTGTGTAAAATGATTCTTTTCATGTACCTAAAACCTGAGATCAATCTTGAATACACATATTAGATACATATGAGTGCAATGGTTGAGTCATTATCAAAATATTGACAATGTATAACCTCTAGGTCAACATTCTCCCCCTTTTTGACAATGACAAACCATTCCTCAAACATATTGAAAAGAATATTGAAAGTGTACCTTTGCCTTGTGAATTTTGTGGGATTCAAGATTTGAACAATGTGAATTGATCCCCCTTAATATATTCTTATTTTAACCTCCATAGTTACTCTTTCTACACAAGCAATATAACATGCATGTACTACATGATTCTTTAGCAAGTCACATGATAAAGCATATAAAGAATAAGAAAAGGATCACATAAGAGTAATAGCAATATGATTGAGTTTTAAGACATTGAAATTACCCCCCCCCCCTTTTGACATTATCAAAAAGGAAGGGGGGTAGAGGAGCATTCAAAAAGGTCTTCTCAAACACAACCAAGCAGATATTCAAACATGCAATCACATAACATATATCAAACAGAGACGAGAGAGACACACAAGCTAGGTCATAATCAAAATATGGTGAGATATGGCACCAACTCATAAGATATAACTAATCAAAGAGTAAGAGTGCACAAAATATTATTTACAACTCATGAAGCATGTTCTCATAAAAACAACTACAAGAGAGAATCGTTGAAAGCTAAAGATAAAATAGTACATCTCAGATCATGTGCCCAGATGTTTCGAATACAAAATAGCCTAGAAAGATATATATGATCAGAAAACTAGACTAAAAACTAAGAAACATCTAGATATCTAAGCTATCTATGTCCACAACATCATCATCATCATCCTTGACATCAGGCTCATAGTCATCGTCTCTGTCTGAAGGTGCAGCAGTAGTGCCTTCATCACCAGAGTCACCACTAGAGCTGTAACAACCCCGCCTCCTGTAACCCCCACTTAATGGAGACAAAGAGGTCAGAGCCGTTATCCAATTAAACCAGATCATAGGTTCGACAAATAATCAGTAATAATTATGAAATTCTACTAAACTAAACTGAAAACTGGTATAAAATAAAACTTTACATACCTTTTCAAAAACTTGGATATCTACTTCTATCCATATCTGGAGTCTATTCTAACTAATCCTCCATTGTACTTCAATTCTTATTTGATTCCACATATGTCACTTTACTGTTTGTCCTTTTCAAACTTGTACCTAAAACGACGACAAACAAAATGTCGGTCAGCATATCGAAATATGTCGGTATGTGGGGACAACCAATATTTTGCAAATATGGTTAACAATCTACATATCACAATCAAGTTAATTAACAAGACAAATTATGCTTTTAGTGTGACTTTCTCCACCGCTTTTTCCCTAACCCTGGCATACCCCCTTTCGGGTTTCACTTTTTCCATTGACTTAAGGCCACCTTCTCAATCCCGAGCTTGGTGCCTGGGGTCACCCTTCATGGTGACCTTTAGTCATGCAATATCATAGGTCACCTTCTCAATCTGAGCTTGGTGCCTGGGGTCACCACTCAGGGTGCCCATGGGTCTTCCCTCCTGAGCTTGACCTTTTTGCATCATCCATCAGGGTGGCATGTAGGTGCGATAATACACACTTCTATTATTATTGTGATAATCATAGTGACTTTATGATTTGCAAGTATGAACATCCAAACTGTTAAGTTGCATTCAATGCGATGAATCATCCAGGAAACTCTTCAGGAAACTAATGCGATTAACCATAATTAACCACATACATGTCCAGTCGAATAAACAAGCTAATAGTAATCCATGCAAGAAAGTATCCAGGCAAGTAGTTCAGTCCACATATGTAAGAAAGAACCCTGAAAAGTACATGTAATCTAATTAAAATTCACTTTCTTAGATTTTATTCAGTTGAACTCGCTTCCTAGGGTTTCCTACTACCTTTTAGGGTTTCATTAGGGTTCATCTTCATTATTGACACCATAAACCCTAAAACAACAAATCTAATCTCAAACCCTAACTAGCTTGTTAATTCCTTCCTAACAGGCTTAGTTTGACTCACAATAATGAATCATGAATTAATCATGTTAATCACCCTTTTTACCCTAGATTAGGGCTTCTATATGCATTATCATTAATTTATGGGTAAAACCCTGAAACAAGAAATTCATTATCTAATATTGGGTTCAAAACTTACTTTGCCTCTTAACATGTTATTATAACCCAAAATAACCTAAATAAGACATAAAATCCGATTTCCAATCAAAATTAGGGTTTTATCATGATTTAATGCATAAACATGGGTAACTTAACAGACATTTAGAATTATGATTAGATTTAGACTATAAAAATATTTTTACTGGATTCCTCTCATTCTCTTGATCAATTTTCATAACAATTTACTTTAATCCAAGCTACCAGTTATCTTCTACGATTTTTACAAAATTATTACCTTTGGGCCAAAGACAGCGCGCCACATGTCCTTTTGTCTCTATTCTTTTTGATCCATCCTTTTCTCACGGATCCCATCCAGGGTCCATCTACCTGAGGACCTGGATTCGACTCCCTGTCATCTCCTTCACGTGACTCACGACGGACTCCCGCCCCTATTTTATCAGAATAACAGGGCTCTTGCGCAGCAGACCTCTACTCCTTCCTGGAGCCTTGCAAGTTGCAACAGACCGGGATGGGAGTTCACCTCCCTCCCTCCAACCACCATCAGTGGAACCTGGTACCCCCCATCTGCTCATCTCCTTCATGGCTCCTCCCACTGCGGAGCTCTATTTTCACAGGGTGAGCAGAGCATTCACAACCGACAAGGCTCCCGCATGATCTAGATAGGTCGAGCGCCCTAACTTGCTCCCGATGCGAGTCCCTGGCTCGCCGTCCTCTCCTGCCCGATGAGGTGTCGCCACAGACCAAGATCACTAATGATTGGGGGTCCACTGCCATTGCTCCATGGTCTAGAACAAAACAACCAAAAATGAGGAACGGGAGACTAGAAGATGTAAAGTGACCACAAAACCAACTTATCGTGTCTTCCTCTACACACACGGTCACTTTGCACCTCTCTATCCATCGCGAGGGGGGGGGGGCAAAGCCCCTTTTATAGGTATTGCCCGAAGTCCACAGTCATGGATTCTGACTCCATCAGGACTTTGGGGAAACCTAGGGTTGCTCTCTAAAAGTATCCAAACCCAGGCTCATTCTACTCGGAAAGGGGTCCTATTCGCAATGGGAAAGGTCCCATTGGTGCTCGATTATTGATTAGCAAGGAATCTAGTCTTGAAATTATGTGAGTCTTTTCCTCCTTCCCTTATTTTAGGCGAAGTACATCCACTGTTAGATCCAGATCCAATGACTGTCGGGCCCCATAAAAGAACATGAATTAAAATCGAATAGTGATATTTAATGTATCCCTCTTACTTTAGGAAAATGTACAAAATTCATATCTACCAAACCATTTATCCTTTTGATCCCATATTTTTGTGAAACCTTTATCTTCACATTATCTATTCGTACACCAAAATTGAGTCCAAAAATCAAAAGGAAAAAGGCATTGTCTTCATGTGCAAGTTATCTTTTAATAAAGCTTATTTAAGCATGTTTTCTCTCTCTTAATCTTTTACTTTCTTTCTTTTGATTCCTTTTTCCATTATAAACCATGTGGAGTCGAAATCACATTCATAATGATTCTATTATCCATATTTTCACATATTTCTTATATTTTCATCATTATCTCAACTTTCCCTCTTAATAATGTTTTATTTGATTTTATCTCTCTCTTCTCCTATTATCTTTGCAACTTGGACTCCTTAGAACCCAGGAAATCCTAAAGATATGAAATCCCTCCTTGAAGGAAATTCTTAGCCTTCTAGATGCTTTCCACATCCATTATTTCTCATTATCTTTCTTATTTCTTTATTAAAATATTATTTTGCAAGGATTTCTCATTATCTTTCATTTCCTTTCCTCTTTTCCTATTTCTTTGATTAGAAATCACATATAAACAAAATTTATTCAATTGCGGCCATTAATGCCACTTTCTAGAGATTTCCAAGTATTTCTCAAAAATACTTTGCTTAATATCCATTATCTTTTATCTTTTCCATTATTTGGACTTTTCTTCTTTTCTTCTCTTTTATATCCATTATTGGATTAATATATTAATAGGAACCACAAAATTCCTCTCAAAAGGGAGATTTGTAAAGAAATCCATTATTTGAAGCAAAGCATACTACCTTTTTAATTAAGTCCATATTCACAAAATTATTACATTTCAATTATGAAAACACATGCTAAATTGAGGTTGTAACATCCTTCCCCTCTTTTAGAAAATTTTCCCTCAAAATTCCACCAAACATACAAACAAGAAGGATAAGACTTTCACATGTCCACCATGGCTTGTATGTGGCTTCACACTCTCTGTGGTGCTTCCCAAGAACCTTTATCATCTCATATTCTTCCATCTAAGTTCTTTCTTACCTTGGTATATCGTACCCTCATAGGTGACTCAGGCTTTTTTAGCCTCTTAAAATGATGAATAGGTTTAGGGATCAACACATGGCTTGGGTACCTCACATAGTGCTCTAGATCAGACTCATGGAACACTTTATAGATCATGTTATCCTGAGGGTAAGGCTAAACACAACCATCTCCACCAATCCATCTCAAATGGACCCATATATCGGGGATTCAACTTTCTCAGCTGTAGCTTAGAGGGGTCGGATTTTCACATCACGTACTTTCCCACAGTGAGCTGCATGTCAGTCTGCTTTGAATCAACTCACGACTCATGTCACCCTTGGGCTCTCTCTCAGCCATTGCACGATCAAAGCGACTTCATCTGCACACACTGTGGTCCTTTTTCTGACCTTCGCAAGGCCCCTTCACCAACATCATCTTAATGAAGTGGTGACCGACACAAACTCCCTTACAGAGCTTATTTACATCCCAATATTGGCTATGGTGGTTATCATCACATCTTATAGAGAACCAGAACTGTCTCCATGTATCACCCTGAGCAAGCACACATGTTCTTATCAGACCCTCTAGTCTGGATCATACAAACCATTAATTAGGGGTGATAAATTGTACTAATATTGAGTTCTTCATGTACCTACATCCACCATATGGAGGTGAATCTTTAGGTTATACTCAAGAACTTTTGAACTCGCACCATGGTGTAGTTGAACCATCTCTCCCTCACATGTAGTTCAACCGGATCCGTCTCTAGACAGTACTTTTTCTTTCTCTTGTTATCTAGGTAAGGCGATCTACCATAACCCATATTGCATCTTGACCTTCCTTGGTCTAGGGGAGAAATACCACAACATCCATAGTGATGAACTCCCATTCCTTCTCGGGGACTCTTTATCCTCTATATCAACTCATTGGGTTACTGGTGTTCATCCTTCACCTCCTGTCATGCATGGCAACATGCTACATGCAACATTATCTTAGGCATCCAAAGTGCTATTGTCACTTACTATTTTCGTAGTACCACAGTGTATGGTGATCATGATCTGATGTATGTCATAATTCCTCAATATTGATTCCTCAGAAACCCTAAACCACTCTAGTCAGGGTTTCATCACCTTCTTTTCCAGAGAAGTGCATTAGAGGTTCTAAAACCATCCTTTTATTGCATTAAAGCCTAGGCTGGCTAACCCAATAACCACTAACTTCAACAACAAACTCATTACATTAGAGTGTTATCCCAAAAATATTTCACAAACTTAGGGTTAACCTAACAACCTCTTCTAGACTCCAGCTAAATTAGGCACCGACATCCCAACCAAAGCTGCCATTACCACTTCACATCCTTAGGTGCAAGGTAATGTTGGAGACATACACCTATGTGTATTCCACTTATCATTCACTCCACAAGGGTATGTTATCATATTTGTCGTCATACCTCATAGAAATTCTCCAACTCACATCATCTTTATCCTTGGTGTATGGCATGCGTACTGTCCTATCTCTCACTCCCATAACAAGAGGAAATAAGCATTTGGTTGCAGTCCAAATATAGAGTTCTTCCCATTCTAAGAGTAGAGATGGTACATCCCACCTTTCCAGTACACCTTCAAATCTAAGTTGAAACGTGCAGCATATGTCTCTCATCATGATCATCTTGATGTCAAAGTTACTTCCATAGAAAACTGGTTTTGAACCTACTTGGGTCACCACACAATCCTTGGTCATTTCCTCTAGGTCTATAGGGTGCCAACACTTTTGGGGTCATCCCTCTTCCTTTATGCATCCAGAGAGTTCCCTCATCATCTGCCCTTTGGGTCCCATGAGTTCATGAAGGTGATCAATCTCCTAATCCATGGCCCTCAGACAATGATAGTTGTTACCTCCCGACCCTATGGTCATGTGCAACTAGGGAATCAAGAAACTCCTACTTCCATCGGTCTTATCCCTATCTGACCCAAGGATAGACTTAGGATTCAAACATAGTACATATCCAACTTAGAACCGTACCCAAGTCTCCATCATCTCTCTCTGTATTCATGGGCTGACTTTCATCCTTTCACAGGGTTCATGGCGACCTGCCTACCTTGGTCAGGCCCCATACCAGTTACCTCCATGGTAACACATCCACATGCACTTAGATATGGTTACTATGGGTCTATAGGTTCATTCTCTTACCATGTACTCTTCACTTAGCTTCTCAAGAACCTATGAGACCTCTTTAGGTTTCCTCAAAACCCACAAAAATTGGTATACACCCTACACAAGGGTCCTTCTCCCAGGATGGGAGGAAAATACACCTTGATAACAAAGGTCACAAACGTCCTTAGGTCTAGGGTTTACATCCACATGAGCATGCTTAACCCTAACAAGCCACTAAGGCACAAGCGGACCACCTGCTAAACCATGCTAGGTCACACTTGTTCTCATCCTCAACATTGGATCAAGATCATACCTGCCTATGTCACTAACTTAGATGTGAGGAGCTCATCAAACATACCTTCGACTTAAGGGGTTTCCCTTTCCTCTAAATAGGAGGAGTGTCATGCTCAATCTATGGAAACTAAAATCTCATCATGAGCATCAGGTACACCACTTCCCCTCTTAGGCCTAGGAACCCTAGGTTCAATTTTTTGGATGTCCAACTGCATGCTCAACCTTTAAACATGAACCAAACATGTACAAGGTATGCCATGCACTTCCCATGATCATTCTACTTGAACAACACTTCAGAGTGGAGTCCTCCTCAAGGGAAACCAACAAGGTATAAGACTTCACAACCTGTTACTAAGCCTCTTCAGGGTCTAAGGAACTCTTCTTCGTAACTCAGAAGGTAAACACCTATACCATAGGCACATAGGTACCGGCAGCCTCATCCTCTCTCTAGGGTTTGGTTCCTATAAAGACAACCAAGATATCATCAACCTCCAGGGATCATGCATGAGGAAACCACAACCATCCACTTAGGTCACATCATCCTCATCTCTCCATTGTTCCTCATATATCAGAGTCTAAGCTTCCAACCTTCTTGCTTGGATCCTGCTCTCTCTCTCTAGAGCTAACCCTACAAACAGCCTTACTACCAGAGGTCCTCTCTCCATGAAGGTGGATCAAGCTCACAAGCATACCCCAACATGGGTGAAGCCTATGTTCGCTCAAGATTATCCATAACTCTTTATGCTTATCTCATAAGCTATCCAACATACTCTCCTGGCCAGGGTTTCAACCTACTACCTGCACTACTGACGTACTCTGGGTGTGTGTTATGCCCTACTCGTATAAGCCCATAGGGTTCTATAGGTTCTTTACGAACTTCATCATTGAAGGAGTTATCCTTCACTCTAACATGCACGACCCTTCCCAGGGTTGGGTCGCCAAAGGCACTAGGTCATCCAACCTCACATGGCTCATATCGTCATGGGTATCAAACTGTCCACATGATCTATCATGACTTCTAGCTCATCGTGTCATCTCTCCCTCTAACCAACACTTAGGGTTAGGGTTGGTATCATTCTCAGAGGATGTGCTAGGTCTCTACTTGTAATGGAGGTCCCTACCTCCAAGACTAACTCTCTTTACTTATCCTCATGACAAGAAGGTCTAGCCTCAGGTCTCTCCTAAGGGCATGACAACTTATGTCATATGACCTAAGCATGTATCTATTCTTTAGTTTACGCTTAACCTATTAAGCTTATGTCCATGACATTTTATTTACATGCTTTTCATTAATTTGGTGGTGGATTCCTTAATCCTCATCAACCTTACCCATACCTCAAGAGGGTGAGGAAAAGAGAGAAAACCCTAATCCTTAAGGTCCTTAATAGCATTTGAGTTGAGAAGGGACGAACAAGATGAGAGAGTCCTAAAGGTACCCTATTTCGAGTCAAATCCAGAGACATTGGCCAGGCAGTCACACTAATCTGGGAGTCCTCATATTCTCACTAGCGGTGCGGAGGAAAATATTGCCAGCCCCCAAACGTGTTCCTTTTCTAAACACCTCTGTATTTCAGAAAATCCTCTAATAACTCCCTTGGGTTCTACAGAGTTTGTAAAATTTAATAATTATTAAAGATTAAATGAGGAACCTATGCTATGATACCAAATGTAACGACCCCACCACCCGACAAACCCCACTTAAGGGAGACCAAGAGGTCAGAGCCGTTATCTCAATAAACCAGATCAAAGGTTAGACAAATAATCAGTAATAATTATGAAATTCTACTAAACTAAACTGAAAACTGGTATAAAATAAAACTTTACATACCTTTTCAAAAACATGGATATCTACTTCTATTCATATCTGGAGTCTATTCTAACTAATCCTCCATTGTACTTTAATTCTTATTTGATTCCACATATGCCACTTTATTGTTTGTCCTTTTCAAACTTGTACCTAAAATGCCGACAACCAAAATGTCAGTCAACATATCGAAATATGTCGGTATGTGGGGACAACCAATATTTCGTAAATATGGCTAACAATCTAAATATCACAATCAAGTTAATTAACAAGCCAAATTATGCTTTCAGTGTGACTTTCTCCACCACTTTTTCCCTAACCCTGGCATACTCCCTTTCGAGTTTCACTTTTGCCATTGACTTAAGGCCACCTTCTCAATCCCTAGCTTGGTGCCTGGGGTCACCCTTCATGGTGCCCTTTAGTCATGCAATATCATAGGTCACCTTCTCAATCTCGAGCTTGGTGCCTGGGGTCACCACTCAGGGTGCCCATGGGTCTTCCCTCCTGGGCTTGACCTTTTTGCATCATCCATCAGGGTGGCATGTAGGTGTGAGAATACACACTTCTATTATTATTGTGATAATCATAGTGACTTTATGATTTGCAAGTATGAACATCCAAACTGTTAAGTTTCATTCAATGCGATGAATCATCCGGGAAACTCTTCGGGAAACCAATGTGATTAACCATAATTAACCACATACCTGTCCAGTCGAATCAACAACCTAATAGTAATCCAAGCAAGAAAGTATCCAGGCAAGTAGTTCAATCGACATATGCAAGCAAGAAACCTGAAAAGTACATCTAATCTAATTACCATTCACTTTCTTAGATTCTATTCATTTGAACTCACTTCCTAGGGTTTCCTACTTCTTTTTAGGGTTTCATTAGGGTTCATCTTCATTATTGACACCATAAACCCTAAAACAAAAAATCTAATCTCAAACCCTAACTAGCTTGTTAATTCCTTCCTAACAGGCTTAGTTTGACTCACAATAATGAATCTCGAATTAATCACGTTAATCACCCTTTTTACCCATGATTAGGGATTTTATATGCATTATCATTAATTTATGGGTAAAACCCTAAAACAAGAAATTCATTATCTAATATTGGGTTCAAATATTACTTTGCCTCTTAACAGGTTATTATACCCAAAATAACCTAAATAAGACATTAAATCCGATTTCCAATCATAATTAGGGTTTTATCATGATTTAATGCATAAACATGGGTAACTTAATAGACTTTTATAATTATGATCAGATTTAGACTATAAAATATTTTTACTGGATTCCTCTCATTCTCCTGATCAATTTTCATATACAATTTACTTTAATCCAAGCTACCAGTTATCTTCTATGATTTTTACAAAATTATTACCTTTGAGCCAAAGGCAGCGCGCCACGTGTCCTTTTCTCTCTTTTCTTTGTGATCCATCCTTTTCTCACGGATCTCATCCAGGGTCCATCGACTCAAGGACCCACATCTGACTCCCTGTCATCTCCTTCATGTGACTCACGATGGACTCCCGCCCCTATTTTATCAGAAGAATAGGGCCCTTGCGCGGCAACCCTCTGCTCCTTCCTGGAGCCTTGCAGGTCATAACGGACCGGGATGGGAGTTCGCCTCCCTCCCTACAGCCACCGTAAGTGGAAGCTAGTACCCCCCATCTTCTCATCTCCTTCATGGCTCCTCCCACTGTGGAGCTCTATTTCCACAGGGTGAGCAGAGCACTCACAACCGGCGAGGATCCTGCATGATCCTGACAGGTTGAGTGCTGTAACTTGCTCTCGATGTGAGTCCCTGACCCGCCGTCCTCTCATGCCTGATGAGGTGTCACCATAGACCAGGATCACTAGTGATTGGGGGTCCACTACCATTGCTCCATGGTCTAGAATAGAACAACCAAAAATGAGGAACGGGAGACTAGAAGATGTGAAGTGACCACAAAACCAGCCTATCGTGTCTTCCTCTACACACACGGTCACTTTGCACCTCTGCGTCCATCGTGAAGGGGGGTAGAGCTCCTTTAATAGATATTTCCCACAGTCCACATTCATGGAGTCTGACTCCATTAGAACTTTGGGGAAACCTCGGATCGCTCTCCAAAAGTATCCAAACCCAGACTCATTCTACTCGGAAAGGGATCCTATTCGCAATGGGAAAGGTCCCATTGGTGCTCGATTATTGATTAGCAAGGAATCTAGTCCTAAAATTATGTGAGTCTTTTCCTCCTTCCCTTATTTTAGGTGAAGTGCAGTCAATATTAGATCCATATCCAATGACTGTCGGGCCCCATAAAAGAACATGAATTAAAATCGAATTGTGATATTTAATTTATCCCTCTTACTTTAGGAAAACATACAAAATTCATATCTCCCAAACTGTTTATCCTTTTGATCCCAAATTTTAATGAAACCTTTATCTTGGCTTCATCTATTCGTACACCAAAATTTAGTCCCAAAATCAAAAGGAAAAAGGCATTGTCTTCATGTGCAAGTTATCTTTTAATAAATCTTATTTAAGCATATTTTCTCTCTCTTAATCTTTTATTTTCTTTCTTTTGATTCCTTTTTCCATTAGAAACCATGTGGAGTCAAAATCTCATTCATAATGATTCTATTATCCATATTTCCACATATTTCTTATATTTTCATCATTATCTCAACTTTCCCTCTTAATAATGTTTTATTTGATTTTATCTCTCTCTTCTCCTATTATCTTTGCAACTTGGACTCCTTAGAACCCAAGAAATCCTAAAGATACAAAATCCCTCCTTGAAGGAAAATTCTTAGCCTGCTAGATACTTTCCACATCCATTATTTCTCATTATCTTTCTTATTTCTTTATTAAAATATTCTTTTACAAGGATTTCTTAGTATCTTTCATTTCCTTTCCTCTTTTCCTATTTCTTTGATTAGAAATCACATATAAATGAAATTTATTCAATTGCGGCCATTAATGCCACTTTCTAGAGATTTCCAAATATTTCTCAAAAATACTTTGCTTAATATCCATTATCTTTTATCTTTTTCCATTGTTTGAACTTTTCTTCTTTTCTTCTCTTTTATATCTATTATTGGATTAATATATTAATAGGAACCACGAAATTCCTCTCAAAAGGGAGATTTGCAAAGAAATCCATTCTTTGAAGCAAAGCATACCACCTTTTTAATTAACTCCATATTCACAAAATTATTACATTTCAATTATGAAAACATATGCAAAATTGAGGTTGTTACAAAAGCCATCACCAGAGCCATCACCATCATCATCAACATCCTCACCATCACCGACATCCTAATCAGCATCAGCAGTCTCAACATCAACCTAGTCAGACATCTCCTTGTCCATAGAAGGACCAAAGCCATGACTGGGCCAACGAGCATTTTACTCATCCCAAGTCATACCAAGAGCATAAAGCTCATTGGCCTGAGGGAAGGAGGGAGCATAATCACCCAGACTGGCAAGTAGAGTGGCCAAGGGGCCAACAGGTAATGGCAGGAAGACAGGAGAAGGTCCACCAGTAGTAGAGGGTGTGGGAGCTGCAACAGAAGGCTCAGGTGTGGGGTAGAAGTGATTGTGTGCATAGGATGCATAATCACTACCGGGGTATGGCTGGAAGGTGGGGTATGGGTGTGCACAAGATAAGTTCATGTTAGACATGATTGAACATAAATATTGGTGCAGATGCTCCTAGACCTAGAGGCTGTATTCCTGTTGGTGCATCATATAACCCATGAGGGCTTCATTGGACACACATAATGAGGCACGACTAGGTCGGGTAGGCTGAGGAGGTGGAGCTCGGGTTGAGGTAGAGGCAGGTGCAGCTGAGGAAGAAGTAGAGGGTGAGGCACCGGGTGTGGTGGAGGAAAGCATAGGCATGGATTTTTGAATGGTGGTCTCACTAATACACACTCCTTTCCTGGCAGGTCTATAGTGGAAGTCAGAGAAGTGTGATTTCTCGGTGGCAAACTGGAAAATACCACATATCAGGGCAAAAATAAAGAGGATGGGTGTTGCAGATGTTCTTCCCAAAGTCAAAGCAAGTCGTATGGTGGAGAAATTATTTAGACCACTTGAATCCAACATTCTCTAAGATGTAGTACATGATCACCGCAGTGTTATCTGTAATATCCGTTTGATTTTTCTTTGGGTGGATGTTGCAGTTGACCACTAAGGTTAATATATGCTTCTTGAGATCTAAGGAGGCGGAGGGTAGGGTTCTCTTCTTCTTATAGGAAATGTCAGGTTTTTCCAGATAGTGATGCATATCAGGAAGAGTGATCTCATTCTGCTTGTAGAAACCTTCAGGGTCCAAAAGGTCAAAATACTCACCATAATCCTTATGCCATGTATCATTCTCATCGTCTCCTAAAATGAAAACATTCAGGATATCCTCAGAGATTGGGAACTTCTTCCCGGTGATGATGGAAGTAAGGACCACTTGAGTATTCAGAGGGGGTATAAGGGAGTTGTAATTCCAACATAAATTTGCATAGAATTTGTGAGCTCCTTTCGTTCTTGACATGGAATCATGAAAGCAATCACGCTTGAAAGTCAGGACGGATAGGTGATGAACATAAAGCAACCTTGCCACTTGATCGATGATAGCTTGATTCCTAGGGATAGGCTAAAAAATGGCTCTAAAAGGAAAATGACTCCTAGGAAGAAGGTCCTTATACCTATTTACAACTTCTATTGAGACAAAGAGGGTCTCATCGAATGGAATCAAGTGAGAAGATGAGGAAGATGATGGTTCATTTCTAGGGGCGGGTCTCTTTCTTCTATGTGAAGCCATGGAGGTGAAAAGAAGGAGAAGAAGAGATTAAACACACAAAACAATCCACCAAAAATGTTCACACACCAAGGTTGAGCAAGGGGGAAGGTCTAGGTAGGTCTTTCTAGGTCACATTAGGGCTAGGTTAGGGAAGGTAAGGTATGGGGTTGAGAGCTTAGGGCTAGAAAACGGAGAATTGGTCGACTATTCTCTAGTTGATAAGGAGAATGGGCGGTCGAATCCAACTTAAGTTATCTTTAGTCCGCGGATTGGTCGAGTTCTGTGAGTCTGAAACTCGGCCGATTGGTCATTTTTTAAAAAGCTCTCAGCCATGGATCCGTCGAGTTTGTCTTGGGGGAAACTCGACCGATGGTCAACCTAACCTAAAACCATGAAACTTAATTTCTAGCCATTTGAATGCTAATTAAATTTATTTTTCAAGTCCATTATGTATATTAAACATACTTAGGCACATATCACTCATCATTGGGTACTATTTTGCGATAAAACAAGCATTTACAAAAATACCCAAAAACAAGAGAAAAACAAGGTAATATGAACATGAAAAAGCAATTTTAAGCATACTAGCATTCAAAGATGATCAATATAGATGCAAACATATAGGATAGATGACTACTAGCTAGAAGGCATATGAGATTCATTTAAAGAAGCTATAAGAAATTTTGATCTAATAAAATTAAATTACTCTCTAGCTAGTGTTTTAGTGAAAATGTCTACCAACTAATTTTCTGTATCCACACGTGTGATATAAATATCCTTCTTGGCAATGTGATCATGAAGAAAATGATGGTGAACCTCTATATGTTTATCTCTACTATGCAATATAGGATTGTAAGCCAAGTTAATTGCACTAGTATTATCACGATACATAGGATAAGCATAAAAATGAATGTTAAAGTCTTAGAGAATTTGCTTCATCCATAGGACATGGGCACACAACTCCTGACTGCAATGTACTCAACCTCAGTGGTTGATAATGCCACGGTGCTATGTTTGTTGGATAATCAAGACACCAAGCATGGTCCTAGGAGGAAACAAGTGCCACTTGTGCACTTTCTATCAATCAAGCAACCTGCACAATCGACATCACTATAGGTAGTAAGAGTAAAGTCCCTTGACATGGGATACCATAGTTCAAAGTTTTGAGTTTTGGCTAGGTACCTTAGAATCCTCTTGACATCTATAAGATGAGATTTCTTAAGATTTCATTGAAATTTAGCACACAAGCCAACACAAAACACTATGTTAGGTCTAGAGACAATTAAGTAGAGTAAACTTCCAATCATCCCTCTATAGATCTTCTCATCTACCTTTTTGCCTTCTTCATCTTTATCAAGTTTGTGGTGTTTGACATGGGTGTGTCCATCGGCTTGGTATTCTTCATCCCAAAGTGATTAAGTAGTTCACTTGTATACTTGCTTTGGTTGATGAAGTTCCCATATTTTGTTATCTTGATTTGAAAGCTGAGGAAGAATGTGAGCTCACCCATCATATTCATCTCAAATTCACTCTGCATAAGATCACTAAATTCTTTGCAAAGATCAATGTTAGTTCGGCCAAAAATGATATCATCAACATATATTTGAATGATAAGGAAATTGTTAAAAGTGTGCTTTAGAAACAAGGTAGAATCCACTTTGCCCATGATATAACAATGATCTAACAAAAACTTCTTTAATTTCTCATACCAAGCCCTTGGTACTTGTTTGAGTCCATAGAGAGTTTTTTGCAACAATTAAACATGGTTAGGTAGATTATCATGTATAACATTATAACACCTTAAATTTGATTAATTGATCACTTTGTCTAAAGAAGAAAATTGATCCCTAAAAATTCATTTTTTTGTTCACAAACTTTTTGTAAAGGTTCTCCACATTTTTTTGAATCTATGGTCCAAAAATCATGTCATTTGGGCATTCTTACAATTTACTATGATTTCTTGAAGTTTTGTGGTAAAAAACCCTTTTAAATTGCTATCTTATTGGCTTTTCCTTATCACCGATCCATGGCATGGATTTGGGGGCAATCTCAACCCTTGGATGTGCCCTCCCATGGATCAAGGGCCAATCTAGTGGTCTGGGAGTTGTCTTCAACCTCCCGCTAATTGTGGGGAGGCATGAATGCAACCATTATGGCGAATCTCCCACCTACGACCATGAATCAAAATTCTATTCAAGAAGAAATGACCCCCTCGCAAATACGAACATAACAAATCCTATTTTGAACAACTTTCACGCTCCATGAAACCACCAAAATGGATTCCTTTCTCTCCCCTCTCCTCCGGCGGCCATGGCTAAGTGCAAGCACTCTTTAGCCCTAAAACTGATTCGTAGACACTATAAAAGGGCTCCCAATGATTCACATACACATAACCTTTCTCGAGTCCTCTCCATTTCTTCGTGTTTTGCCCCCGAACACCCCAATTAACCCCCCAACCTCCCTGATGTTGTGTGGTGCCACCGTAAAGCCCAACATGGGCGTTTCCTCCTTGCAGCGCCGAGCCACCACCTGACACGATTAAACTGTGCATAAAACGCAAGTGCACGCGTCAATGTGATATAGGCCTTTGTGAGGCCCGATTCAAACTCAGGGAACGTAATTTTGGTAGACTACTACTAACCACTTACAATCAGCTAGATTGATTATAAAAGTTTGAGAGTTGTTTTGAAAAAGAAAATAAAAACGAAAGAAAGCGAAGCAATCTATTAAATGGTTGGTTTCTCTCTCTATAATTAGTTTCTTTCCACAATTTCTTCACCATAATCTCCCTCACATCTTTTTTCTTTGTCTCATTCCTTGTTCGTCCTCAAATACCTAACATATAAGGAAACCCCAATTGCTAGTTTTCTCTAGCTCTATGAATTTACACAGTCTATGGAACTTCCTTTGTACAATTGTCTATAAGAGCCTGGATTTTCTGGTGGTTTTGGGGTGTGCCAAAAAAACTCCCTCTTCATCCATTTTTGGCCCTTCATCTCCTTCAACCTTGGCATCAATGGTTGAGGGTAAGTTTTTGTGTCCATTGTGTTTGAATTCCCTGAACCCTCATGTTTTATACACCTTCACATTTCTTCTTCAAATCATTTTCTTCCTTAAAATTCCTCAAGCCTCTCCTCCCAACTCGTGTCCATGGATAACTCAATTCATATTTTTTGTACACCTGCAACCTGGCACATTTTGTTGTGATGTTTCCTCTCCTATTGCTCACGACAGAATACTGCAACCCTGCATTGTTCTCTTTCAAGGTCACAAGTTTTGGACTCAACTTCCAAATCCTAGGGTCATGAGTCACAAGGTCCTCTGCTGTCATTTCTTGTTCCGACCTCCCTATCCTACCTTGGTGTTGTTATCATGGTAGAGGTTGGGGTACTTTGATCAGGCGGGGTTGGTTTCTAGTTCATGAGTTCCTTATATGCCCAAAGGGTGAGTTGATGATTGACTCACAGTTTGTGATCCTCCCACCTCATCTAAGGTATCTAGAGGGATCTACTTTCATGGGGACTCCTTTGCATGACTGAGTGAAGGAGATGATCGTTTGTTCTTTCACATTTCAACACCTCGTTTCCTTTTTTACTTTGCCTTTTCTTCTAAGGGAAAAATCATCTTTTTAACTATGTTGATTTTCTCCTTTGACACACGGAGTTGTGTCCTATTGACTATGGGTGCAGGCCAGATGGAAAAATCAAATAGGGCCATCTTAGCAAGGTTTTTATTTGGAGTATGTTGTGTACGTGACTCAACTGAATTTTCTCATTGGTCATCATTTTTAAAAAATCGTAATTGATTCTCTTGTTATCAAAAAATTATAGATAAATAATGGTTGGAATCAGAAAACTATCCTTTATCTAAATAAAAATAACCCATAGCCCAAATACATATATAGTAAGGATAGTAAACTAGAACTTATGATATACATACTAATTAATGGTTTGTATATATAATTCCACATTAGGTGAAGAAGATCCCGACTTGGATCTTCATTTTAGGCTTAGAGAAGTTGACACACATATCAAGGTATCTTGCATTTTATAAGATCTTTATGGAGTACAAATCTAATTTTCTTATCTCTAGATGTATGTTGCATGCCCTAAATCCCATTTTGATCAATTGATCATATCTTTCTCTCGCTTGAGCCTCTTTGAGTTCTTTTGAGTATATTCTCTTTCTTATCGTGATGACCTATTTGGGTCTAATCTTAATAAATTTGAGGCATTGATATTCTTGAACTATCTATATTTCATGGTGGACATTAAAATTATACATGCTTCATGATGAAACCCTTATTGTGGAATCGAACAAAATTGCTCCTTTTTGTGAGACGGAACCCTAGTTTTCCCTCTTTTGTGGTGTATGTTTCACAATTGTCCATTTATGCGATGGAAATATCATTAACTCTTTTTACATGACTAAACTTCCGCTTGCCTCTACATGTATTGCATAAGTTGTGATTCAGTAGCCCTAGAGTTGTATAAGTACTTTGGATTTCTGGTTATGTTCTCTATATGTTTTGGAAAGGAGAGTTGGTTATGTGCTCATGTTATTTTGGGATGGAGGTTATGTGTCCCATACTCGAGTTTTGTGGCCTCCTTATATATTGGGGAGTTTGTTTATGTGTCTTACTCTATCACACTATGGGTTATGTACCCTATCCATCATTATTTATTTATATTTCACTAGTGATATGCTTATCTCAATTGTATGTAGGTTAAATATTATTGTTGATGGGTTATCTCCCATAATTTCTTTATGTGTGGTTTTGTGGCAGACCTTATCTTTTTATTAGTAGCAAGTGCAAATATTTATTATCATCTTATTGAAAATTCATATTCTTTTGATATCCACTTGTATGGTAATTTTCCTCTTGAATGGGAATCCTTGTTATATTTGTTTCCCTTTCTACTAACATTGTTCAATTCCAATTATTATGCTCATACTGGATTTTTATGTTGATAATTTCCATCATTATCTTCTCTTGTGGGGTATGCTTCCAACCCCTTAGGTAGACAGCCAGGAGGAGAGAACCAAGGTGGGCCAATACAACTTCATGCGTAGTTGTTCCTTTCTGGGAAATAGATTCAAGGTGGTTAGATATCCTTCTTCTAGTCCTACGCTATAGATTTATTTCCTTTTTGCATCACCCTATGCGGTGAAGTATTATGATAAAATGAAGCATTGTAATAGTTAGATCTTTATGTAATGCTTCTAAAATTTGATATTTTGAAACATACTTTTGAATAAGTTTGATTATCATCCCTTTGAAAAAAATTGGTTGAGTATTTGGAAAATGGGATGTTTCCTTTTATTTTGTGAGGAATGGAACCCGTCTCAGGTTCCACAACTTATAGTATACTATCAAATCAAATAGTAGTTGGTTAATCTAACTATTTAAACCTTATCTCCCTTAAGATGTTTTACATAGGTTGCTCATACTTTCCTTGTGCATGCATACCCTAATGGCTGGAGATAACTTATTTGTCAATAATCTAGTTGGTCTAGGGACATCGTAGAACCTAAAGTATAGAATGTTGAGGATGGATCCTCCTTTTACCACTACAATGTCTCAAGTTACCTTATAGTAGAGAGTTAGCCCTTAGTAGTTTAAGATACCCCTACATCTATTGTGCCAAACACAGGTTCAGGTATCTCCCCTGAGTAAGAGGTGTCTTATCTAAGACAATTGCTTTCTACAACCCTGACATGGAAGGTTAACCCAGTTCATACTATGAAAAACCCAAGGAGTACACCATTTTTGGTTTCATGAAAATGTCTTTTCAAGTCAAGAGGGAAATAGAACACCCTTTCTGAGTTCATGAAAATGAAACTTGCATGTTTCAAAGAAGAAAGTAGATAAATATTGTAGCTAAAGATGACGATTGGGTACCTTCCATGGAGCATACTTTCCAGGGTATGGCATTCCCTGAGTACCAAAAGTTAGCTTTGCTACCTATGCACTTGAGGGACCTACTCTCTATTGGTGGAATAGTATTGCAAGGACATGCGATATTGATGAATGCATATTCATCATGAAATTCAATCAACATCTTGGGCCCAATTCAACTAAATTCATTCGATTTCATCTACTAAATATTAAAAAATGCAAAATAGCTTAATTGGTTCAATTATCAAGATTATTAACTGGGTTTATATTGATTTTATGCAGGTCATGATGAGGCTCAACCATCAAACTGGAACTCACATTCACTAAATATCCTCTCAACCTTGGTCTTAACCAAACTGTCTAGACCAAACAGTTTCATTCATTCAGTTTGGACATCTCTCGGTCTTTCCCATTCATCCATATGGTCTTGGCCATACACTACCCCTTCAGTCTTGACTTTACAATCTCTCAAGACCACGAGCCTTTCCACACCATCAAATCATTGATCTATGATCCTCATTCATTTGGGCTAACAGTTTTGATCACGATCTTCCCTATCGGTTCCCTTCTAATGATCCTTCAAGACCGTGTGGACTCCTCATGATCTCAAGACCGTGAGAGTCCTCACAAACCTCAAACCATGAGGAGCACACTCACGCTCCCAAAATCACGAAGAAGCACCCCCTGCCGTCATCAATGACTCCATAACCTTTTCTTCACCATCATCTTCCTCATCATCTTGCTCACCACTACAAAGCCCTAATCCTCCATGAATGACAGAAGTGCCTGTAGAACCTTTCTCCTCTTTCGATTGTCTGGACCTGCAAGTCCCTACCACAACCACCCCGTCCTCTCTCTGCTGACGATGACATCACCTACAACCTCACTGATACCACCGCAACCACTTGCACGGTCTCAAGACCGTTAGGCCAGACACCGACGAGACCATTCGGATGCCAAGACCGGTAGATCATCGAAACTGATCAGTGAAGACCGCTTGGAGCTGGAGATCCCAAGACCGTTCAAACCTCATCGGTCCTCGAGACCATTAGGGTGCGAGACCGATCAGAGATTGAAGACTGTTTGGACGCTGAAGCGAAGAACGTTAGGATCCATGTCAATCCACGACACCGAGAGTGTGTGAACGATCGTCGAAGACCATTTGGACGGTATCACTAGAACGCATGACCAAGACCGTTAGGGCATGAGACCGATCAGAGGTCGAAGAATGATAGGGCGCCGAAGACCATTTGGACCTTGGACCGCTAGGGTGGTGAGAGAACGGTCTTGCAAGACTATTTGGACAGAGATCCAAACCAGTAGGTGCAGACCGTTAGAGCAAGAGAAGCTAGGACCGGTTGGAGGATACTAATCAAGACCGTTTGGGCGAGAATGCCCAAACCGTTAAATCGAGACTGGTTGGAGGCATTTAACTCCAAACCATTTAAACTCAAACCATGTAAGGAGTTCACAGCAAAAATGTGAGTACCTAACCCAATCCTATAAATAGGACCACAAGGGTCCTCATTTGAGGGGGGATCAGGGACGCCGCCAGGCTGCCCAAATGCAAGATTCGATCCAAAGCCATCCATGTACATCCACGCTATTGTCACTTCGCCTGCTGCACCTCTAGCTACGAGCAAGGAGGTCAAGATGAGAAAGAAGGTGAAGAAGAAGATCTACCCATTCTTCCTTGGTGGTTCTTCCTCCTCATCCAGATCTGCTCCTACATGATGTAGAAGAACGCATCATCTTCACTGAGCTCCGACTACCTTCTACATCATGCTCATGGAGGATTCTTCCCTCTCTCTTATTCTTCTTGTTTCTCACATCATGAGCGAGTAGTTCCTTTTCTCTAGGGTGTAGGGACTAGCCCCATTGCCCATGCAAGCATGCTCTCCTTTAAACATTCCATGGCAATGTATATAACTTTTTTGTTTTGTAGTTAATCGTTAATGTTTGTAGGTTGATTACCTGCTTACTTTTATCTTATTCTTTCCTATATTGTGAGAACTTCAATATGTAGGATTGAATGTCGATTAACGAGGTTGACTCCCAAACTAGAAATAGAATGGGATTCCTTGAGGTCGTAAGTGTATGATCCGTGAGGGGACGAGCCATCAAGCCTACGGTGACACTTATGTGGCCTAAACATCCCTCAGGGAGGGCCAAACTTTAGTTGGATATATGAATCTTCATTGTTAATTGTCGATGTTTTCTTGTAGATTAATCACCTACTTGCTTGATGATTAGCATGGTTGACTCCCAAACTAGAAATAGAATGGGATTCCTTGAAGTTGCAAGTGTATGATCTGTGAGGGGACGAGCCATCTAGCCCATGGTGACGCTTCTGTGTGCCTAATGCCTGTATAGGGGGCCCACAACTTTAGCTGGATTTCTGTATCTTCAGAGCCGTAAGTGAGTGATCCGGATGGTGACGAGACATCTAATACCTAAGGTGATGCTTACGCAAGCCTAACACATGTATGGGGGTTTTTGCAGCAGCTCCATTTGGGTGGTTAGATCTTGTCTGGATGTTTGTGATTGGATATGTTTTCATGAGTAGTGGTGGTGAAATCCGAGACCATCCCAGCGATTCCATATCATTAATCTAGATTCAACTTTAATTCTGCTCTTTACTTTCTTGCAATTAGTTTAATCAAACTCAACTCAACCCTTGTTCTAAATTTTCGTCTTACTTGAACTAGACTAGACTAGAAAAAATTCTTAAAAATGTTGTCCCTTGGGATTCAATCCTTGACTATACTGCGATAAGACCCATCCACTTGCAGGTGGTATTATTGCATAAGGTTTTGGTAAAAACTTTGGGAATTCAACCCCGAGTGAATTTGTTAGTGCGATAATAAACCACATCAAATTATGGCACTGTTGCCGGGGAAAATGGAATCAGTTAATCAAATGTAGTTCTTTTAGGCTAATCTAGGATTTTGCTTTTTCTTTTGATACAATCGATCATCCTCTTGAATTTAGTTCTATTTCATCATTCTTACTCCTGAAAAATCTTTCCATCCCAAGTACCAAGAAAGACTAGTGCATGCACCGCTCAAACAGTCCCGGTCTCACTGCTAGCTTTGATCCTGAGATAAACAAAACTTTTCATCATCAGAATAGAGAGAACCAAGCAAGGATGGCTCAAGAGGAGGAAATAGCCCGAAGGGTAGCTCAAGCCCTTTCTGCACCAAGAGATAGGCTTATGCAAGAAGCCATGGCTACACTTGAAATAGAGATTCGAATAGAACAAGCCGCAGAACTACAAAAACACCTTAGGGAGTTATCAATCCCTAAAGCTTCTAACGTTCATCACCCAGTACAACCTCCTCCCATCAATGCTACAAATTTTGAGATCCGAGCACATTGGATTAGCTTTCTTCAAAATAGCCCATTCTATGGTAAACAAGGAGATGATAGTCAAGAACATCTTCTGAGGTTTATAGATCTATGTGCTATGACAAAGCAAAATGGAGTCTCAGACGATGCTATCCGACTTCGTCTCTTCAAGTATTCTCTTGCTAATAGAGCTATAAGTTGGTACAATTCCTTGTAATGTGAACCCATCACCACTTGGGAACAACTTCAGAATGTCTTCCTGGAGAAATTCTACCCTCCTTATCTCACATATTAAATTAGGGGACATATAACTCAATTCACTCAGGTCCCTGGAGAATCCCTTGTTGAAGCATGAGAAAGGTACAAAGAGCTTCTATGCAAGTGTCCACATCATGGCATTCCTAAGAATCAACTCATTGAGATCTACTATAGGGGTGTGGATGACGACATTAAGAGGTTCTTAAACTCCTCATCCAGAGGAAACTTCATATGTTAAAGCTATGATAGTGCATGGAAGGTTGTCACCCTTGGAGCAGAAAATCAAGCCAACTGGGGTAGACCCATCAGTAAAGGAGTGTTGAAGGTAGCTATGGCAGAAGCTAATCCCGAGCACAAGTCTATCGCCAAATCCCTCAAGTTCCTAGTTGCCAAGCAAGATCATCTTGAATCATCTATTGTTGCATTTGAAAGAAGATATTCACTCCCACAACAACAAGAACAGATCAAGTCATCTTCATTGTTTTGTGAAGCATGTAAATGCACTGATCACTCTACGCTAGTCTGCAATGTTCTCTATGATGTTGTTTTAAGCAACGTTTATAACCAAGGAGATAAGAGTCAAATGGAAAATCTTAATGTTGTCAACACCAACCATGGTCAAGGATATTACAATCTGAATTAGAACAGGAACCATCTTGGTTTTCAATATGGAAATCCTTCGGGAGTGGAAAACTCACGACAACTTGGTTCAAATAATCAGAAATGAGGCCCACCAGAATTCTAGTATAAACCACCAACAAAATTTCAGGAATCAAGGAAACTTTAGGGGTAACTTTTAGAATAGGAACTACAATAATTATCAGAACAATTCTCAGTTCCAGAATCCAAACCAAGTCCCCTACCAACAACAACAAGGGCAACAAGCCAGCCCCGTCTCTCCTGATGAAAAGTTTTCGGCAATTGAGAAGATGTTGCAGTCGTAATAGATAATGATAGCTAACTAGCAAGCCCATCGGAAGGCTATTGAATCCCAACTAGCTCAACTTGCAGCTAGAATGAAGCCACCTGCTGGAGCCTTTGCTGGCCAACCAGAGAACAACCCTAAGCACCCTGAGCAACTGAAGGCTGTCACCACTAGGTCTGGAAAAGATTATTCCGATCCTCCTATCGAGAAACCAGTGGTTATTACTAACAAGGATGACTCTGTGGTAGTACAAGACTCTACAACACCTGAGTCTCAACAAAAAGGGGCAGTAACTGCTGATAAGACAAACAAGGAAAGTTATGAGAAACCAACTGATGCATAACCAGAAATACCTGAGCCAGATGTACCAATATACAAGCCTCGTATACCATTCCCAGCTCATTTGAGGCAAACCAAGCTTGACACTCAATTCAACAAGTTCAAAGAAGCTATGAAGAAACTTCATGTTGATATACCCTTTCTTGATGTGCTGGCTGAAATACCAGCATGGACAAAGTACTTAAAGTCCCTCCTTACAAGTAAGTATATAACCAAAGAATATGAGACATTTAAGTTAGCAACCACCACATCCGATATCATCCAAAGAAAAATGCCCAAGAAGAAGAAAGACCCATGGTCTTTTGGGATCTCTTGTCATATTAGTGATTCTTCATGTAAGAAAGGATTGGCCGATCTTGGGGCTAGTATCTCTATCATGCCACTTAGTCTTTGTAAAAGACTAGGGTTTGCTGAACTGCTCCTGACTGGCATGACCATACAACTTGCAGATAACATTATGACTCTCCCCTTGGGTATCATTGAAGATGTTCATGTCAAAGTAGGCAAACATTCCTATGTTCCATGTGACTTTGTCATCATGGATATAAAAGAAGATGCCAGATAACCTCTCATTTTTGGCTGTCCGTTCCTTGCCACTGCAAGAGCTCTCATTGATGTTGAAGAAGGCACCTTACTTCTTCGACTAGGAAAAGAAACTCTCAAGTTCAAAGTTTTTGAAAGTATGCGAAGACCAAGCATGCAAGAAGAAGTCTACTTGATTGAATGCATAGAGCAGATGTCACTACTCATGCAAGAGGATTATGAACAAGAAGATCCTTTAGGAGTGGCTCTGACTAATCCAAATGTAGAGAATTCAGTTGACGAACAAATGAAAAATTTTGTTCACCACCTCGAAACTGCTAAGAAGATCCTAAAGCCAAATTTGAGGAACTCAGGGCTGTGAATGTTACTGAAGAACTGAGCAAGAAACTAGAAGCCCCTGAAATGAAACCCCTACCTAAGGGATTGAAGTACATGTTTCTGGATGATTTCAAGGTTTTCCCAGTCATTATAAATTCAGACCTAACAACCGGACAAGAAGATAAACTCCTGGAATTAAAGGAAAGAAGAAAAGCCATTGGCTACATGATGTGTGATCTCACTGGGGTCAGTCAAGCACTTTGCATGCACAAAATCCCCATGATGGAATATTACAAGCCAACGGATGAACATTAAAGGAAGCTTAATCCTTGAAGATTGGAATTATCTATCTGATCTTCGATTCACCATGGGTAAGTCATGTGCACGTTGTCCTGAAGAAGGGTGGAACTACAATGATACGAAATGAAGACAATGAATTCATGCCCACTCAAACAGTCACCGGGTGGAGGATGTGTATTGATGACACGAAAGGATAATTTCCTAATGCCTTTTCTTGATCAAATCTTAGAATGGTTAGTTCATCAAGAATTTTTCTTCTATCTCGATGGTTACTCTGGATTCTATCAAATACCTATACATCCATATGACCAAGAGAAAACAACCTTTACTTGCCCATTTGGAACATATGCCTTTAGAAGGATGTTGTTAGGTCTCTGTAATGCGCCTGCAACCTTCCAACGTTGCATGGGAACTATATTTGCTGGTCTCACTGAATCTATCATGGAAATTTTTATGGATGATTTTTTCGTACATGGAGATTCATACGACTCATGCCTAAAGCACATCTCCCTTGTACTTAAATGGTGTGAAGAAGCACATCTTGTGTTGAACTGGGAGAAGTGTCACTTTATGGTAAAGGAAGGCATAGTTCTTGGCCATAGAGTCAGCAATAGAGGTATCAAAGTAGACTGAGTGAAAATTAACATGATATCCAAGCTCACCATTCTAACAAAAGTAAGGGAGGTTCGTGCATGCCTAGGTCATGTAGGATTTTACAGATGATTTATAAAGGATTTCTCTAAGATAACCAAGCCGATGACGGAATTGTTGCTAAAGGATGTTGAGTTCCATTTTGACGAAGAATGTGTCAAAAGTTTTAATAACCTGAAACAAGCCCTTACAACAACACCCATCATTAGAGCTCCCGATTGGGATCACCCATTTGAAATCATGTGTGATGCCAATTATTACACTGTGGGTGTTGTCTGAGGACAATGTATAGAAAAGAAACATTATGTTATCTACTATGCATCGAAAACCCTCGATGAAGCTTAGAGGAATTATGAAACTACCGAGAAAGAACTTATGGCAGTCGTGTATGCCTTTGACAAGTTCAGATCCTACCTCATAGGTTCAAAAGTCATTGTCTACACAGATCATGTAGCTATCTGTTACCTCCTGGTGAAGAAAGATGCAAAACCCAGACTGATAAGATGGATTCTCCTTCTACAATAATTTGATCTAGAGATAAGAGATAAAAAGGGTACAGAGAATGGTGTGGCAGACCACCTAAGTCCCATACAAACCTTAGAATCTGATAAGATCCCAATTAACGATTCTCTTCTGGATGACCAATTAATGAAAGTTTCTAAAGCTACCCCATGGTACTCAGATTATGTGAACTATCTTGCCTCTAGTTTCATCCATCCTGAATGCACCGGAAATGCACTAAAGAAATTCATGCATGATGTGAAATAGTATCACTGGGATGAGCCATACCTATTCAAGCTATGTGTTGATGGTCTCTACAGACGTTGTATCGCTGAGAAAGAAGCCAAACTCATTTCAGAGCAATGCCACTCATGCCCAGAGGCCATATGAGTTCTAAGAAAACTGCTTTGAAGGTCTTGCGATGTGGTTTCTTTTGGACAACCATATCAAAAGATTCCTACAACTTTGTTTTATCATGTGACAAGTGCCAGAGAATGGGAAACATTAAGAAAAGAGATGAGATGCAACTGAAGTTGTGGCAAGAAGTTGAGATATTTGATGTTTGTGGTGTGGACTACATGGGCCCATTCTCATCTTTATATGGATTTTCCTACATCCTAATCGCGGTTGATTGTGTTTCAAAATGGGTCGAGGCTATACCAACTGTCACTAGCAATTCCAAACCTATCATCAAGATGTTCAAAGATATTATTTCCCCCCGTTTCAGAGTCCCACACACTATGATATCTGACGGAGGGTCTCATTTCCTAGAAAGAAGCTTTGA
This sequence comes from Alisma plantago-aquatica, assembly GCA_963693085.1. Lineage (NCBI taxonomy): Eukaryota > Viridiplantae > Streptophyta > Magnoliopsida > Alismatales > Alismataceae > Alisma > Alisma plantago-aquatica. The sequence goes on along the minus strand of OY856409.1, from coordinate 1,820,287,836 downwards.
AACATTACTGAGGAAATATGGTGTAAAACACAAGGTAGCCTCACCCTATCACCCAAAAACAAGTGGACATGTTGAGGTTTCTAACCATCAACTCAAGGCTATCTTAGAGAAGACAGTAGGCCGCAATCGAAAAGATTGGTCATTGAAAATCAATGATGCATTATGGGCCTACTTAACTACTTTTAAGACTCCCCTTGGAACTACACCATTTCGATTAATATATGGAAAGTCTTGCCACCTGCCTGTTGAAATCGAACACAAAGCATGGTGGGAAATAGAACAACTAAATTTTGACATGAAGGAAGTGGGCCAAGCCAGGATTATGCAACTCTAGGAGCTGGAAGAACTCCAGATGACAACTTATGAGAATGCATGAATCTATAAAGAACGCACGAAACTTTAGCACGATGTTCATCTGAAAAGAAAGGACATACAAGTGGGAGACCAAGTTCTATTGTTCAACTCAAGACTGAAGTTATTTCTAGGGAAACTCTATTCTCACTGGTCTGGACCTTACGTTGTCAAGAGCATGCACCCACATGGTGCTTTCTCTTTATGGAGTGAAAAGTCAGGCAACTTTGTGGAAAATGGTCAATGCTTGAAGAGATATTTCACCTCAGCTAACATGGGCACTGAAGCAATGCTAGATCTCACCAGCCCAAAATATCCACCGTAAAATTGAAGGATTCAGTCAAGCCATTGACATAAAACAAAGGTGCTTATCGGGAGGCAACCCAATCAATAAATTTGTTTTACTTTTAATTTTGAATTAGGAATTTTCCTTAATTTTGTTTTAAAAAAGTTTAGATAATCTTGCATTAAATAAAGATCGCATCGCGAGATGCCATCTTGAGTTCTGATTAATCTACATTTTGAGATTTTTAGATGGAGGATGCACACTGATTGGAAGGTAACCAAATTTGGTAGTCCAGACGACATGAATTTTCCCCTCCATCTTGGATTTAGGGCTTGCTTGGGATGATCAAATTTCTAAGTTCGGGGTGGAGGGTGGGTGGTACATACTTTACTTTCCACCTTCACCCATCTAATTCAGACTTAAGATTTCATTGTTGCATTTTTGACCAAAATTTTCAAATAAAATTTTCAAAATTTTTAAAGTTTTTCAAAGAAATTGAACAGATACTTGATGAAGTGTTGTCGCTCTCTATTTCATTAAAATCCAGCTATGCATTTCGAATCATTATACCCTCCTTATCCGAAGTAGATACTCAAAAGGACCAATTTTTGAAACTAGCCTTTTGATTGAAATCATCTTGTGTAACTTATGAATCCTAACATCATGATCCTTCTGCAAAAATGCAAGTGTCTATCAAATTGATAGGGATCAAATGCATCGTGCTTCCTAACAGACCAGTGGAACAATAACATGGAATCTCCACCGGATCCTCATCAAGTCATTTTTTGAGCAGAGTACGATAAAGAGAACGACCCAATACACTAAATTGTAAATCAAGTTGCATTCTGATCTGAACTCTCTTCTACACTTCTACCATCATCATCGTACCCCTCCTTCCATAAAAAAGAAACAAAAATAACCAAAATAGTGTCAAACCTTAAGTTCAGGGTGGCACGCCACTTCCCTCTATATCCGCTTCTTCCATACCCCTCACAAATTAATAGGGCGTAGAACCATAAAAGATGCCAAAGTGCAGACAAATAAATGCAATCTCGAGTCGAATAGAGGAGAGATTCACACAAAAAATGCAATAAATGAAATTGCAAATCATATAATAAAAAAAATCTTGAGTCGAATAGAGGAGAGATTTATTTCTTCCTTCCATACCACCCTTCACTCCCTTTTCTACCTAGTCGCACAATGAATGCCCCCACTACCCTAAAAAACACCAGTGTCAGATCAAGTGCACACTTGTTGTTCTACAGGTATCTCTGGACTCTTACAAAACTCTTTGACATGCTTGTTGTTGGAAAAAGTGAGGAGGAAGTGATGTTGGAAAACACACTCAAGAACGAAGATATAGTAAGATGTGTTCAGTGGTCTCAGGAAGTTGAGATGCTTAGTCATACTAAGAAGAAAGGAAACAATCGTGATGTGAAGATGAGGCAACCATACGAGTTGAAAGTATTCATTTGGTGACGGTTTCAGATTTTGTGTTACTCAAGGACGAGCAACATTTAAGTTCAGGGTGTTTTGATGAATGCATATTCATCTTGAAATTCAATCGACATCTTGGGCCCAATTCAACCCAATTCCTTCGATTTCATCTACTAAATATTGCAAAATGCAAAATAGCTTAATTGGTTTAATTATCAAGATTATTGACTGGGTTTATATTGATTTTATGCAGGTCATGATGAGGCTCAACCATCAAACTAGAACTCACCTTCACTCAAAATCCTCTCATACTTGGTCTTGACCAAACGATCTCGAATAAAAGGTGTCATCCATTCGGTTTGGACATCTCTCAGTCTTAGCCATTCATCCATACGGTCTTGTCCCTACACTACCCCTTCAGTCTTACCTTTACGATCTCTCAAGACCGCGAGCCTTTCCACACCATCATATCATTGATCTACGGTCATCATTCATTTAGGATAACGGTTTTTATCACGATCTGCCCTACCGGTTCCCTTCTAATGATCCTTTAAGACTGTGTGGACTCCTCACGATATCAAGACCATGGGAGTCCTCATGATCCTCAAACTGTAAGGAGCACCCTCACGCTCCCAAAATCATGAAGAAGCACCCCCTGCCATCGTCAATGACTCCAAAACCTTCTCTTCAATGTCGTCTTCCTCATCACCTTGCTCACCTCTGCAAAGCCCTAATCCTCCATTCACGAAAGTAGTGCCCGCAATACCTTTCTCCTCTTTCGATCACCTGGACTTGCAAGTACCTACCACCGCCACTCCGTCCTCTCTCTGCTGACGAAGACATCACCTACAACCTCACCGATACCACCGCAACCACTTGCATGGTCTTAAGACCATTAGGCCAGCCACCCGCAAGACTGTTCTGATGCTAAGATCGGTAGATCATAGAAACCGATCAGTGCAGATCACTTGGAGCTGGAGATCCCAAGACTATTCAAACCTCATCGGTCCTCCAGACTATTAGGGTGCAAGACCGATCATAGGTCAAAGACCATTTGGACGCTAAAGAGAAGATCATTTGGAGCCATGTCGATCCAAGAGACCTTGAGAATGTGAACGATCACCGAAGACCGTTTGCACGATATCACTAGAACACATGACTAAGACCGTTAGGGCATGAGACCAATCAGAGGTCGAAGAACGATAGGACGTCAAACACCATTTGGACCTTGGACCAGTAGGGAAGTGAGAGAACAATCTTGCAAGACCGTTTGAATAGAGATCCAAACCAGTAGGCGCAAACCATTAGAGCAAGAGAAGCCAAGACCAGTTGGAGGATACTAATCAAGACCGTTTGGACAAGAATTCCCAAACCGTTAAAGCATGACCGGTTGGAGGCATTTAACGTGAAACCGTTTAAACTCAAAACCGTGTAAAGAGTTCACAGCAAAAGCATGAGGACCTAACCCAAGCCTATAAATAGGACCACAAAGGTCATCATTTGAGGTGGGATCAGGGATGCCGCCAGGCTACCCAAATGCAAGATTCGATCCAGATCCATCCACGTACATCCACACTACTATCACTTCACCTACTGCACCTCTTGCTGTGAGCAAGGAGGTCAAGATGAGAAAGAAGGTGGAGAAGAAGATCTTCCTGGTCTGCCTTTATGGTTCTTCCTCCTCATCCAGATCTACTCTGACAAGATGTAGAAGACTACATCATCTTCAGCGATCTGCGACTACCTTCTGCATCATGCTCATGGCAAATTCTTCCCTCTATCTTATTCTTCTTATTTCTCACATCATGAGTGAGTAGTTCCTTTTTACTGGGGTGCGGGGACTAGCCCCGCTACCCATGCAAGCATGCTCTCTTGTTGAACATTCCATGGTATTGTATATAACTTTTCATTTCATTGTTAATAGTTAATGTTTGTAGGTTGATTACCTTCTTGCTTTTATCTTGTTCTTTCCTATGTTGTGAAAACTTCAATATGTAGGATTGAATGTTGATTAACGAGGTTGACTCCCAAACTAGAAATAGAATGGGATTCCTTGAGGTCGTAAGTGTATGATCCGTTAGGGGACAAGCCATCTAGCCTACGGTGATGCTTCTGTGGCCTAAACATCCCTCAGGGAGGGCCATAGCTTCAGTTGGATATCTGTATCTTTATTGTTAATCGTTGATGTTTGCTTGTAGATTAATCGCCTGCTTGCTTGACGATTAGCACAGTTGACTCCCAAACTAGAAATACAATGGGATTCTTTGAAGTCATAAGTGTATGATCTGTGAGGGGACGAGCCATCTAGACCATGGTGATGCTTCAGTGTGCCTAACGCCTATATAGGGGGCCCACAACTTCAGTTGGATTTTTGTATCTTTGGAGCTGTAAGTGAGTGATCTGGATGGTTTTGAGACATCTGATACCTAAGGTGATGCTTACGCAAGCCTAATGCCCGTATGGGGGGGTTTTGCAGTAGCTCCATTTGGATGGTTAGATCTTGCCTGGATGTTTGTGATTGGATATGTTTGCATGAGTAGTGGTTGTGAAACCTGAGACCATCCCAGCGATTCCATATCATTAATCTAGATTCAACTTTAATTCTGCTCTTTACTTTCTTGCAATTAGTTTAATCAAACTCAATTCAACCCTTGTTCTAAATTTTAGTCTTACTTAAACTAGACTAGACTAGCAACGATTCTTAAAAATGTTGTCCCTTGGGATTCGATCCTTAACTATATTGTGATAAGACCCGTCCACTTGCAGGTGGTATTATAGCACAAGGTTTTGGTAAAAACTCTGGGAATTCAACCCCGAGTGAATTTGTTAGTGCGATAATAAACCACGTCAGATATATCTATTATGCTTTGGATGCAATTCTTGGTTATATTTTGTGTGTAGTATATCTCATTTTCCACTCTATGGAAGAAAGATTTCAAGTGTTACAACCTTAAACAACACACTTTATTTGTGGTGGAGTATGTGTAGGAGTTTCTCTTATTGGAAAGGTATGCCAGGGAATTGGATGAGGAGAGGCATGCTAATATGTTCCTTTAATAAGTCAACTACAATATTGGATGTGTCTAGTGCCCCAACTTTCTTTGACATTCCAGTAGTTGGTGGATAAAGCTATGGAAGTTGAGGCCTATCCTGCAATATCAACCCTAGTATCATAACAAGAAGAGGAAGTTCTCAGGTGATGAATATAGGAGGGACAAGTGTGTTAAGTATCAGGTTACAATCATTCTAGGAAGTGTTCTTTTATGGGAAACTAGACAAGGCCACACTTTTATTTCCAAGCTATATGCCACCATTGCATTGAGATGGACATATCTGACCTAGATGCCCCATCTTTAAGTTGGGCGTGCACTAGCTCAACAACAATGACATTAGGCATCTCCACAAAATAGTCATAAAGGAATATGACCACCTGAAAGACATTATGGAAGAGTCTTTGCTTTGGATGGCCAAGAAGTTCATGAAGAAGTGCATGTTGAAGGTAAACCTTAAATCGCTTAGTTAGACTTTACATATATGTTTCTCTTTTCCCATGATTTGTGATACCTTTGAGGACGGAAGTGATGAAGTGCATTAGTTTGTATGGACTACTCTTTGTACCTATAGGTTGTTTGACTTATTAGTTTAAACCTTTTAAGGGGTGGAGAGTAGTTGGTTGATAATATATGGATAGTTAGATTTTGAGGATGAAATTATTATGACCGCATCTAAGCTTTATTGGTAAACTAGGGTTTACCTAGATGATTACATGATTAATTATATTGATCATTGTTCAAACCTAATTGGTAAATTAGGGTTTATATTAGCATGAACGTGGTAGCTTTCATGTCCATTCTGGGTGTGTCTAAGTCATTTTGTTCTTTAACGAACTTCTCAACAGACTACAATATAATAGTATATTGTTTGATTTTTAGTCATTTATTGGTAGCTCAGAATGATCTAAAATTTTTACTGGAGATACGAAACTAAATTAAATACAACAAGATAATTTTTCATAATTTTTTATCATCTTTAACTTATTTAGAAAATAATTTACGATAACATTTTTATTAAAGAAAATTATGTTGAAATAAAAGAAAGGATAAGTAGAAAATTGCCCCAAGCATCTTAATTTCTCTATATTATCACCCAAACACACTACAAGATCTCATATTTCATGATTAAATACAAATAAAATAAATCCTAGAGAGAGAGAGGGAGAGATAGGGCTTGGATGGAGAAAGTGGAGAAGATGGTGATGTAGGTTTTCTCTTGCTAGAGTCGATGAAATCAAGTAAGTTTGTCATCTCTATATAGATTTTCTTAATGTTTATTCTCTCACATGTCAAGTCCCTCCTCTGATTTTATTTTAAATGATATCAAATCACTCCCTTTTCTCACTCTTTCTCCATAATTCTCCATTCCTAGGGTTTCTGAGTTGAAAGGAAGAAGAAAGCGGCGATTTGCTAGGGTTTTGATATGGATTTGAGAATTTCATAAGTGAGGATACGTTTTTAAGGTGGTTTCACATCTTAGGTGAGTGGGTGATTCCTTTAAAGAGTAGATTGCAAAAAAGTGGATTAGTCCACATTAATCTTCAATTCCTTTGTGTGCAACTACAAACCCTAAATATACCTTTCAATTTAAGCCTATGAAAGATGATCAAGAAATATAATTTTTTCCTATCATGATGAATTTCAGATGGTAAAATCATATTAAAAATGAATACAAATCATATAAAATGGAATTCCTAAAGTTTTTGTAGAAAGTCATAACAATTACTAAAATTTTGGGTTTTTAACTATGTCTGAAATTTTGGTGTAATTGAGTGAAGAATATTTGCCAATTTGAATCTCTTTATTTATTAATTATTGTTTAATCAAAATGTTAAGTATAGATACGTCACAGATAATCTTGTAATTCACCTGATATCAACAGTGTTTGCTTGATATCAGTTAAGCGGGTGAAACCTTAACTGAGTAGAAAGTTGGAATTTTCTGAGCAGTCATTATGAATACAAATAAAGTGATTCTCTTTGACATCATATATTTATTTATTCAATGATATTCTTGATGCATGATAATACCGTGAATGGTGTGAAAACCCTAGTTTAGTTCATATTAGGGTTTCATGTACATGTTTGGTTGGATGTGGGTTGTTGGAAATAGCTTTGCATCAATTAAAGTTTATGATACATTAAGTTCTTATAGGAGTAATGTGATGTGTGAATGAGGCAAATGAAACCCTAAGGTTAGGGTATTTAATGAATCAAGTATTATCATTTCACTATTTCTCACTATGAGATGTGGTGTTGCTCAACAACTTAGTTTGTAGTACATGTTACATGTTATTTATGAAAAGAATTATTTACAAGGTTATGTTAATTTGATGATTGAACTATGAATCTAGAGAGTGAATTAGAAATTAGATGTTGTAAACACTATAGAATCCTCACAGGATGATGCATGCACTTTGTGGAGGAAACAACTTCCAGAATGGAGATAGTCCAGATCAAGGTAAGCTGGATTGTACTAGTAGGGTGTGGGGGTCTTGATCAGTAAGGAAAACTCCTTATGAACTGTTTGGTGCCCAACACCAACTGAGGATGTCGGTGGTACCTATGTTACAAGTTGTAGTGATCGGTGGTATGCAGGCCCACCGATGCACATTAAGCCAGCGTCCTTTGAATCCCCATCTGAGTACCCATGTTTAGAGGAGGAGTCTAGATATATGGCCACTCTCATTAGTCGTTGAAAGCCAGACATGGTGACTTCTCACTACATATAGGGCAGATGGGACTATAGGCTTAGGAACCCGAGCATGCTTCTAATCCTTGCAAAATGAGATCATAATTTTCTGTGCTATTTTCACATGTCGTGGTACACTTCATGTGGGTTTAGGAAACTAAGAGTGTGCAATTATTCATAATTTTTTGTCGTTATCTCCAATAACTTGCCATTTGTATGTTTCTAAATTAATAGTTTCTTATGTGATTAATCAAGTATGCTCAAATAATAGTTTTCCTATGTGTTTAATAGTTTTCTTATGTGATTAATCAAGTATGCTCAAATAATGATGATGAGGATTGGTTCAAATGGTCAAGCACGATGTCCCCTAACTAAGGGACTCGTGTTCGATTAACAGTTTCCGCCTCGGTTTACCACCCTCCAGGTGTCTGGCCTCTACTACAGTTTGGAGGAGGGGGAGAAACTCTTCTCTTCTAACCCCAAAAATAAATATGATCAAATAATTATGTACTTCTTTTGGATATTTAGAGTATCCTATCATATATATGTCTGTGAATGATTAGATCCATAATGGTTCATTATTGTCCTACTTTAAATTCTATTGCTCAATAATATATCTTTGGATATTAAAATGATTTATATTGTTTTTTTTTAGTATTCATTCACTCAGAAAGTAGGCTCACCCCTCTTCTCACAATTTTTTTGGGAAACCATGTGAACCTGAAGAATATCAATGCCAGAGTAGGTCTGCCATAAGAGTTATGCATCAGATTAGTGAATTTCAGTTGGTCCCTGTCACTCTAGGTCATTGTAGAGTAGTGAGAGAGTTGTATATGATTATATATAACTTTGTTTCCTTAATAATTGACAATGTAAGTGATTATCATGTTGTGTGTACATGGAAAAAAATGAAGTTAAGGTATGTATCTTTATTGTTGAAATTAGATTAGATTCAAGTATTAATTTTCCTTGAAAAGTTAGCTTATGTAATTGAATGTGAGAAAACAAAGAGTTTGAAATATCAATGAAAAAGTTAAGGGTGATCTTTGTAATATGATAAATTCTCAACTTATGCCCTAATCTCATGATTAATGGTAATCGTGGGATGTGGGCTTAACATAAATCATTTAAAGGTTTGATTGTTGTAACATACTAAAACCTAGAATCTTTCCGTATTCCATGATTAGGAGGTTAGTAAGCTTGGTTCCTTAGTATAGACCAAACAAGGATGAAGTTGTACCATAATGTATATAGTTAATGCTAACATTAATAACTCAATGGTAAGTCGTAACATATATATGCCTGAAAATAAATATAAAATATTAAGTGGTATTAGGCTCTATGATAAACATCTTATATCATAACACACTCATATTTTCATAATGACCTATATGTTTGCTAAGATGTATGGAGTTCATGGAATATGTCACATATGTTTCTTTTTCTAACTAATATGCACACAATGGCTAAACTATGTTTGATAAGAAGTATAATGTGCTTAATACACGAATTAGAATAATATTTGTTGTTTCTATATCCATAAATATGAATAATGTACCATTATCTAAATAAATATTGAAGTAATGGACTTAATATGTTAAATAAGTAAAATATGAACATTTGTGGAAACCCATCTGCTACAATGTGAAGTTAATGGGACTCTAAATAATAAATAATTCATGTAGTGTTATAATAATATAATGGTGATGCGTCTAAAACTCTGACAATATTATTACTTACTAAAGGACATATCAAAACTTAAATATAATTCAAGACTCATGATCCTTGGGTCCCAATTAGCTTGGGTGCCAAGTTTCACATAAATTGAACAATCCTAGATGCCTTAATTTTATGAGGAAAATAAATTATAGATTAAGGTCAAAATTTTAATAAATTATTAAATATATTAAAAATGGAAATTGTAAGAACCCATTACACTAAATGAGATTACTCAAAATATAAAACAAAATCAATCACTAATTAATCACATACCCTAAAATATGGGTAAATTAAAACTGATTTCAACGTCAACACCCATTCAGAAACATTTGCATAAGAGCCCAACATCTTTCTTATATCCATACTATGCCAAGAATTTGATACAAATTGTTCTATCATCTTAGCCACCACATATATACACAGGAGAACAATATTCATATACACCACACAAATAAGTATTAAAATGCTAACAAATGTCTGATTCGTTTGAAACACCATATACAAACTTTTTCTCTCCTGGACCTGAGAATACAAGGACGACTCTAGGACACACTAGACATCTAATCAACTTTATCAAAGATTCATTACTATAGCTCCTATTTTCTGCCACATGTTTGTTTTTGTCACTTCTGATTACCTTAAAAAATGTGGCGAACCACAAGGGTGAGACCCATGTCCTAGTAAGAAATATAACCTCCAACAATGTTTATTGATTACAATATTTTTAATCAATTAAATAGTTAAGTAGTTTAATCAAAGATAACAAATAAGATCAGAAATATTGATGATTAAAGAAATACATAAAGGAGTAGATAATAACTATCATCCTTAGCCAGACTATCATCCTTTATCTTGTTGACAATATAAGCAATTCAATAGCATATACAGTTCTAGCATCATGAGCACGTCTAGTAACATAGCATATTTAACAACATGAGCATGTCTAATTGGTTGAACATATCAACATCATAAGAAGATCTAACAACATAAGAACAACTACATGGATAAGTATAATTAGCAGTATATGCATCTCTAGTTACAAAGGCATGGCTAGCATGCTAAACATAACTAACAACATGAGATAGTTAGCATCATGATTATAATCAGCAGTAGTAGTATAGTTATCAACATAATAATGGCTATTGTATGTACACATCTACAATCTTAATTATATCCAAAACATAAGTATATTTACTATATCTTAATTGCACTAAGAATCATCTTTATGTAAAGAGAACAAACAAGGGTTATCATCCAATGTGAAGCGTCATGTATAACCCTAAATAGATATGCTATACAAATGTATTACAACTTTTATTATGCCCTGAGGAATTTGAGGATACCACTCAAAATCCAACTAACCACTACGAAGTCGAAATTAGTGCCATACAAGATCTATGAAGAGTCGGACTCCTAAGATCTTCTCCGCCCCCGATCAGTACGGGTCCGCCACAGCGACACATAAGGTCAAGCTGCTAATAGCCTAGTCTGTCCTTAGTACAGGTCACGACACTAGTGAAAGGAGGTGGGTACACATACCCTACCATCTGAGGTACAACCGCAGTTGTCATCCAATCTTGTCACATATATAATCACCGAGATACAACCACAACCATTCTCAATCACGTCAAATGTATGAGTCATGTCCATAGCCAACCTCCACAATCTGCATTGTGGGTGACAAGGATATATCCTCAACTTTCCACCCCCACATACTCAATAGTATGCGCTCCGAGTTTCCCTTAGGAATACTCATTTCACCATCTGGCAAATTCTGACACTCAGATGGATATATGGCACATGGCGCTACATGATTAGAGTTTTACTTGATTAGTTATGCCAATTGGGTGAATTAAGGCTGCATCAAACAAGTGGACATATAAACCCTAATTCACTTCTATCAAGCATATAAATATCACAACTTTGAAAAGATATAAAATGTATGAAACATAATTTGTCATCTCATCATCACATGATAGTATTCACTTTCCATTCATGAGACCACACTAGTCATCATACTATCACAATATAATATTCTTTTTCACAATATCATAGGGTATAAACCCTTATCAACATAAGAGGATTACACCTCATTCATGGATCAACCATGCCCAAAGGTCATTAATACCATAATATTATTCCCTGCAAGATCATCATTATTTTTACATTCCTTATAACAAGGCTCAACAACATCGCTTATATATAATACACCAGATCAGCACAATATTGCATTAATGAACTAGGTTATACTCATAAACAATCATAGCATGGTTATATTAACATTAAGAACATTCCTTTATTACATCAACATTCAATGAATCTAGATATGATTAGCTCTCATCATATTCATAATGCACATGTTTAGCATAAGAAAGTATCAACCATTTGGTTATGATAACCACAAATTAACATACCAAGGTTATGATCATGTTAAGGAGGTTATTCACCATCATTCCATCATATAAGAATGTTAAACATTAATACTCATCTTTATCTATTTGCATTAGAGTTAGGTTCAACATGATAAATTATATCAATGTTACTAAATAGCACTCATACCCAAACCCTAACTCACAGCATCCCCATTGGATCATGGATGCATAAGATGAAGCATCACCATCACATTCCATACCATTCTCAAGTATGAACCCACACATAAATCAAGGTATAACGATTGGGTTATAGAATACTAGGGTTTCAACAACAATAACAGAGTACTTCATGATTGCATTATTCATTCAAGGACTATTCATACCCAATTACCATCATTTAGTTATATTAAAGCTAGGTATAACAAGCTATACCTCATTAGGGTTACATATAAAAAAATATGGTTATCATCCCTTCTATTCATATGAGTGAATAGGTAAGACTACCTTATTAAGTGTAACCCTCCATTTGTTCCATCATCATTCAACATGTATCACCATACCACAATGTCACCCAGAACCATTGGATGTTTAAAAGGTAAGACCTTTGGTTGTTTACATAAGTAAAAACCTTAGATAAACCGCCTATAAAGTCCTTGATTTGTTCTCTAGAAAGAGTCACCATTTAACCGTAGACATCCCTTGATAAACAACACATAAAAGTTCCATTGAGAGTAGGGTGAAAACCCACAATCGACTGTTCAGTTAAAACAAGTCGTCCATTATCAACAAGTAAGCTCCTTAAGTTGATCATATAAAGGAAACCATATAAATCCCATTATTAGGACCGACATATTATATTATCCATAATTCCACTTTGTTGGAGGAATAAACATTATATCTTGACCATTGGGTCAAGTTCATATATTAAAACCATCAATTACAGTATAGGTTCGACCATTACATCAAGTGACCCAAGAAACCATTGGTCTAAGGCTTAATTGATGCTAAAAAGATATGATTAACTCACCATAGATTTTAGAGACCTGATCCACCATTATTAGTGATCATTTAATCACTATAGGTTGTTAGATCAACACTATATTCATTAATCAATATCAAATATTAAGTTGATTTCATCATTGATTGATAACATCAGTAAGGTACTTAATGGTTGATCACTATACTTCTAATTGATCCAAAAACTGACCTAAGGGGGTGAAGATAGGTGGTCACCATCATTTGACACCCTTGATCACGTCCATGAGTTGTATGAAGACAACACCATAGGGTTGTTCCAATGGTACCATCATCGTGTCATGGTTTATAGAAGAAATCAGCTTTAAACCCTAAAATTGACCATTGTTTGATAGGTGCTTAGCACCATATGTTGTCTAAACAACCTGATCCAAGTCATATAATACCTTAGGAATAATGTACACATGATAAAATGTTCATATATAACTGAAATAAGAACAGGAAACATTATAACAATCGAAATCCTAGTCAAACATAGCTTTTTAGTGCATGGATCATCATTTTCAAGGAAGAACATGATCTAGAAAGCTTATGGTAAGCAATAAACTTGGAGCAAGTTATAAAACTTGCCTCTAATGAGAATATAAAACCCCACACAGAAGAAATATGGAGCAGGTAGGGTAGAAAATCCAAGAGTAAGCTATGAATTTGTCCATCTAGCACCTTTATTCATCAAATGAGCAAACCCTAAACATAAGGAGCAAGAAAGGTAGGGTTTTAGAACTTTAGAGCAAATTATACCATGGAAAAGAAAGGTTCTGACCTGGAGGAAGGTCAAAGGAAGGAGAAGAGAAATAAAAACGGAGAAGGAAGGAAGAAAACAACTTGCCTTGGTCTAATTCCCTAGAAGATGACCTTGGAAACCCTAGGTAGGGCTAGATGGAGCCCTAGGAGACCTTCTTCTCTAAAAAGGGTTTTTCTTCTACCTTAGAGCAGTTGGTTCCACAGAAAAACAGAGTGAATTCATTTCTCCAGTTTAGGGGAAAGAAAAAGCAAGCATAGTTTCGTATTTGGGCAAGGAAGAGGTAAATATAGCCCATGGATAAGGATAGAAGCAAGCATGAGGTGTAAAAGTAGCTTCCCCATGTGTTTATGGCCTTAAACTATTGAGAATATACAAGAACACACACAAGAATCTCCCCCACCGTCCATATTAACCTGATTAGATTTCCTTTGTCGAAATTCCCAACCAATCACATAATTCATTAGTTGATAGCTACTAAAAGTAGCTAATCTGTGAAGGGGTAAACCCTAAAATACCCTTGATGAAAACACCTTCAAACCATGGCTCAACTAGGAACCCTATGGATAAAAAATATCAATAATTATAATATAAAATCTAATGAACATAATGTAAGTGACAAATTGCAAATAAAACCCCTCAATTGGGTAAATTGCAGAAAAGTCCAAAATGTACAGAAAATTGCATAACTTGTTCAAACAGTGTCCAAATTGGACCAAATTTGAAACTTAAGCTTGTCTTATGATTTCAAAACATATAAAAAGGTTATATTAGGGTTATAAGAACTCAATTATTGTAATTAAGCTCATTCAACTCATTAAGCAAGTTCATGGGCCTTACAACTATAAACCCCTAACATGGGTTTCGCCCCCAAAATCCAAGGTAAACAAACATGGTTACTTACTTTGAACCTCATCCTATTACCTTCACATGGTTACTTGCATATCATGGTGATGTCATATAATTCATACATATATCCTCTTGGGTCAGCACAAAAATCCCCACCTAAGAAGACATTCACATTATTGAATGTAGAAACTTGTTGTGTCATCTGTACAACTCTAGTAGTAATGTTCAGCTTTAAATTCTAGCTGTCATCCTAAAATTATATCTATTATATCAACATATTACTCAATAGTCATACTTTCTAGCTTTTTACCAATCATGGCATGTATCCCACACCATTCCTTGAAGCATAAAAAAGGCAATGTATCCATCTTTTTTTTTTTTATATACTAACACTAGATCTCTTATCAGTTCTTTTTTCAGCATCAAAAGAAATGTTGATGCTAGCAGCTGTCATTCCATACAATAAAACATCATTCCTAGTCAACCTTGTTAGGGGTGAAACAACAACACTATCTTCACCTTACTAGTATTTACACAACCTACTTAGAAGACATATCATGATCCCATAAAGAAATTTAATCAACCCCATCTCACTCTTATTCTCATAGCTATTGCTTCTTCGGAAACCCTAAGGTTTTTGAAGAAATATTGATCATATTTTTGACCATATTTGAAACACTTTGACATGTCATCATTCAAAGCTTGCTACAACTTGTAAGACATTACTTGAACACTATGTTCCTCCTATTCATAAATTCTATTGGTACATTGGTTAGTCTAAAGGACATAACTCTAAACTCATCATGGTCATGTGAATTATGTCATCCAATCTAACTCTTATGCATTGAGATTTGATCATAGGTTTATCTTAAAGGAACATAGTATCACATATCTATTAACCAACAAACCATCTATCCTTGATAGTGGTCTTGCCCAGCTATCACTGAACCATACACAACATTATAGAATCACTTTTATTTTTCCTTCCAAACAACATTTAGAGGGTCATCATCAAATCTCTCTCCCTCTCTCTCTACGGAAGAGGAATTCTTGGAATGTTCATTTAATAAACATCTCCAACCTTCACATATTTCTCGTATTATTAATACATCTTGGATACTAGGATTCATTACCTTGGTATCCACCTCATGTTCTATAAGCAACTCACATCCTTATATCATCTAATTTTACCAACATAACAAATATCAAGACATATAAGAGGTGTCTTCCTAATTATTGGAAGGCTCAAAAGCAAATTCATCACAAACTTTATGATCTTGGAACCATAGTCCAAACAATCTTATGCTATAATAAGCTACCCCCCTCATGTTTACAATGAATCCACACATACCAAGTGACAATGATCCACTTGAAAGTTGTTCCCTAGAAAGGAAACACACAAAGGGAAACACACTTTCCACATCATAGAAACATCGTTAAACGGTCACTAGCAAAAAGGTAACGATTCTATTTTCATTATGCATGTTACAACTTCTTATGTATCATTTTACCTTTTTCATTTTGGGTTCCTTTCCATTAGCATAGGAATCATCATGATTAACGTATCTCATTATTCCTTCCTTTATGACTATTTATCCCACTTGGGTATGTTATCTTATTTTATTATGTTTTTTAACCACTTATTAAAAGGTAAATCATCATATTCCACATTTTCTTCATTAAACACGGTTCATCTGTCTTAATTTCTTTCAATCGCCATGCTTATTTTACATTAACACTTTCTTACACACATAGGTTGGTCTGAGATTAACTCAGGTTCCACCTTATTCCTTTGTCGTTGTTCTCATTTATCTTCTAATTATATACTTATCATTGGAGTTCTCTCCATCTTATGTGGATTTCATACCTCAAATCACTTTATAAGCATAGACTTATCTGTCTTTTACTTTATTTTCTTCTTGAATCACATCTTAAAGAACTCCTCTTTTCCTTATTTGTATTCAGATTTAGATTTCATGGTGTTGTATCTTTCTCATATAGTTACCAAACATTCAAGTTTTGATAGATTATGATGCAATTCCCATCTTCTTTAAGATAGGATTGAGATATTCACACCATGATTTGTTATTCGTTATGCTCTTTAGATTGTCTCAAAATGACTACTTGATCAGAGTAATAAAAAAGATAACAATCTAAGAGTTCCATACTTACCTTTTCTTCAATAATTGAATACATGGCCAGGGCACCCAAATGCTGAGATTAGGCAGTATGCACCATATTTTTATGTCATATTCCTAACTTAGACATCATCCTAGTCCTAAGTCCTCGTGTCCCTATAGACTCAGTGAACCTAAAGCTCTGATACCAACCTGTGAGAACCCGTTACACTAAATGAGATTACTCAAAATATAAAACACAATCAATCACTAATTAATCACATACCCAAAAATATGGGTAAATTAAAACCTATTTCAACGTCAACACTCGCTCAGAAACATTTGCATAAGAGTCCAACATCTTTCTTATATCCATAGTATGCAAAGAATTTGATACAAATTGTTCTATCATCTTAGCCACCACATATATACATAGGAGAACAATATTCATATATGCCACACAAACAAGTATTAATATGCTAACAAAAGTCTGATTCATTTGAAACACCATACACAAACTTTTTCTCTCCCAGACCTGAGAGTACAAGGACGACTCTAAGACACACTAGACATCTAATCAAATTTATGAAAGATTCATTACTATAGCTCCTCTTTTCTACAACATGTTTTTTTTTTGTCACTTCTGATTACCTTAAAAAATGTGGCGAACCACAAGGGTGAGACCCATGTCCCAGCAAGAGCTATAACCTCCAACAACATTTATTGATTACAACATTTATAAGCAATTAAATAGTTAAACAGTTTAATCAGAGATAACAAATAAGATCAACAATGTTGATTATTAACAAAATACATAAAGGAGTAGATAATAACTATCATCATTAGCCAGACTATCATCCTTTATCTTGTTGACAATATAAGTAATTTAGTAGCATATGTAGTTCTAGCATCATGAGCAAGTCTAGTAACATACCATAGCTAACAACATGAGCATGTCTAATTGGTTGAACATATCAACATCATAAGAAGAGATAACAACATAAGAACAACTACCTAGATAAGCATAATTAGAAGTATATACATCTCTAGTTACAAAGGCATGGCTAGCATGCTAAACATAACTAACAACATGAGATAGCTAGCATCATGATTATAATCAGTAGTAGCAATATAGTTATCAACATAATCATGGATACTGTATGTACGCATCTACAATCTTAAGCATATCCAAAACATAAGTATATCTACTATCTCTTAATTGAACTAAGCATCATCTTTACGTAAAGAGAACAAACAAGGGTTATCATCTAATGTGAGGCGTCACGTATAACCCTAAATAGATATGCTATACGGATATATTACATCTTTTATTATGCCCTGAGGAATTTGAGGATACCACTCAAAATTCAATTGACCACTGCTAAGTCGAAATGAGTGCCATATAAGATCTAGGAAGAGCCAGACTCCTAAGATCTTCTCCGCCCACGGTCAGTACAGGTCTGCCGCTGTGACACATAAGGTCAAGCTGCTAATAGCCTAGTCTGTCCTTGGTACACACTACTACAGAAATAGCCTTTGGCGTCAGTTTTTTAACCCCCTTTGACGACGGTTTTCAAGCGACGCCTATGTGGGCGCCGCTAAAAGTCAAACTCTTTGGCGTCGATTATATATAGTTGGCCGACGTCGATAGGGTTCGCGCCACAAAAAAGGGCACCACCTAGGACACTTTCGGCATCAGTTAACAACTAAAAAACCGATGCCATACTCCCAGACGACATGGCCGTGCTTCGCTGCACGGCCATGTTTAGTACTATAGGCGTCGGTTTTATACTAATACATGACGCCTGTTCCACCACGGCCGTGCTTTTCTGCACGGTCGGGTTGTTTGTCACATTCGGTGTCAGTTTTATCCCATAACCGACGTTGTATTCCTTAGGCGTCGGTGTTCTATAAATAACCGACGCCTATACTTTAATTTTTTTTCTTATCAGTTTGCAGGCCTGCTGTGGCTGGTCAGCAGGATGAGAACCTGCAGTTCAGTTTCCTAAACTGTAGGTTTATGACATCCATTGATATCAGCCTACAAACAGGCCACAAATCTGCAAAATCAACAAATATTTTTTCACACAAGTAGATACATTCAGACATCAATTCAATTCTCACATTCATACATGTAGAAACATTCAAATACATGTAGAAACATTCAGACTTGTATAAACATTCAGAAATATTTATTTACAAAATATCATTCAGCATCCCAATTATATCTTACAATCGCCACTGCTTGTATGGCTTTTTCCCATTCTTCTCTTATTTCATTTAATGCTTCCATCGTTTATGGATCATGTACCTTTTTTAAGCATTTACCTATAGTGTGGTCAATTTTAAACACCTGCAAAGAGAATGATGTATATATATAAGTAATAATATAAAAATAAGATTAATATATTTCATACTAACTAATGAGACTATATATAATACCTCATGTATGGTATTAATATCCAATGTGGCATGTCGGATAATCATCTGCATAAATAGCATCACATAGTATGCGCATGCCCAGCCGTTGTCTTGTGTAGCACACTATAAATTGAAACATACAAAATTTTAAAAAAGTAAACTTACTTGACACAAGGTATATGGATGTATAAACAAGATCTCACATGTTTCTTCTTGGCTTATGTGGCATTTTGTTACAGTGGCAGGTGTTACTCTCCTCAAGTATCTCCCTCAGCCCCTCCACAGACTGGCAGTGTATCATGTTACTTTAGTATATATGTCCTGGCATGAACTCAGTTGTTCCTCACCTGCCTACTACCATTCCCTCACAGACTCCTGTGCAGAGAGGGACATTCCAACTCGAGATATCATCTTCCGTTTCCTCCTCCGCAGCAATATCCTCATCTCTGAACGTTTCTCATAAGATTCTGAACCCTTCCGTCCATCTACTACATCGAAGCCATGCTGCAGTTGAACCCTTTCGCCGAGCCCTACCCGACCAAGCAGGCGTCGCCTGAAGCACCACCACCATCGTCGTCTCCACCTCCATCACAACTTGCTGCACCAGTCCTGGCAGTTTATCACCCCACATGTCTTCCTCCCCAGTTCCTGCCACTAGAGGCGCTCCCGCAGCACCCCCATCCTTTCTTCCCACACAGATCCTTGATATGTCCTACGTTTTATGCCAAACCATGCGGGATGTACCCTCCGATACCCACTGAGAAATGAGGGTCGACAACTTGGTAGGACAAGCGAACCCGCTACTCTATCCTCCATATCAACTGGGGTCAGCCGTTGAGGTGTACGACGCCTCCATGGGCGTCCACCAGCAAGTGGTCATCTCCCGATCATCTGATGAGATAGTTGTCTCTTGCTGTTTGAGATAGTTGATGTAAGACTTTATCTTCAAACCACTTAGTAAAAGTCTTATTATGCTCTCTAGCAGGCCACATTGAACTTGCTCGAGGATGTTGTCTCTTGATGAAATTGGTATGTTCCTCGATATAAACACTCACTTCGTCCATGTTGTGTAAAATATAAAAGTGAGCTTGTTCCAACTGCTCACAGCTGATTACTTTCACCCGTGATCCCAAAATTCCTTTGCCCTCCTCAATATTCTTATCATTAATAGGAGTGGTATTACCACTCAGAAAGTCATTGCAAAAATCCATAACATCTCTCGCCACATAACCTTCAATAATACTCCCTTCAGGCCGATAACAGTTTCGAACATCACCTTTAAAAATGCTCATGTATTGTTTAAAGGGATACATCCAATGCAAGAAAACTGGTCCCGACATTTTCACTTCCCTAGTCAAGTGGACAACAAGATGTACCATGATATCAAAGAACGAAGGAGGGAAATACATCTCAAGCTGACATAGGGTAACAACCACTTCTCTTTGCAAATTATTGAGAGTATTAGGGTCAATAACTTTGTTGCATAGACTGTTGAAAAAGAAACAAAGTCTGGTGATTGCAAACCTTACATGCTTCGGCAATATAGATCGAATTTCCACGGGAAATATTGGTTGCATTAGCGTGTGACAATCAAGAGATTTAAGACCTATCAACTTTAGATCTTTCATTGATACCAATCTACGGATGTTGGATGAGTAACCATGTGGCACCTTAACATTTAATAAGAATTCACAAAAAGCTTTCTTCTCCTTTCTAGACAACGTGTAACAAGAAGGATGTAAGTATGTTCTTTTATTACCCATTTCACATAATTCTGTTAATTCTGACCTTATTCCCATTTCACATAGGTCCAGTCTGGATTTTATCCCATCTTTAGTCTTACCTGGTATATTTAACAGAGTACCAATGATGCTATCACAGACATTTTTCTCAACATGCATTACATTGATACAATGCCTGACTGTCAAAGAACTCCAATAAGGAAGATCCCAAAATATTGACTTCTTCTTGAATGAAGAATTGTCACTCCGTGTGGCCATACTACATTGTGATTTCTTACCAAATTCATTGACAATGTCTTTTACTCTTTCATAAACAACATCCCCTGGTATAGGTTTAGGTGCACTCCGTTCATCATTCCATCCATTGAATGCTTTGCACTTCCTACGATACGGATGGAATTTTGAAAGAAACCTTTGATGACCAAGATATACAGTCTTGCCGCCATGTTTTAGTCTTATTGAATCAGTGTTTTCTTCACATATAGGACACATATTAGATCCTTTGATACTATATCCAGACAAATTCCCATATGCTGGAAAGTCATTAATAGTGCAAAACAACATAGCGTGCAAACGAAATGTCTCTCTTCCTGAAGCATCATAGGTCATCACACCTTCAGCCCAAAGTTTCTTTAAGTCATCAATCAGAGGTTCAAGATAAACATCGATATCATTTCCGGGTTGTTTAGGGCCCGATATCAACAACGACAGCATAACATACTTATTTTTCATACACAGCCATGGAGGAAGATTGTATATAACAATCATGACTGGCCAAGTGCTATGTTGGCTGCTCAATGTCCCGTACGGATTCATCCCATCTGTACAAAGCCCAAGTCTTAGATTCCTATCTTCTTCACCAAATTTGGGGTACAATAGATCAATCTTCTTCCACTGTGGGGAATCAGACGCATGTCGTAGGATCCCATCATTATTTTTCTTAACATCTGCATGCCACCTCAAATTATTTGCATCTTTCGGATTTGCAAACAAGCGTTGAAACTGTGATATTATAGGTAGATACCACAACACCTTGGCAGGAGAACCAGTTTTAGACTCCCCCGAAGTCATCAATTTATATCGCGACACACCACATTTTGGACAATCTTTCAAATCTACATAGTCCTTTTGAAATAATACATAATCATTCAGGCATGCATGTATCTTCTTGGCCTCCATTCCCATTGGGCACAACATTTTCTTTACCCGGTATGTTGAGATTGGCAGCTCGTTTCCTTCAGGAAGCATTTCTTTCAACAAAGTCAACAATGAAGTGAAGCTTTTGTCACTCCATCTATTGTTAGCTTTCAACTTATACAATCTCAACACAGTGCTAAGCTTCGTAAACTTAGCACATCCTGTGTATAACGGTATCTCAGCATCATGCACAATGTTTCTAAAGATAGGAGGTGGATCGGTGTGCTCTACCCTACAACTATCCAGCATCGCATCAACGATGTCTACTGGAACTTGTTCGTTCACATCTACGTCATCGGAGGCAATTTCTTCTTCCACCCAAGCACTGCTATCGACATCTACTGGTTTCAAGTTTGAAATCTCTCCATGCCAGTGCCATTCTGTATAGCCTTGTACAATCCTGTTGCACATGACATGACTTTTGATTTCCTTACCAGTTTTGACTTTCAAGTTGTTACCGCAATGCCTACATGGACAGTCGAACCTATCTGTAGGTTTTTTCCTATGTTCCTCGGCAAATCTAATAAACTGATCAAGACCAGATATAAACTCTGGGGTGCAGTGATTGCGAATGGACATCCATGATCTATCCATTCTATGATCAAAGAGAAAACAAGTATATATTAGGACAAGATTAGGGTATACACTTACATCCTATCCAAGATTTACTCCTATTATCTACAATGAAGTTGGACTCCATACAAACAGTATATAATTTAGTGATTGTTCATTCTAATTTATACCAATGTACAAGTAATATAAAGAACAATGATTGTTCACTTTCTAGGCCAACAAACACATGTGATGTCATTTATATATAATAAATGTGTACCACCTATCCCATCCTTGAACACCTAATCTCACTAGTAAGTGTATAATGTGTATTGGGTTTTCAAGAAAATTTCGGCAGCATTTCCCCGCTGTTCTCTAAGTACATATGTACTTAGAGAACAAACGAGGAAATGCTACCAAAATTTTCTCGAAAACCCAATACACATTATACACTTACATCCTAAGTGAGATTAGGTGTTCAAGAACAATCCCAAACAGGGGACTATCCAAGATTTACTCCTAATGAGTAAATCTTGGACGGGTTTCTAGGCCAACAAACACAATAATAGATATGTACATGTTAGGTTTCATCACAATTGAATTAGGATTAGAAGCACAAATATATTAGAAGCAAAAATATATGCAAGAAAAAGATTTGTTTGTATCCTAGAATTTACATAAAGCATTACATATTGATTTGTTCATATCCTTACCAACAGCAAACACGACCATGGTTGTGCTGCCCAGCACGGCCGTGGTAGGCCATTCTTCTCAGTTCTCAGTGAAAGAAGTAGAACACTAACTAGTCTTTAACGAAGGTATCTCACTGAATTTGCAGGTAACCGTAGCCAAGTGGCTAAGGTGCTTAGGTTTTGAAATCAAAGCAGCAAGCAGAGCAGAGCAGTGGGCGGCAAGGAAGAAGACAAGGAAGAAGGTGCTACGGTGAATACCTGGAGAGAAGAACAGTAAGCAGTGGGCGGAGCAGAGAAGCAAGCAGCGAGCAGAGCAACAAGCAAGACAGCGCCGTAGTAGGGCGCAATGAGGAAAGGCGGCGCGGAGGCGACGCAAGGAGTAAGGTGGCAGGCGGCGACACAGAGCAGCAGCAGGGATCATCGGCGGCGAGCGAGAAGCAACAGGCACCAAGCGGTGATTTTGGGAGAGCGGCGACGAGCAACGCACAGGAGAATCATGAAACAGGAAGAAAGGGGGAAGAGTCGGGTGATCAGGCCTCTATTAAGTTGCTCAACGACGTCGGTTATCTACAACACTGACGCCTATTATTCTTTCACGTCGGTGGATAGTAAAAGACCGACGCTTAACTAGACAACCCTTGCCTCTAATTATTTGGCGGGAACCATTATCAGCATCGGTTATTTAAGGATAACTGACACTGAAAGTGGGACTTTTCGTGCAACTTTTCATTTTAAATAGGCGTCGATGAGTAGTTAAAACACCGACACTGTAGGTGACCTAAAATGTATTCGCTCGAAAATTGGATTTCGCGGGCGATTTTACGCGTCGGTCTGTTATACGCAATCGATGCCGAATACAAAGCGGTACCCGTGTCTGGCTGGTCTTCGAATATAAACATTTGTTTTTCTAAAGAACCGACACCTAATAGTATAGGCGTCGATTTTCCTCAATAACCGACGCCCACAAAAGCGACACTGAACGCTGTTTCTGTAGTAGTGACATGTCATGACACTAGTGAAAGGAGGTGGGTACGCATACCCTACCATCTGAGGTGCAACCACAATTGTCCTCCAATCTTGTCACATATATAATAACCGAGACACGACCGCAGCCGTTCTCAATCACATCATATGTATGAGGCATGACCATAACCAACCTACACAATCTGAATAATGGATGACAAGGATATATCCTCAACTTGCCACCCCCACATACTCAATAGTATGCGCTCTGAGTTTCCCTTAGGAATACTCATTTCACCATCTGGAAAATTCTGACACTTAGATGGATCTATGGCACAGGGTGCTACATGATTCGAGTTTCACTTGATTAGTTATTCCAATTGGGTGAATTAAAGCTACATCAAACAAGTGGACATACAAACCCTAATTCACTTCTAGCAAGCATATAAATATCACAACTTTGAAAAGATATAAAATGTGTGAAACATAATTTCTCATTTAATCTTCACATGATACTATTCACTCTACATTCATGAGGCCACACTAGTCATCATACTATCACAAGATAATAATCTTTTTCACAGTATCACAAGGTGTCAACCCTTATCAACATAAGAGGATTACACCTCATTCAGGGCTCAACCATGCCCAAAGGTCATTAAGACCGTCATACTATCACAAGATATAAATCCTTTTCCCAATATCACAGGGTATTAACCCTTATCAACACAAGAGGATTACACCTCATTCAAGGCTCAACCATACCCAAAGGCCATTAAGAGCATCATATTATTCCTTGCAAGATCATCATTATCTTTGCATGCCTTATAATAAGGATCAGCATCGCTTATATATAATACACCAGATCAACACAATATTTCATTAATGAACTAGGTTATATTCATAAACAATCATAGAAGGGTTATTTTAACATTAAGAACATTCCTTTATTACACCAACATGCAATGAATCTAGATATGATTAGCTCTCATCATATTCATAATGCACATGTTTCGCATAAGAAAGTATCAACCATGTAGCTATGCTAACCACAAATTAACATCCCAAGGTTATGATCATGTTAAGGAGGTTATTCTGCCATCAATCCATCATATAAGAATGTTAAACATGAATACTCATCTTTATCTATTTGCATTAGAGTTAGGTTCAACATGATAAATTATATCAATGTTACTAAATAGCACTCATACCCAAACCCTAACTCACAACATCCCCATTGTATCATGGATGCATACGGTGAAGCATCACCATCACATTCCATACCATTCTCAAGTATGAACCCACACATAAATCAAGGTATAACAATTGGGTTATAGAATACTAGGGTTTCAACAACAATAACAAAGTACTTCATGATTGCATTAGTCATTCAAGGACTATTCATACCCAATTACCATCATTTAGTGATATTAAAGCTAGGTATAACAAGCTATACCTCATTAGGGTTACATATCAACAAAATATGGTTATCATCACTTGTATTCATATGAGTGAATAGGTAAGACTACCTTATTAAGGGTAACCCTCCATTTGTTCCATCATCATTCAACCTGTATCACCACACCACAATGTCACCCAGAACCATTGGATGTTTAAAAGGTAAGACCTTTGGTTGTTTAGATAAGTCAACACCGTAGATAAACCACCTATGAAGTCCTTGATTTGTGTTCTAGAAAGAGTCAACATCTAACCCTAGACATCCCTTGATTAACAACACAAAAAGTTCCATTGAGAGTAGGGTAAAACCCACAATCGACTGTTCAGTTAAGACGAGCCATCCATTGTCAACAAGTAAGCTCCTTAAGCTGATCATATAAAGGAAATCATATAAATTCCATTATTAGGACCAACATATTACATTATCCATCATTCCACTTTATTGGAGGAATAAACATTAGATTTTGACCATTGGGTGAAGTTCATATATTAAAACCATCAATTACAGTATAGGGTCAACCATTGCATCAAGTGACCCAAGAAACCATTGGTCTAAGGCTTAATTGATGCTAAAACTATATGATTAACTCACCATAGATGGTAGAGACCCAATCCACCATCATTAGTGATCATTAAATCACTATAGGCTGTTAGATCAATACTATATTCATTAATCAACATCAAATATTAAGTTGATGTCATCATTGATTGATAACATCAGTAGGGTATTTAGTGGTTGATCATTATACTTCTAATTGATCCAAAACCTGACCTAAGGGGGTGAACATAGGTTGTCACCATAATTTGACATCCTTTATCATGACCATGAGTTGTTATGAAGACAACACCATAAGTTTGTTGCAATGGTACCATCATTGGGTCATGGTTTATAGAAGAAATCAGCTTTAAACCCTAAAATTGACCATTGTTTGATAGGTTCTTAGCACCATAGGTTGTCAAAAAAACCTGATGCAAGTCATATAATACCTTAGGAATAATATACACATGATAACATGTTCATATATAACTAAAATCAGAACAGGAAACATTATAAAAATCGAAATCCTAGTCAAGCATAGCTTTTTAGTGCATGGATCATCATTTTCAAGCAAGAACGCAATCTAGAACGCTTATGGTAAGCAATAAACGTGGAGAAAGTTATAAAACTTGCTTCAAATGAGAAGATAAAATCCCACACAGAAGAAATCTCGAGCAGGTATGGTAGAAAATCCAAGAGTGAGCTATGAATTCGTCCATCTAGCACCTTTCTTCATCAAATGAGCAAACCCTAAACATAAGGAGTAAGAAAGGTAGGGTTTTAGATATTTTGAGCAAATTATACCATGGAACAGCAAGGTTCCGACCTGGAGGAAGGTCTACGGAAGGATAAGTGCAAAAAAAATGAAGAATAAAGGAAGAAAACAACTTGTCTTGGTCGATTTCCCTAGAAGATGACCTTGGAAACCCTAGGTAGGGCTAGATGGAGTCCTAGGAGACCTTCTCCAAAATGGGGTTGTCTTATACCTTAGAGCAGTTGGTTCTGTAGAAAAGTAGAGTGAATTCATTTCTCCAGGTTATAGGAAAGAGAAAGCAAGCATAGTTTCATATTTAGGCAAGGAAGAGGCAAATATAGCCCATGGATAAGGATAGAAGCAAGCATGAGGTGTAAAAGTAGCTTCCCCATGTGTTTATGGACTTAAACTATTGAGAATATACAATCACACAAAAGAAGATCCCCCACCATCCCTATTAACCTGATCATATTTCCTTTGTCGAAATTCCCAGCAAATCACATAATTCATCAGTTGATAGCTACTAAAAGTAGGTCATCTGTGATGGGGTAAACCCTAAAATACCCTTGATGGAAACACCTTCAAACCATGACTCAACTAGGAGACACATGGCTAAAAAATATCAATAATGATAATATAAAATATAAGGAACATAATGTATGTGACAAATTGCAAATAAAACCCCTCAATTGGGTAAAATGCATAAAAGTCCAAAATGTACAGAAAATTGCATAACTTGCTCAAACAATGTCCAAATTGGACCAAATTTGAAACTTAAGCTTGTATTATGATTTAAAAACATATAAAAAGGTTTTATTAGGGTTATAAGCATTCAATTATTGTAATTAATCTCATTCAACACATAAACAAGTTCAGGGGCCTTACATAAACTACTACCAAATATGGATTCTTCATGCCCTAACTAGTATAGGTAACAAATTTGGCTTTATTTAAACCTTGTTTCACCACAAACTATATAAGGAAAGAAAATATAATAAATTACCCACAAAATGCTAGTTATATGAGTCAAAACAGTGGATTCACAAGATCAAAGAGCTATTTCATGGTCACACTATCATGCCAATAATCCTATTTCCAAGTTTTGCTTCTATTATATGTGTCTTACTCTCAGTAATTTGATTTTAATCTAATGATGGTTGTGCCATCTTTGTCTTGGTTCCAAGCATGAAAGTCAAGGTCGATTTCTATTGTTGTATGTCTTTCTATCAAACATATTTCTCCCTCTCCCTATATTAAACTTAAATTTAAAGTGTAAACTGCAAGAGAGATATGGACACAAGGAGGAGACTTGCAATTTAGAGTGGTTCCACCCTTTGAATCGAAGGATGTCAGTCCACTACCCAATTATCTCCAATTGGGATTTGCAAGTGATCAATTTTATTACCTCTCAAGGAATTACAATAAATATAGTCACTTCACTACACCTCTTCTTTATTGAGTTGTAAAAGTGACACAAGGAGAGGATGATGGTCCACCTCCACCACCTTGATGCAACCTTAACCTCCTTTAAGTAGCATTAATCACCTTAGATGTAAGACCCCTGGCCTAGATTAGTGCTTGATTTTTCTTGTCTAAGTTTAATAAGATGCTCAAACCTTAATCTAATCATGTTATGAGCTTTAATAACATGTGACATGGTTATGTTTTCAGTTTGGTCTTATTTGGATGGTGTTTGAGCTAGTTTTGCTACATCTATGCTTGTTTTGGACCAAATTGAAATTTATCAGGTTGAGGGTTTACCTTGCAATTTGTCACATATTCGATATGCCTCACATTTTTTAGCATCATGAGTGAGAGTATGACGTTGGTGGGTTCCTTGTTGTGCCTTGGTTTTATGAGGAGAGAAGTGGTGATATCTTGAGTGTTGTTTCTAGGGTTTGCTTGGATGCCCTAGTATGGTCTTGACCATATGTTGACCGTTTGTGTTCTTGGCTTTCCAGAGACCACCTATGTTTCTTCTTGCTTTAATCTCTATGGTCGATGGTGTTTTGTTTACCCTTGAGTTTCCTTTGATTGAAGACTCTTGGAGGTCTCTTTTGGGTCGAAGAGGAATCCTAGGGTTTCATGTGTTTGGTCGTTGGTTTCTCTTCGACCATGAGCCTTTGTGGCCATGTTTCCATTCGACTTATGGTCCTATAGGAACAAGTGAGGTCGATGATCCTTCTCTCTTTAATGAAATTAATGGCTTTTATGGTTTTAATGGATGCATGGTTGATCTTGGGTGAACAAGTGACACCTATGTGCATGACACCTAATCCCTTTCATCTCTCTCTATACTTTTTTTTATGGTAACGACTTATTGCTCTTCTCATTACTATGTAAAAAGGGTATTTACAGGTGAAGAAAAGAGGATTGCCAGGGTGACAATCCAAGGAAAGAAAAAATTATAAGAAGCTATACCAAGAAGGAAAGAAAATATACTATATAAGACTCTGGACCTCCCTCAAACAAGAGGACCAAATCTTCTCCGCAGGTCTGCTATAGTTCTCAAAGATCCTAAAGTTCCTTTCTTTCCATAGTTGAAAAAGAGTAGAGATTTCCATAAGTTTCTTCTCTCCTTGCAGATGAAGGATGTCTTCTAATCTGGAAGGACATCAATCATAACGAGCCAGAAAAAGGGACCATACCCCTTTAGCAAGATTGTAGGTAAACAACAAATGGTGGAGTCATCCTCCATAGAACAACAGAAACAACATCTTGATGCTAAGAAATATCCAAACTTCTTCATGAGTAGAGTCGTGGGAATTCTATTAAGGAAACACTTCCATAAGAAAACTGACCAATTTCTAGGAATGTCTTCCCCCCAGACCCAACTAGCCCAACCAGCCTGAGGATTAGATTTCCTAACCACATTCCAACCATCTCTCAAATGAAAGGTGGTATTACCCCTATAGGATAAGTAGTCATTGACATTAGGATGAATTTTAACATCAGAGGTCTTGTCTTCTAGAACTGAGTACCCTCTAATCCTGGGTACATTCCATTTCCCATCCAGTAGGCAAACACCAACTTTGCAAAATTGTCCATGACCAAGTATGAGAATCAGTTGGTTATCACACACTTCACATAGATCTTTCTTCGAGGTGAGCCAAGGATCTCTCCATAAGAAAAAAGAGTCACCTCGACCAACCTAAAAGTCAACATGTATCTTCAATAGATTTCTGAACTTAAGAAGCTTCCTCCATAGCTATGAAGAACTAGGTTTGCTCTCCACACCCCACACAGAATCAGAGTGAATGTATCTTTCATGGACCCATTTCACCCATAAGGATTCTTTTTTATTAGCCACACCCCAAAGATTTTTCAACATACCTACCTTAGACCAATCTTCAAGAGACTGGATCTACAAGCCCCCTCCTTCTTAGGTTTACAAATGGAATCCCAAGAGATGGTGTGGATATGCCTATGTCCATCCACATCATTCCAAATAAAGTCCTGCATAGTTTTCTCTATGTTCTGGTTAACCCCTTTGGGTAGAGGAAAGGCAGCACTCCAAAACATATGATATGAAGATAGAGTTGAGATGATGAGCTCAGTTTTTCCAGCAAGAGACAATAGTTCACTTTTCCAGTGATCCAACCTCTTCTTCATCTTGTCCAAAAGAGGGGTACACATTGCCCTTGTAAGACTACGAGTGAAAAGAAGAAGCCCAAAGTATCGAACTGGTAGAGACACAATACTAATATTTAAGATCTTGCTAATAGTTTCACTCTTCTCCACTCCTTTACTGAATAAAAGCTGGATTTTCAGGTTATTTAATTTCAAACTAGAGACATACTCAAAATCCTTTAGGATCTCCATAACAACAAAAGCATTATCTTCGGAAGCTTTAGAAAAGATCAATAAGTCATCAGCAAAGATGATATGGGATACTCTAAGATTGGTAGATGCCTTGACAACAGACATGTTCATATTTTTCACAACATTGTTGAACATCATAGACATCCCTTGCATTGCAATAACAAATAGGTAGGGAGCTAGGGGGTCTCTTTGTCTGACTCCATTCCTAGCAGTAAAGGATGAAGAAGGGCTTCCATTAATAAGAACGTGGAAAGATGCAGTTTGGAAGAAAACATCAATCCATTTTAACCAACAAAGAGGAAAGCCCATTTTCTCCATGATGAAGATGATGTAGTCCCTATGGACAGTGTCATAAGCTTTTGAGTGATCTACTTTAACACAAAATTTATTCGAGCCAGAAGAAGAAAAACAACTCAGCATATCGTAGGCTAGCAAGATCGCATCTCCTATAGATCTTCCTTTGATGAAGGCCATGTGATTCTTGTCAATGATCTCTGAGAGAACAAAGCTCAATCTATTCTCCATAACTTTGGTAATAATTTTGAAAACCACATTACACAGAGAGATATGTCGAAAATATTTAAGACAATTAGCTCCAAAAACTTTAGGAATGAGAGTAATAAACAATTTATTGCATTCACTGAGCATCTTTCCAAACTTAAAGAAGTTAATAACAACATACACTACATCATTAGCAAGAATGCCCCCATAGGTTTGGAAAAAGAACCCATTGTACCCATCAGGCCCGAGATCTTTATCCCCTTTAAACTTCTTAACCACTTCATCCACTTCTTCTCTGGTGACAGTCTTGCAAAGCAAATCATAATGATCCTTTGAAATAAAAGGTAGAACCCAAGAGTCATTCCAGAAAATAGTCCCAAAAGGAGTCGAATTGAAAATCCTAGTGTAGTAACCAATGATATGATTAGGTATCTCTTCCGTCTCATTGATAGCTTTATCATTGTCATACAAAATATGAATGCTATTATGAATCTGCTTGGATTTTAGAGAAGCATAGAAGAATGCAGTGTTCCTATTACCTTCCTTCAACCAGATGACTCTTGATTTCTAACTAAAAATACTTTCTTCATCAATAACAACCTTCACGGCTTTTCTTCTCATATCAGCAAGCTCCAAATGCAATGCTTGATTACTAGGTTCGGTGACTACACAATTCAAAGCATCAATAGCTCTAGCCTCCAAATCTCTAGCAACATCGGTGAGATTGCCCACAACATTCTTATTCCAATTAAGAAGATGGTCCGTTAAATGATTAAGCTTCCTATACAATTTAAGCATCGGGGCACCTTCAGGGTGAAAATTCTGCCAAACACTTTTCACAACTTCTTTGAAATCAGGGCGACTAGCCCAGACATTGATAAACTTGAATGGGGTTTCCTTCTCTTAGCCTGATTAAGGTGAACGACCTGCATATAGTGATCACTAAGGAAAATGGGAATAATCTCTCCCCTTAGAGATGGAAACATCGACATAAAAGAAACATTACACAGACATCTATTGATTTTTGAGAGGATACTCACACCTCTTTTGCTTCTGTTGTCCCAGGTAAAGAAGTTCCCCTTAATAACAACCTCCATAAGACCAATAATCATAAGGGAGGAGTTGAAGTCAGACATACTCTTATTAGAAGGAGGGTGTATGCCCATCTTTTCATTGTTGAAACGAACCACATTGAAATCTCCAAGTGTACACCAAGGAAGAGAAGAATTACTAATATCATTTAAGGAATTCCATAAGAAAGTTCTTTCAGCATCATCATTCAACCAATAAACTACAAAGAGGACGAAATGAAGGTTACCAACTATAAATTCATAGTGAATAATCTATTCATTGTCGAAAAGCTTCCTTATGCTCATAGCCTCATTTTTTCATAGGATGATAATCCTTGCATAAGAGTAGAAGTCAGAGTTGGAAATGTGACTTGCACCAGGCCAAATGTATTCAACAGAAGAGCTAACATCATCTTTGACAATTCTAGACTCCAGAATGATAAAGATATCCGCCTTCTTGCTTCTAATCTCCTTCTAAATGCAAGAGGTTTTATTATGACTACCTCTTACATTCCAAGCAACAATCGAGAAGGGACTATCCATTTGACATAGGTTCTTTTTGTGCTACAACACCTGAGTTCCCAACCATGTTTTCTATTAAGGAGAACTTGTTTGGGGTGAGCTTAATATTTTTCATTGTGGATACCAGTTTAGCTATGAACTGAGGTGGGGATTTTGACTTGCGCCTCTAATGCTCCCATTCTGGTGACTGCACTAGAGTAATAACTAGAGAGAGAGAGCTCTAGAAGTCGGCCTTACGTGCATAGGATTCAACTCAATTAGAGATACATTGCTTGCTACTGCAGATTCATCAAAGGTTAGCTCAGGCATTTCTTCGAATGGCTGCTCTATTACTGATACATCCT
This sequence comes from Alisma plantago-aquatica, assembly GCA_963693085.1. Classification (NCBI taxonomy): domain Eukaryota; kingdom Viridiplantae; phylum Streptophyta; class Magnoliopsida; order Alismatales; family Alismataceae; genus Alisma; species Alisma plantago-aquatica. The sequence continues at coordinate 1,820,254,608 of OY856409.1, read as the reverse complement.
CCCTGGCATCACAGAAGACTTCCAACTCCTCGACAGTCTTATCAGTGACCTGTTTAGGATTCCAAATAGATTTATTTATAGGCCTGACTACTTTCACATTCTTGTGGGATAGGTACACATCACATGGAATAGGGTCGTGTCCAAAATTCCCATAGGCTTCGCACTTCTCTGGTTCCCATTCATACTCGAAAGAGATGCTATCTAATTGGCCATCTTCGCATTGGATCTCCAAAGTTTTCGGGAAACTAAAGTCTACTGATATGAGCACCTACATCCTCGCATACTCCAACCTCACAAAATCTGTAGTTAGCTCATTGACTCTCAGTGGTTTTCCAAGAACAAAGCCGATGTAGTTAAACATATATGAGTCTCATAATTCTAACGACAGATCATGGATCTTCAGCCATATAAGGATTTCTATCAGCTTAAGCTTCTCCAGTGGATCACCTCTCTCCCACTTCTTGATGACCAACGAATTTCCAGCCACAAACCAAGGACCACCTTCTACTGTTGTGTTTAAATCCTCCTCGTTTGTGAACAAGACAATGAAAAACCCCTTGCCTCTTGACTTAACCTCTATCGAGCCCTTGACATCCTAGATCATAGTCCAGTTTGGGTTGAGGTCGACAACATACCCAACCACCTCCAGGTTCCATTTCTTTAGATTTCGGTCAACAATGTGCTTGGGGTAGATGAGCTTTCCGTCAACTAGATTAACATTCAGTTTCGATAGCTTGCCCACAACATTCGACTTCTTAGAAGAGACAAGATCTTCCTAGGATTTGGACACTGACGTGACTTGGAACTTCGTGGCTGTGGGGGCATTCTTCTTTGGCCAGATCTCCGATGACTGATCTAGCCTTGATGTGCCTCTGCGATTCCCTTCTCTATCCACTGGCTTTGAAACCACAGTCACCAGAGAAGTCGATTAAGTCTTCTCCCCAATCGCCTGAGAGTTCACCTTCTCTATATCTAGAGCGAGAATCATGTTGGCCCTAACTAGATGTTCCATCATTTCCTCTCTCTCTATCCTTGAGTATATGTATCCTTCTTTTCCGATTCATATGATCCTTTTGCTCTCTTTCCCTCTATCTTCTTTGTATGTCAGCCCTTGGAGCTTGGAGGTGAAGAGAGCTCATCCTTGGACCTTTGGTGGCCGAGCATCTTGCATGTGGCGATCTTGAGTTGGAGCATCTTCTCTTATTGATTTTTTGGTGATCTTTGATCCTTGGTAAGTGATCTAATCTCTCTATTTTGTTTCTTTGTAAAACCCTACCTCTTTCTCTTCTCTTGGTCAAACCCATGGTTCTCCATGGTGGTCTTTTGAGAAACTTCTCTTCATAGAGGTTGAATCCATGGTTCCCCATGGTATTACCTAAGTGAGATGAAGATCTTCTCCTTCTTCCTTTCTTTCTCAACCTAGGGTTTTGGATCTCTCTTCCTTGACCTTTAACCTACAATTTTATTCTCTTTTTAGGTGGTGACTAGATTGGTCATGGAGGTGATAAAAGCTATGTTTTTCTCTTGCTTTTGGAGCTTATTGCTTGGAGGTGGTTGCACCATCATCTAAGGTGGGTTATACAACTCTCTCCTATCCTATTATTTCACTTTAGTTCTACATGCAAAGCTTATTCCTAAAATGTGATCACATGATGTTGATAATAATATCTTGTCTAGAGCATGACCTATAATGATCTTGCATGAATTTTCTCCTTTACTTAACCCTAATTCTTATACCCCAAGTTTCATGGATGGTGCATGTGCTAGTTTCACATGCACATGTTTTATGTGGGTTTCTCATCTTACATAAGGTTCTATTTTCCTTAGTTTTTTATGGAGATTTTTATATGCATGTGATGGTTTGGTTTCCCCTATGTTTTGGCGATTGGATTTTTAGGGTTTTATGTGGTGATTGTCTTGATGTATCTCTCTCTTGAAATTTTAGTTTCTTATTGGTTATCCATCTATTTTTATTATGCTTTGTGAGTAGTTTTCTCTCTGATATGTCCTCCATGTTGTGGTCCAAGTAGTTGAAGGCTTCGAGGTGATGTTTGGTCGCTGAGATAGCTTTCCTTGGTTTTGTCTCTTAATTTACCCTTGATCTTCGATCGATGAGCTTATGTGAGATGTTCTTCAGTCACAGACTTTGCTTCCTTCTTTGACCTAGGTACATTGAGAATCTGTTCCATCATTGATCTTGATGTTTACCTTCGACCATGTTGGCTTGTTTCCTCTTCGATCGCAAAAGATGGTGGGCATTGGTTCTTTTTTACTACTGATGGGATGGAGGTGTCTTCGATCATTTGACTTGAGGATGAGCTTCGATCATGAGGACATGTACTCTTCGACCACATAGTTTTGGCCTAACACTCTCTTCAATTGATTGTAATCCATGGACATATGGTTTGTATGTGTTGTATCTAATGATGATAATAATAGACTGAAAGTGCTCCAAAAATGTCAGAAATAATAATGTGTCTAGGGTTTGATATTAAATGTTGTTTGGAATCTCTAATTGGTTACGATATTGAAACCCTAACCATAATATGGGATTATTATGTAGTTGTAAATCTTATTCAAAGTGGTAGTATGCAATGTTGATGCATTGTCTCTCTCTCCTACTTGTATAACTTAAATATAGTAGGTTGAATATACATCATAGTTTGTGAATGTTATTGATTGATGCCCAAAAAGGAGCGGATCCAGAGTAGTCAGACACTTCAGATAGTAACCCAACACTCAAGACCCCACAACTATTATACGTGGTCTGACGTAGTAATCGTGGTCGAACCACATGGACAAGGTTAGTAGGTATTAAGCATGCACAGTCTCACACTCATATACTCTGGATAACAGATGGTTTATAAGGGTGTTCCACAAAGGAACAATAGTTCTCAAACCAAAATAAAAGAAATAAACCAAAGATAAGAAAAACAAAGCGTAACAAAATAAGATGGGAACACATATATGGAAGGGAAACTTGGATTGGGTTTCACCTACTAAGACTTCTCACCAACATGCAAACATCACCTCTCCCTCTCATATACTCCATCAAGACTATAAGCAATCATATAGGTGTCATTTCCTCTCTCTCTCGAGATAAGGATAGATATAAACCCAAGGACAACCTCTCTCTCAAGATGACTATCTAAAAGCTACAAGGAAGAACATATGACCATAAGCTTTAGCATTCCAACATTTTCATGCATTCATACTACTCCATAACACAAGATATTAGTGATACTACTCTTTTGAGGTACCACAATCAAACATCACAAGATGGTAGCTAAGCATACAAGTGAAGCATTAAAACTGGTGCATGGAGATAATCTTGACGAGGGTATATATATATATATATTCAAAAAGGAGAGACAATATACATGTTGGGAGAGACTTAGTGGCTACTCCCAACCCAAGTTAAGAATTTAGCCACACATGGTTACGGGTAGCATAACGACATCACAAAATGATAGATACATCAAGTTCCATGAAGAGCTAAGGGAATTACAGTGAGATGGAAGTGATAGATCTATACAGAGAGAGAAGAACGTGATACGACACAGTAATTCTTCAGATCCAGATCCACGAGGTCAGTGGTGTGGACGTTCTCCTTCTCTCAAAGAAGATGGAGCCTTTAGTCTTCTCTCTCCTCAGCCTTTTGAGATCTAAGACTGATTGGATGGATGGGAATGAGTCTGGAAAATGGCAGCACTTAGTGGTCCTTTCAGATATGATGATTTGATAAGACATGTATGTGGCCTATTTGTAAGTGTTGTCAACCGACTTAGCTCATCAACCACGGTCAATGTTTGATCTTGGTTGAAGCCTGATCTCAGTTGAGGCTTCATTGCCATGTTCTCCTCGGTTAAGGTGGATTAAGTCTCCTTCTCAGTCATGGTCTGGGTGTTGCACCCCTTTGGTCAGACCACTATCTAGGGATTGGTCACAGCTTCATGCCACGAGTGTGTGGACTATGGGCGTGAGGGGAATGAGGCACCGCGGGTGTGAGGGTATTGAGGTGATCTTAGAGACCTCAACTGTGGTGGGGTGATCCCTGATGGTCGAATGGGCCGTGGTCGAAGTGTCGACCGCGACCTTGGCTTGATGTGACCCTACAACCCAGGAAAAAGTGTGTAAGTGAGATACTTGGCATAAAGTGCTACAATAAGTGAAAAAATGTATAAAAGGTATTCTAGGGGAGGAATAAAATATATGTGAAAAGTGTATATAATGAGGTGTTATCAACTCCCCCAAACTTAGAATCAAGCCTGTCCTCAGGCTAAGTGTATGCTAAAAAACATAGAGAAAAAGAGCAAATTTATGTGACAAAATCTATACAAAACTTAACACTACCAAATTATCTCATTCTTGCATCAATACTGTTGTGATATGTTTTCTCAACCCTAAAGTCTCATTCCTCCCCCTTTACAACTAGAGTTGCACAAATTAAACTTCTTGACATTGCCTTTGGTAGAAAAGGTCTCTCCTTCTCAATGTATCACCCCTTCCTACATTAGGTTACCAATCGTACCAAGACAACATCTCCGTGAGGGGTAGCTTTCACACTCTTTCTTTATTTTCTGTTGGCCCTATGCTAATGTGTTTGGGTTAGCTTTAGGCTTTAAGTGTTTTCTTCCTCTCCTAAACTTTCTCACTCACAACTGTTGTAGGGACAGTGTTTCCCTTGGGATTCTGACATAGAGTCAGGTGGTTGTGTGAGTTTCATTCAGGATTGGAGGTGGGTAAGTTTGTCTTCGATCTTCCACTTACGGGTATGACATATATGCATTTATGACTGTAGCAATACACTGGCCGTGGGGAAACTTTTGGCTTCTTTTGGGCACATCTCTCATTGTAATTTTTTCTTTTCTTTTTGGATTTTTATATATCCTCTCTGGCTTTGGTTAGTGGGATTTATGCGGTCTTTTGTGCGGCCAAGCTTCTTTTAGTCCCAAATCGGGGATAGATAGACTCGAAAGAGGTAGTTGTTTCCTTCTCAGTGGAGGTGAGAATTTTCTGGTTGGAGCCGTTAGGTTAGGGTGGTTGGTCAGGAGTATGGATTTGTGAAGTTCTCTAGATTTCAAGGGTTTCATAAACTTAAGGTTGTTGCACACACAATGTCTTACTGCAAGAATGAGATAAAGTTGTATTGGTATGCTTCTCATTTTACTTTTATATGCATTAGTTGCACATATTTTTTCTCTCTATAAGATGATAGCACTATAGCCATTAGCAAGACGTGTACGCTTAGGCAATTGAGTTGAACCTTTTTTGCTTGAAGTCAAAAAATTGCAACGCTGCTTCCCCTGAGTTGAACCTTTTTTGCTTAAAGTCGAAAAAGTTCAACGCAGCTTCCCTTTCGACTTCCGTCGAAGTATGGGAGGTTTTCACAAGCCCCGATGCTCGAAGTGGGCTAGGGTGGGCCACTTCAGAGAATCATATACGCTATTTTCTTTTGCTCTACACAAAACTGTGGCTTATATCTAGATTTCTTTAAGCAAAAAGCAAGAACAGTTTGGCTGGAGCTTAAAATATGTACAAGTTACATTTTAAAAAAAATTGAAAAATTGAGTGGTAAAATGGTGGTAAAATTGGTGGCAAAATTGTACCTCTCTAGCCCGTTTATGACTCCTCACCCAAACGTATCCTTCACCCCGATCTGGGGTGTCAAAATTTGAGTGATACGTATAAACGGGCTTTCTTCATTCTAGTTTGTCAGTGTTGGAGGCCCACTTGGACTCGAGAAGCATGCTTGCATACACTCCTCAGAGTGGATGATATTGTTCGTATTGCATGCCCTCCACCTTTGTATTCAGATTGGCTAGGGCCACCATCCAATCTAAATAGAAGAAGACACAATCATTTGATAAAGGCACCTACTGAGGGCTTCTGTGGTAGAACTGCATCTTCTTGAAGTATTTGCCCATTGTGTTCTTGTACCCTTTGTCGTGGCTTTTCAACATCTCAACAATCTCTTTAGTGCATGTGTAACAGACTGAATTTCAAGGACCTTTTCACAATTTACCCAATTTCAGGATTCTCTTTGCAATTTACCCATCTTTCAAGATTTAGTTTCTTTCTAGTCCTTTTGGGACCTTTTGCATAAATGTCACTTCTTTTGTATCCTTTCTAGCCTCCATGTGCAATTTGAGCCTCATTGAGGATGAAATGTATAATTACCCTCATTTATGTTTGCACAAATAACCCACTTAATGTGATAATGGGGGTTAATAATGCAATATGTCCATTAATAATATATATGTTGTGGATAATGTTAAATTAGTTTTAATGTAGCCTTTTTGGATAAGATATGAGTAATGATATGTGTTTGACTTAATAAATGAGAATAATTCACTTAACTATTTCTCTCTCCTCAAATATAATTTTAATTCATGAAAAGATAGTAATTTGGTGATAATTGATTATTAAAATCAATATGTGTTTGTTAGCTCGAGATTTACTCACATGTTTCATTAAAAGGAGTCCTTTCATATAACTCATACATTTCAATGTGTTAATATACAATTTGATGAGCAAAGATTTATTTAAGGGCCAAAATATGTGTTAAACGTGAAAATAATTATATAGAATCACTATATACATTAATTTGAGAATGTGGCTAAAATTTGGTGTCTTTTGGACCTCATTTGACCCCCCAAATGCATTAAACAAGTTCTTAATAAAGTGTGGCATTACATTAATTAAAATGTCATTTATACACCTCTTTTAAGCCAAAGTCCATTATTTTTTGGACTGTGACGCCCCCCTTTACCCAGCGAGTGCATCCAACGGCTTGTGTGAGCCCAGGACCGCATCCAATGGCTAAAAAGTTGTCTCCTACCTCCGACCAGCCGAACAAACCACCCCCTCAGCCCTGCGGTCTATTCTTCCTCTCCTCTCCACCACTTTGCGAGATTTAACTTGTGTTGGCTTCGTTTTTCTCTGACGAATCGAATGAGCCATGGTTCATCCTCTCCCGTGAACTATATCTCGAATGCCACCGTGCGTCAGCCATGACTTCTCCACTCCTCTACCTCCTCGCTTCCACACACCACCTCACCTATAAATACCACCCTTCCTACCTCTGTTAGACCACAAGCAAGATTTACCTCCAACTAATTTGCCCGAAGCGACCACCTGAAGCTGCCACAAACCCCAACCGATCCCAATCTTGTAGAGATTTTTCATGGATCTAGGAGTGACTAGAAGCAAAATTAAACCCGTATGTACGTTCATATTTCAATTCCCTACGTTTTGAGTATCTATATGCTTAATTTGATTGAGAATTGCGGATTTGCCCAACTTTGCAAGTTGGGACCTTGGCGCCATGTCACTGGCCGGAGGTAGAAGAAGGTCGAGTGGTTTTTATGGTTTTTCCCCTCCGTGCTCTTCAGTTTGCCTTTTTTTTCTGCCCTTTTGGTCTTACGGCCCTCCGCCCCCTTGGCGCTAACCAGCTTGCCCACGTGGCAATTATCTCATTTTCTATTGGCCGAAATTCATAAATTCGTAGAAAATCGCTCGAATGTCAGAAAAATGCAAACAAATAGTTGTTAGAAAGGATTTTTTGAGTAGAATCCAATTTTGTGGTTTTTGAAGCCTGATTCCAAATGATTTTTTGAAGTTTTCCTAAGATACTATTTTGATGATTTAAATGTTCTAAAATGCATAAGCAATTCATTTTAAGTCCAATTTGCAAAATAAAATATGTTTTCCTAATCACTAAAGTCTAATTAATGTCTTGGTCTATGTTATGGGTCTCAAATCAAAGGTTTTCCTAAAAGGTTTAAAAATGGGTTTTTCTTTTTATCTTTATGCTTAACACATTCTAATACATGGTAATAATTGTAACAAGGGAAATATGGATGGTGATACAATCAACTTGATGAAAGTTATGTTTGTGAATCAAATTTAAGGTATGTGAAGCCTATTTCGTATGTGAAGCCTATTTCATATGCGAAGCCTATTTCGTACGTCAATCCTATTTCGTATGTCAAGCCTATTTCGTATGTGAAGTCTATTTCGTATGTGAAGCCTATTTCATTTGTGAAACTTATTTATCAAAGAATGATGAATGTAGAATTTATATGTGCAATCAACCTACTCTACAGTTGGGCCTTTATCCAACCCTACCTTCAATATGTGCTAGCCTTGTTGTCCTCTAATGCCTTTATTTGTCTCTTTACTATTTAATGTTTCTATTGCCATTGTGGCCCACCTATTTGATTCTTCTAATGCCTATGTTGGATCCTTTATTGAAATACTTGGATATTACTTGAATTGCCAATGTTGGTTTACTTATTGGATTACTTGTTGGGTTTTATTCCCATTTTCTATGATGAAACTTTGTTTATATTTCTCACTACTACCAAGTGAACTATTAGCATGATGTATTTTTGGCCAAATGACAATGTAGTGTACATGAGTACAAACCACCCATAGGGCACTAAGGTTTTAGTCCTCCTACCAGGCACTGGGGTTTTAGTCCCCATGTCACATTATATATATTTTGAGGTTTGGGATGTGTAAATTCCTCTCTCCTCTTGGTGTAGGTCCAGTAGGTGACTTGCCCTACATTGATATGACTTTGTGTCTTAATATATTCATGCTAAGTGATTAATTTAGTTGATTGATTATGGCAGTCTTCTCTCTCTTATTCATATACTTGCCTCATTTCTTTTGAAATCTCTTAGTGTAGAGAATCTTTTATATTGCAATGCTTTAGATTATTTAATCATCCTATTTCTCTTGAATAACACATACTTTTTCTCTCTCTTGCTGGGTGATCCCAACCATCCAGGCTAGGATCAGAGTGTGCATCAGAAGATTGATGGACCTTCCTAAGGCTAAGGAGAGAGTGAATATCTAGCATGGACTTAGCTTCCTAAATATATGAAGTTGTTTTTGTTTGGAGACACTTTGAAGTAGTTTTAGTCTTCCTCTACCTAAATCCTTCTATGTATAAAGTTGTACCCCTTTTTGGGAAATTTTGCAAAGTACTCTTTATACATTTTGAGTGAAGTCAAGTTTTAACTTCCATTGCTAAACTATTGATGATTTTATCTACCATGATTATTTAGTAGAGACTATGTCTTTACAGCATGTGGCAGCCTTTTCTTCAGTTGGTGTCTTTGCAATAGTCATGTTTGTCTTTTTGTTCAGTGCAAAGGCTATGTCTAAGCTATTGTATAACACATCAGTCCTTTTGATGACGTTGACTACCAACAAAGTCCAATGATTGTCATGAAGTATATGCTAGAAGATGTAGTCTGGGAGGGACATCACTAAGTGTTCTTGCATGCATTATTTTTCACCTGATCTCTTATCCTTCATAATGTCATCCACAGTAGGAAGTATGCCATATATGCATTTGGCGTATTGTTACCTAATAGTGCTTGGTAGGCCAACATCATGTTGACTGATAGGTGCCCTCCTATTTTTAGTGTATCGCAGAGGTCGTCCTTCAGCACACATATTTTGTCCCTTTCAAATACCCTCTGTTGGCATGCTATCTTCTTTCAAGGACTCCAATATCATGTTTAGGGATTCTAAAGATAGGCCTACACAACTCCATCTGTCAAACTCCTTGAAAGTAGGTGCTATCTCTCCAGCCAGCCCGTATGGTTTCTCTTCAGGAGGATCATCTTTTTCTACTTCACCTTCCTCTGGTTGCCCTGACATGTTATTTGTCTTTATCTTTTACTACTGGAGGCCGTTCAGGTTGTAGCTACTCCAGTGTCATTTTTCCAACCTTGTTTCCATGATGCTGCTCTGTCTAGTTCAGTCGGGTCAATCCACAGGGTCTTGATTGGTTCCCTCTAGGTTACCTTTTCGGATAGAGTGATCTCTTCATTAAGTCTCCACGGTATTGTGTTTGGATGCTTCGCCAGGTCATTGAAGAAACAACGTTCATAGATGACCTTCATTGTATACATACTGTGTAGCCTGTGCAGATCTTCTGTGCATAAGTATTCTAGTGGGATGCCCTTGTTGATGGCTTCCATCATTTGTAATATGATGAAGGTACAATCTCCTGTTCCAGCCTCTTCTTGTAGGACCTTCTTGCAGATTGAGAATAGTTTCCATACTCCCTTAAATCTATCATCTGCTGATTGTATCGCTCTCTATAGACGTAGCGACACTTTTAGTATATCCCTAGCTTCCTTGTCTTTATATATTAGACCAATATTGTCCAGCTTGACTGTGCAACAGTTGAATATTGTCATCTTTCACTCATATAACTCGACGATGATCAGTGCCCAATGTTTTGCATTCCTTATGGGCAGGACCAAATACTTCGTTTCTTTCCTGCTTACCGCCTATTTTAGCTCAGTCACATCAACAACTTTATAGTCTTTGTTGTGTAAGAGTCTTGCTAGATATGTGGTGTCGTTAAACACTAGTTGCACCTTGTTTCGATGTAAGAACTCTTCGAGGAGTGTGGCACATAGTACTTTGAACATCTTCTTGTGTACACGAGCCCTTTTCATGAAGATTCCTCTGAAGTGTTTCATGGTGAGATGTCTACCCTTGTTGTGGTATACAAGGTCAATTCTAGGCAGATTGGCATCCATAATATCTTCCAAGATATGGACATCCCTACATGTTATTATTGATAGTGCAGTCATGTCCATATCCACCATTTTACAAGGTAGAGGAGGGGCCACACCTAATTCTGCTTCCTTGGATGGTGTGCCCCACTTCCTGTCTAGCTCATTTGTGAAGAAAGTGGAGAGCCTACCTTCCTCATCGTCTGAGGTGCCATTATATGTAGCCTTTAGGGGTGCTTCCCTAGTTGGATGCAGACTTTCTATATTTATTGACATTTGGGCAGTCACCTTATCTGCAATGTCCATGGAAATCTCCACAGTTGTATTGTCTTTGATGGTGCTTTCCTCAGACAGTTGTCCTAGTTCGGCAGCATTCAGTGCTGCTAAAGTTGCCTCCATCTTCCCATTGTAAAGATAGTCATTTTGTTCATTATGGACGGGGGATTGTAGGAAGCCACTGTACATGTCCATCCCAGATGTCAGGTCATCCAACAACTTATTTATATCTATGATTTCTCTTGATGTGAGATCTTCTATCGCTATGCTCTCTACTCTGGAGATGATGGCTTGTGTGGGTTCTTTTAGTGTAGCCTTTCTTGTAGTCGGGGTAGTTTGGTCTTCTTCTAGTTCCCCCTTCCCCTTATCAGATTTTGCTTTGTCCTCTTCAGGATTGTTGTTCAAATCGAGCCCCCTTGACAACATAGTAGTTTTCTTCATTTTTTTTTGGGAGTGTCTGACTATGGTGGTGCTTCCTTTGCTTGAGGTTCAACTATCGAGGTAGTTTTTACATTGGCACTTTCTTCTTTTGGTGTTGTACCTACACATGTCCCTCCCAAGTTGTCACTGTCATTATCGTCGGGGTTTGGAGGGCTTGATGAAGCTTGCGATGTTGAGGGGCCTACCACACGCTTTCTCTTCTTCCTATGCCGCTGGCTGTTGATCTCTTTACATTCAGCTTCCAGCTACTGGCGGTCTTCATCTAGGCATCAATGCCCCCTTTGGAGGTTGTTCATTGCCGCCTCATAGCCACTTTTTAAGTGCTCTCTGTCGGCCCGTAGGGCATCCCCCTCTTTCCTGAGGGCTGCCATTTCATCTTTAGTGCTCCCATCATCATGTTCTAGGTGTTTAGCACCCTGAACTGGGGTAGTGCGTCGGTCCTCTCGTTCAGTGACTTCACATGCGTGGTTAGCATACAAGGGTGGAGGTTATGTTTGAATTCAATTCAGATGTTTGATGCATGTGTTGCCACAGTACATCAAACTTATTACCTAGTATATTTTTGAAGGTTGGAGGGTGTGGCGGTTGTAACTCCATGTTTTTCGTGGATGCTCTCAGTTCCTCCGGTTGTGAAGTTGGCAAGGTCGGGTTGGGCACTCTATCCTCTGGCTGTCCCGACGTTTGAAGAATCACTTCCAAAATTTCCGGTTCGGGTACAGCTTCAGAGTCTTTGTGTTGCTGGTCAGGTTCTTGTTTGCCCACCGCCTATTGTTTTGCTGTTGCTGCTTCAAGGCATGGACTTTCCATCACCGTGTCGTCCAGATTCACCTGGACATCTTGCTCTGGTATCACTATGTCAGACTAGCATCCCTCACTCAATTTTGTATCCGCAGGAATAGGGGGTGAGTTTGCCTCCACAGTTGTGGGCTCATCTAACACTTGTTTCTTCTTCTTCTTTACTACCACCTTTCTTCTTTCCTTTGGCTTCTTCATCTCTTTCTCTTTAGATTTTTCTTTATTGCCTTCTTCATCGACTGTCGATGGCTTCTCCGCAGTAGTGCAGATGGCCCCTGAGTACATCTTGTTGATGTCATCTTGGGTGGGACGCGGCTTATGGGTGTCAATACGCCATTTCTGGGAGGGGAAGGAGTTTCTTGGAGTATCTTTGTTTGTAGTAGAGTTTATCTCCCTTCTAAGTTAAGATTCTCATGTTGATGAGGGACTTAATGTCGATCTTTACATGTCCCTTTGTTACTTTGTACTTCATCAACACTTCTACACCCATGAAGTGGTGGGCTATCTTTGCGATCTGGCCTTCCATGCAGAAATCCTTATTCCGTTTAGATTCCCCTCCCATGGCTATTGATATCCTTTCAATTAGAAATTTTCCTATGTTTACTGGCTTCTTTTGCAACATAGACCATATCATAAAGAGGTCTCCCTTGGTTACTCCTCCTATCTTTGATCTCATGTATATCGTATTAGAAGTTATCTTCTGCATTACCCTAATGAAGCATGAAGTGATCAAGGTTGCCTTGAAGTTCTTGGAGCTATGTTCGTCTTCTCCTATCAGGTCTTTCCACATTTTGTGGTTGCTGTATCTGAAAGTTTCTTTTTCTCCAAGTACGGCGGAGTAGGCTTGTTCCTCTGATGTTGTCCCTATGAAGATGGTGTTGAGCATAGACTCTGTAATTGTGTGAGACTTTCCTCCTAGTCTCACCTCTAGTTTGAAGTCTTTGCCCCCCTTTTTACACTCCTCTTCATTTACTGGGACTTTTTTCCAAAGAGGATAGAAATTATGTTATTAGTTGCTTCACAGATGGGGTTTCTGAGGTGCATAGGGTGCGTAGGTTTACACCCTCTAGGAATTTGATGACTTTGTCATAGACTCCCATCCACTTGAAGTCATCGACGTCGAGATACCTTGTAAGCCTGAATACTTTGACTTGTAACATCCAATCTTAATGTGACTAGTGCACAGTGTCCCTTGGCACAAATGTTGCCCATTCTGATTTAGTGTTGATCCCTCAATCTCTTCTTCTTTTATGCGGGTCGTTTCTTTCTCCTACCCTTTTGTTTCCTTTGCAATAGCTATCTACATTTTTTTGTTGCGCTTCACCTCCTTGGGTTGAGCCTTCCTTTTTCCCAGGCCCTTCAATTCATCCTCTATAGGTTGGTACTTTGAAGTTTGTGTCTGAGGCGTACCTTGTGATGCCTCTGACACTTCTGGTTTCTAATGACCCAGAATGCACTAATACTTCACCATTGTCAGCTGTAGTTGTAGTCTCTTTGCTGCTTGCATGCTTGTATCGCTCTTTAAGGCAACTACTATCTTGTCCACAATATGTTCTATTGCATTCAATGACATTTCCCTTTTGAGCAATGAGTCACCAGTTGAGCCCGACATTATGAAAAGTTTCAAATTATATCATTAGCATGGGGATATTAATCTTTAACCCACCTTCATTACTTATTTTATTCTATTATCATGTGTATGTATAATTATGTTGTATTTTTTATTTTTCTCATGACACTGTGACCGTGACCTTTAAACAAAAGATACACCTCAACCATGGTCCAAGCTGTGACTGAGGTATAACTTTGTCAAAAAGTCTATCACTCCATGACCGAGGTGTAATGAACAGAGAGAGAAAGATATTAGAGGGACCAAGGTCAAGAAGCAAATAAGAACAACCACGACCTACGACCCATTCCTTGTCCTTCTATTAACCGCGACCCATGGTCGATTCATAGTTGGCTATTATGTAAGAAAGATACCGTGACCATGGCCAAGAAGATGACCATGAATGTAGTCAAAAGAACATCAACAGGTTCTCGACCGCGACCCGCGGTCAACATGCAACTGATATTTCATTCGATAAACTCCATGGTATGTGGTCATCAAGCAACACTGTGTTCGTGACGATGGCCTAAACTAGAGGTCCTGCTCCATTGAAGGTGATAGAACTAGAGGTTCAAAACCTTGTTTGGTGGGTTATTGGTGGCGGTCGAAGTGGTGGTGTATTCATTCAGGTCGAGCTAGGTTAAGTAGAGAAATTGTGAAACGCAAAAATGAGGGGGAGAAGAGGAAACATTGAGGAACTGGTAAAAGGAAGAGTGAAAGGACTAACACTTGCTTCAGCGGTGTTCAGAAAATAAAAGATAGATGAATACCTCGGTGGTGGAGAAATGACTAAAAATTGATGAAGAAAGGCTTTTGTGGTGGCGATGGTGAGCTCCTTCATGGGTTGAGAACATGATCATACTTGGTCTTCCCTACTTCACTTGGTGTCTTCAAAGAGAATTGGACATTTCGTTCATCAATTTGAGAGAGTCTAAGATTAGGTCAAGAAGAACGAAGTTTTGAGAGTTGAAGTATATATATGATAGGTATCGCGACCTGAGGCGTGGGGAACACCTCGACCACTGTCGGTTTCCTCCTTGGTATGGACTGCGACCATGACCTATCAAGACCTTGAGAGAAAGTGTCACAAATCATGGTGTTTGTCCTTTTTGGGCTAGATTGCCACCGCGACCGTGATCCTGACCATGACCGCGGTCCTTCAAACCAAAACACCTTGAAATCAAAAGCAAAACTTGTGGCTCCAAACAAACCATCTTTGGACAAAAGACATAAAATATTTACACTCTTTTTAGAAGAGGGAAACTGAAATATAGGGAAAACTAGAGGTACTTAGCTCATAACACTAGAGTACAAAATAAAGGAAAACATGAAACATGAAAAATAGTAAAGCTTGGGTTGCCTCCCAAGAAGTGCTTGTTTAAAATATTTAGCTCGACTTTCTCTTTCATCCTATCTTCATTCCATTTGTTGCTGAGTTGGCCTCCCCCAAACAGAGATGTACCTCCTCACAAATGCTTCATCTTCATAGTACCTTTTTACTCTGTGTATGTTTATCTTGAAAGTTCTTGTCTTCTCTCATGATATCTCCATCATCCCTTATGGGTATATTTTGCCACAGAAAATGGGCTTGACCATCTCATTCTAAGCTTTCCAGGGAATAACATGATACTTGAATTAAACAAAAGGACTTTGTCCCCTTTGTGAACATCTTTGTTCTTCAAATGAGAGTCATGCCAGACTTTCATTCTTTTTTATAAATCCTTGCATTTTCATAGGCGTGAAGTCTCAATTCTTCGAGTTCTTGGAGCTGAAGGAACGTTTTCTGTCCAGTCTTATCAAGGTCCATATTCAAAAAAATTATGGTCCATAGAGACTTGTGCTCTAGTTCAAGTGGTACATGACAGGATTTACCATAAATCAACCTATAGGGTGTTATCCCTATAGGTGTTTTGTAAGCGGTTCGGTAAGCGCAAAGTGCCTCATCTAGCTTCATTGACCAATCTTTCCTTATGTGGCCCACAATCTTTCCCAAGATTTGCTTGATCTGTCCATTCGATACTTCCACTTACCTCGATGTCTAGGGGTGGTAAGGAGTCGTGACCTTGTGTTTCACCCCATATTTTCTTAGCAAAGCTTTGAATTGTTTCTCACCAAAATGTGATCCTTCATTGCTTATGGTCGTGTGTGGTACTCTAAAGCATGGGAATATAGTTTTCTCAAAAATCTTTATCACGGCCTTGGAATCACAAGTTTCAGTAGTGACTGCTTCAACCCACTTGGAAATGCATTCAAAAGCAAAGAAGATGTATTGATTCCCTTTTGATGGCGGAAAAGGTCCCATATAGTCAATTCTCCAAACATCAAAAATTTCAACTTCTACCCAGTCTGACATGGGCATCTCATTTCTCCTGCATATATTTCCCGTTATCTGACATTCTTTGCATTATTTGACAAAATAACCCACATCCTTGAAGAGTGTGGGCCAATAAAATCCATACTATAGGACCTTTGTTTCTATCCTATCCCCACCATGATGTCCACCATAAGGTGAAAAATGGCATTCTTTTAGGATCAAATGCACCTCCTCTTCTGGTATGCACCGACAATTTAGATTGTTGGAGCATCTTTTGAAGAGCAATGTGTCGTCCTAGTAATAATTCTTCAAATAAGAAAATAGCTTCTTCTTCTAGTTGTACGTGATCTCTGGTGGCAAATGCCCACAAGCTAGATAGTTAAAGATATATGCAAACCAGGGTAGTCTCTTCTCATCAGACTGAACCATTAGTAGGGCTTCATCAGTGTAATTGTTGTTCATTGGTAACTGATTCTCTTTGTCGAGGACTATTCTGGTCAAGTGGTCTTCAACCACATTCTCCTTCCCTTTCTTGTCGATGATTTCATGATCAAACTCTTGCAACAACAACGCCCATCTTAAAAGTCATGGTTTTGTATCCTTCTTCTACATCAGATACTTAATTGCTCCATGGTCTGTATATACTTTCACCTTCAGTCCTATTAAGTATGATCTGAATTTATCAAAGGCAAATACAATGGCCAACATTTCTTTTTCTGTAGTTGTGTAGTTTACTTGTGCCTCATCAAGCATCCAACTCGCATAACAAATTACATGATGTTTCTTGTCCTTTTTCTGTCCCAAGTCAACACCTATTGCATAGTCACTGGCATCACATATGATTTCAAAGGGTAATTCCTAGTCTGTTGCTTGAAGAATTAGTGCCATTGTTAGCTCTCTTTTAAGTGTATTGAAAGCATCTAGACATTCATTGGTGAATTCAAACTTGACTTCTTTGCACAAAAGATTAGACAAAGGCTTTGAAATTTTTGAGAAATCCTTTATAAACCTCTTGTAGCATCCTACATGTCCTAGAAAACTTCTCACTCCTGTTACATACTTTGGCGGTGGAAGCTTTGAGATAGCTTCAATCTTACTCAAATCCACTTCAATTCCCTTCTTTGAAATCTTGTGACCTAGGACGATTCCGTCTTGTACCATGAAGTGGCACTTCTCCCAATTCAGAATGAGATGTTTTTCCTCACATCTTTGCAGCACTAGAGATAGATTTCTTAGGCATGCATCAAAGTCTTTTACATAAACTGAGAAATCATCCATAAAAACTTCTATGATATCTTCCAAAAAATCTGAGAACATCGAGATCATACAACGTTGGAATGTTGCAGGTAAATTGCACAGTCCAAACAACATTCTTCTAAACTCATATGTGCCATAGATGCACATGAATTTTGTTTTCTCTTGATCATCTGGGTGAATAGGAACTTGATAAAATTTGTAATATACATCTAGAAAACAAAAATATTCATGATGGGCCAGCCTTTCCAAAACTTGGCCGATGAATGGTAATGGGAAGTGATCCTTTTTGGTGGCTGTATTTAACTTGTGGTAAATGATGCACATGCGCCAGCCTGTCACTATCATCATAGTGACTTTATCTCCATCTTCCCCTTGTATGACTATCACTCCACCCTTCTTGGGTACAACATGGATGGGACTAACCCAATTGTTGTTTCTTATTGGATAGATGATTCCAGCATCTTGTAGCTTTATAACTTCTTTCTTCACCACTTCCTTTAGCATTTGATTTAGATTCCTTTGTGGTTGAGCCATGACTTCATTGTCTCTTCAAGGCGAATTCTGAGCATGCATAAATTTGGGTTAAGACCTATGATATCCTCCACAGAATACCCTATAGCTTTTCTACATAGCCTCAGCTCATCTAGTAATTGTTTCCATTTAGTCAACTGATAAGTTGGCATTGCCAATTACTGGATTCCTTTCTTCTTCATCCAAGAATTCATATTTCAACCCTTCTGGAAGAGGCTTTAACTCTGGCTTGGGTTTTGGTGCTTCCTTCTCCTTGGTTGTCTGCTCCAACGAAGCATACTTCACTATTTCAATTATTTCTTCATCATCATTGGATTCTTCTT
Source organism: Alisma plantago-aquatica (assembly GCA_963693085.1). NCBI lineage: Eukaryota > Viridiplantae > Streptophyta > Magnoliopsida > Alismatales > Alismataceae > Alisma > Alisma plantago-aquatica. The sequence continues at coordinate 1,820,236,515 of OY856409.1, read as the reverse complement.
CTGGTTGGTTCAAATAATCTAAGATTTCCACAATTTCTTAACTTTCCATGGCAGGATCTTGGCTATTTTGGGTTCGCATTAGTGGATCTATGATTGCTTTATCTTCTTGCCCTTCTTTGCAATATTGATTATAGCTATCCATGAAGTAGGTCGACTCAGATAGAGATGGTCCCCTCATGGGATCTTGTACCCTAAAATCCAAGTGATCGTTACGCACTCATAGTGTGATAATTCCTTCAACAACATCTATCAGCGCTTTCCCCATGGCAAGGAAAGGCCTTTTGAATATCATAGGGCATTTGGAGTCTTCGACTGTGTCTATTACCACTATATCATATTGTATGAAAAATTGTCCAACTCTTATCGGAACGTCTTCAACTATCCCCACTGGTCTCATGAAGGTATGATCAGCTAGTTCGATCCTCATCCCTATCTTTACCATGTCTGTCAACCCAAGCCTTTAGGCTAGAGTCAGTGGCATTAGACTTATGCTTGCTCCCAAGTTAGCTAATCCTTTTCTCTCCATGTTATCTCCAAAACAGAAAGGTATGTTGAATGCTCTGGAATCTTTCTTTTTGGTAGGTAGCTCTGCTTGAATAAAAGCACTGGACATCTTTGCTAACTGGACTATTTCAATGTGGCCACCTCTTCTTCATTTTGTAATCAGATCTTTAAAGAACTTTGTATAAGTTGGCATTTCTTCTATCGCATACATAAAGGGCACATCCAGATGAAGCTTCTTAACAGCTTCCATGAACTTTTCGTACCTCTTCTTCAAGTGTGCTTTTATTAACTTCTAGGGGAATGGAATTCTTGTGGCATATGGAATTTTCTTCGAAAGAACATCTCCCAGTAGGTCTGAGTCCTTTTCCTCCCCTTCATTCTTCTTTTCAGGTTGTCCTTCTTCTTTTCCATGGTTAGCTTGTTCTTTCCTTCTTGATTCTTTTGTTACCTTTTCATTCTCATGATGTTGATTAACACAACTTCTTTCTTCTTTAGCATTGTTGGTTTTATCTAGAGAGTTTCTTCTTGGCTCAGCCCTGGGCCCTACCCTTGTCCTTGCATGTTTGCATTTTTGTTCTGGCCTTGATAGTTGTTTTTGTTCGACTGGTAGTTAGTAGTCTTGTTACATTGTGTTGGCACCCCTTTCTTCTCAAACCCTGGGGGAGGTTTAGATGAACTACCCAGCTGATGTGTGTTCTCCGTAGCTTCATTGTTACCATAAGTAAACCCAGGGTGGTCTTGTCACTTATAGTTAACATAGGAGACATTTTGTGTCTCTTCTTTACTTTCACTTTCATCACTTTCCTCAGGCCTAGTATAGATACAATTATCGATCCCATGCCCTCCTTTTCCATAGGTGACACACTTCATGACCTTCTCAGTATGCTTCTTGCCCTTATCTCTAGTATCTTTTAGCTATTTGACATCAGTGGCTATCTTCTGAATTTGTGTTTTTATTGTTTCCAAGGCCTTGGCTTCAATAGACGGTCCATCAGACCCTACTTTTCTTCGTTGAACCCCTATCATTCCTGTCATAGTCTATGCTTGCTTGCAGTGCAGCCATGTTGTCTATTATCTTCATGATTCTGCTTGGTTTCTTTCCAAGAAAGTCACTACCAGTAGCTGTGTTCAATGAAGTCTTCTCAGTAGGAGTCAATCCATTTTAGAAAGTGGTCATGAGGAACCCCTTACGGTAATTATGGTGCGGGAAATCCCTCTAGTACTCCTGGAAACGTTCCCATACTTCATGCAAGTTCTCTCCTAGCTTTTGTGCAAAAGAAGTGATCTTCAGCATGTTGCAGATAATCCTCTCAGTAGGATAAAACTTAGTAATGAAGGCATCTTCCAGGGGTCTCCATCCATCTATGGACTGGTGGGGGGAGATTGAGATACCAAGATAGAGCCTTTTTTTATGCGAAAGCTCCAGTGCCTCTTTTTGTATTTTTAAGAAGAAGAAAGGGGGAAGGTACAAGGGTCAGAGCCATGATAGACATCTGACCAGCGAAATAGCCACAAACGGCTAACAAAGCAGCAAAAAGAAAGGAGAAAACTATCTATCTGCTATCATAAACAAGTATGTAACAGCTTCATCGTATGCTGAATATGCAACCAAAGCTTTTCAGTGTTAGAGTATCTATTCTCATGAACACGGAGATTCCTTTCTTGCCAAATGGTATAAAGGACCAGAAGAGAAGCAAGGTGGGCTTCTTTACTAGACCACTGGACAAGGTCATTGCAGCAGCTAGGCACCGATCCATAACATCCACATCTAGCCCATATATCCTTCGAAAAGGAGCACCTGAACATAACATGGCTGGTATCCTCAGCATCTTCCATACAAAGGAAACACACAGATGCACTAGGAACACCCATCCTCATAACATAAGAAGAGGTAAGGATCTTAGAATGAGCAACTTTCCACGCATGTATTTGAAAGTTCCTAGGAACAAAGAACTTCCATATCCATTTAAACGTGGCAGAGACTTCAAGCCGATCTCTTAAGTTGCTGAAAACATCAGCAAACTTTAAATTTTGCAGACCCAAACAAGTAACTTTGTCATCCACATTTGTATTAATATTGATATTACTAAGCATATCCAACACCGAACTATTTTTGCGATTAACAGGGATGCACCACTGACCCTCCTTCATAATATGAGATAAATGAGCTCCATTCGGAACACCAAGGCTTAACGCAACTTTGGGGCCAATAACATCCAACAGAAATATGTTTCCGGGGAGCCAAGGATCGCCCCATAAACTAATAGCTTCACCATTACCAACAGAAAACTTAATATGCGGAAGCATGCTGTCCCTAACTCGAGTAAGTTGATTCATAAGCCATGAGTTAGCTCCCTGGTTTCCTATTTGCCAAATAGTAATTTTATTTAAGTATTTCTCATGAATCCAACGGACCCATAAGCTGTCCTTCTTACAAGCAACGTTCCAAACATTAACAAAAGAGGCAGCCTTAATGGTAGATCTCACCGACTTTATGCCCAGCCCCCCTTCATCCTTGGGGAGGGTAACCCGCTTCCATTTCACAAGATGGATGTTTTTCTTGATTTCAGTACCACCCCATAAGAAATCCCTGCAAAGCTTCTCGATCTCATCAGCTGTAGAACAAGGAAGAGGAAAAACCACTGACCAAAATCTCTGCATAGCACAAATAGTCGACTGCACCAGCTCCAAACGACCAGCCATAGCAAAAATCTTTGATTTCCATCCTTCTAGCCTGGACTTTATCCTATCCATAAGGGGAGCACAAAAATTCCTCTTCAGCTTGCCAATAAACAAAGGAATACACAGATATCTTTGAGGAAGCACCCCTTCATTCATTTTAAGAATAGATGTCATAGCTTCCTTATTTGCATTGCAGCTGAGAATCACTGAGCTCTTTGCTGGACTTAACTTCAAACCAGTAAAATTCTCCAACTTCTTAAACACACAGTTCAGATTTATGCCATTCTGCTCATTAGCTTCAGAGAAAATCATAAGATCATCCGCAAAGATCAAATGAGAGACAAAGAAAGACGAAGAGGCTTTAATAGGCTGGATTTTCCCATCATCAACAGCAGCTTTCATCAACTGAGAAAATGTCTGCATCACAATGACAAATAAATACGGCGCAAGAGGGTCACCCTGCCTCACTCCATTGCTCGGATTGAACATCTCAAGAGGTTCTCCATTGAACAAAACTTCATAAGAAGTAGTATGAAAAATTTCTTTGATCCATACCAACCAACACTGCAGAAAGTTCATCTTCTCCATAATGACAAACAGAGCATCCCAATTGATCGAATTGTAGGCTTTAGTTAGATCAGCCTTAATGCACATTTTAGGCCCAACATTTTTCTTATTGAAGTCATGAATAATCTCATTGGACAACAGAATAGCATCCTTTATATTCCTATTCTTTACAAACGCACATTGATTAGGACTAATGATGCTAGGTAACACCAACTGAATCCTATTCGCCAAGATCTTGGATATGATTTTGTAGATAACATTGCACAACGCAATAGGGCGCCAATTCCTAATATCAGAAGTATCATTGCTTTTAGGAATAAGGCAAATGAAAGTTCTATTGGATTCTTTAAGCAATCTACCAGTCCTAAAGAAATCAAGGACTGCTCTTGTGATATCCTCTTTTACCTAGAACCAACACTGCTTAAAGAATTTCCCATTAAACCCGTCTGGCCCCAGGCTTTTATCATCATTAAGACTGAGAACCACATCCTCAACTTCTTTAGGAGTAACCAGCCTATCAATTTGGGCCTTCTGAACCTCACTCAAATGAGGAAAAGACATACTACGAAGACCAGCGTAATCCACACTACTATTGTTGTTAAAGATGTTCTTATAGAAGTTGGTAACATAGTTTCTCAACAAGCCAGGGTCTATCACAAGCTCGCCATCAATATTCAGACATCTGATGCTATTTCTCTACCTTCTAGTTCTCAAAGACGAGTAAAAGAACTTAGAATTCCTGTTTCCTTCCTTTAACCAGCGAACCCGAGACTTCTGCCTCAACAACGGTTCATATTCATTATAAACCTCAGTAGCTTTCATACGAGCCACACTCGCTTTCTGAATAAGATTCGTATTGGTAGGGTCCTTATCCAAATCATTTTGAATTTGAGCAGCTGCATTTTCAAACACTCTCCAATTCTCTGAAAGATTGCCATTCTCCTTGTTCCACTTAATAAGAGCAACTTTGGTACTCTTTAACTTACAATAGACCTTATACATAGGAACCCCTACTTCATCACCCTTCCAACCTTCTGCAACAATAGTATTGAAACCATTTTTACTGCACCAAGCATTTATAAATCTGAACGAGCTCTTGTACCTTTTCTTCTTTCCAATAGAGAACTCAATCAGCCTGTGATCACTAGTAGTAGAGGCATGGGCAATAGCCTTAAAATCCGGACACTTCAGCATAAAATCTGCATTATACAAGATTCTATCAATTCTAGAGATAAAAAAATTCTTTCCCTCCTGATGATTGTCCCAAGTGTAGAAAGACCCATCAATGTCCAGCTCGAAAAGGCCAGTGTGAATAAGACACTCATTAAAATCCTCCATACTCTTCTTAGAGGGAGGATCCTTCCCAATCCGTTCAACATCTTTCCTTACAGAATTAAAATCCCCAATTAAGCACCAAGGGGCATTTACAGAATTAGAGATTCTATCGATATCCTTCCATAGACCCACTCTTTCATAGTCTTCATTATGTCCATAGACACCAGTAAGGAGAAACTGATCATCTTCAACACAAACAATAGAGTGAACCAAATGATCGGATTCCTCTATTTTAGTAACATCACAGACTTCATGCTTCCACATAATCAACACACGACCCAACACATGTGATCCATGATTAGAAACCCAAGAATAGTTTGGAAAGAACTTCCTAATCATCTTGTTAATTTTACCACTTCTCACCTTAGTCTCTGTAAGAACAATGATATGAGGATTGATCCTACTTATTTCTTCCTGGACTTTGAGTACCTTATTGTTAAGGCCCCTCACGTTCCGAGCTACAATCGAAATAGAGAGACTATCCATTGGTACTGCTTTCATCCAGTACTTCACTGGGCAGAGAGGAAACACCACCGATATTCTTAAATCTATTGTTTAGGATAGCTTTTTGCTCAGCAATCTTTTTGGTGGCTTTAGCCTTTTTCTTATTCACTACAGCTTTAAATTCAGCTTCAATTCCTTTGGTTGCCTTAGAAGGAGTACTATCAGGCGTTATGTCGATAACCTCAGTTGCACCCTTCTCTCTACTTTTCTCTTCAAAATCTCTAACAACTTTCTCGAAAGCTTCTCTTTCTTTTACAGTAACATCCCCGTATTAACTTACATTAGTATCTTCCTCAGAACTCTGATCAGAAAGTGGTTTATCAGTGCGGCTCGCACTATCAGCTACCTTTGCTTCCTCATCCTTTTTTGGTGTACCTTCACCCGCACCTCCAGTGTTTTCAGGCTGCTTGTCTAGACCTGCTTCACGAACAGTAGTGTTTTTGTGCACCCACACTTTCTTTATAACACCACCCCTTTCACATTCTCCGTGTCCAAACAAACCACAGGTACTGCATTTGTCCGGCCTCCACTCGTATTCGAAGGTAACCTTGTGGTTGCTGCCCCCATTAGAGCATAGATCCAGTTCAGAAGGGAAGGAGAAATCTGGATTGATCAGAACCTGGAGCCTAGCGAACTCCATTCTCTTGCATTCACTTGTAAGTCTGTCTGTGCACAGAGGAAATCCCAGGAAGGATCCTATACGATCAAACATCCTTTTATCCCATTGCTCCAGAGGAATATCGTGAACTCTTACCCAAACAGGGATATCCGACAGCTTGAATCTCGAGATGACATCGCCTGGACTCCACCTCAGAAGAACCACTGGTTTCCCTCTTACAGTCCAGATGCCCCCCTCAAGAACATCCTCAAGATCTTTGCTCTCCGAAAATCTGACAATGAAGAATCTGTTACCTCTGCCTATAACTTCAATAGAGCCGGTCGTCTTCCAGATCTGAGTGAAATACTATTCCAGAGTGGGAAGGTGTGGTTTGAAACCCACTATGTACCCAACCAAGCAGTTCTTCCACCTTTCGGCATTCTCCTCCGCCTCTTCTTTAGGATATATCAGTTTGCCTTTGCGAAGCGTGATTTCCGTCTTCTCCAGCGCTGTGTTTGTAGTAGACTTTCGAGGCAGATGGAACAGCTCGCTCCAAGACTTCTTGCTTTGGTCACACTCCTTCTCTGCTTCACCACCTGCCCCTTGCTGCTCCGGCGGTCGGCCAAGGACAGAAGTTCCCCCAGGGTCGCCTCTGGAGTCGCCTGCATCATCGCCTCCGCTGCGCTCCGCCATCCTTTTGAAATCCAAAGATAGAGCCTTAACTTCAAGAGAGAAGTTGAAGCCTTTATAGTATATTGCTTCTTGAGGGACTTCCCTCATCTTTATGGTATCACATATATTTTTAAAGGCATCGAGGTGGTGGTATGGGTTTTAACTCCTCAAATTCCTATAGAAAGTTTGATTCTGGATCATTGAGATGACAACTAGTTTCAACTCAAAGTTTGTTGCGTTGAAGTGTGGTATGATGATCAGGAATCTCGATTCATTGGCCCTAGTTGTTTCCAGTTCGCTAAGCATCTTCCCCTCTTCATCATCCTCATTGTCACTGTCCCGACCACCATGCTCTCATTTATTGTCATGATGGTTGTGATGGTGCCTTCTTCGACGTTGGTAGCATTTTTCTTTGTCACATTGATCTTCTTCGTGACATTCATCTTCATGTTGATGACTGTCTAAGTAACGACCATCTTTGTCTTCATCCGATCCTGGCGATGGTGGGATGTTATGTTGAATCCTCGCATTCCACTCGTCCCCAATGAGAGTACCATCCAGGCGAGGCGGCATGGTGACTCAAGGTTAAGGAGCATATTCGAATGAGTCTGCTTCCCTTCGGGTTCCCTAAATAGACTGCACAATCAAGTTAGTAATTGGACGTGTTAAATGAACTATTCTATGCAAACATGGGGTAGCAGATTTAAGGTTTATGTGCAATCAAGCTTATTACTAAGCTTGAAACAAAGGAGTATAGTGAGTGGACTCAAGTTCTTAACAGTGCCGTTTTGCCTTGTCCCCGACAACATCACCAAAAAGTTGACCGGCCTAAATTGCACGTCCAAAAAGGAGCGGATCCAGAGTAGTCAGACTCTTAAGATAGTAACCTGACACTCAAGCCCCCGCAAGTATTATACAGGGTCTGACGTAGTAATCAGGGTCAAACCACAGGGACAAGGTTAGCAGGTGTTAAGCACACACGGTTTCACACTCATATACTCCGAATAATAGATGGTTTAAAAGGGTGTTCCTCAAAGGAACGATAGTGCTCAAACCAAAATAAAAGAAATAAACCAAAGATAAGAAAAACAAAGCATAACAAAATAAGATGGGAACAAAGATATGGAAGGGAAACTTGGATTAGGTTTCACCTACTAAGACTTCTCACCAACATGCAAACATCACCTTTCCCTCTCCTATACTCCCATCAAGACTACAAGCAATCATATAGGTGTCATTTCCTCTCTATCTCAAAATAAGGATAGATCTAAGCCCAATGACAACCTCTCTCTCTCTCTCGAGTGACTATCTAAAAGCTACAAGGAAGAACATATGACTATAAGCTTTAGCATTCCAACAATCTCATGCATTCATACTACTCCATAATAATAAATACTAGTGATACTACTCTTTCGAGGTACCACAATCAAACATCAAAAGATGGTAGCTAAGCATACGAGTGAAGCATTAAAACTGGTGAATGGAGATAATCTTGATGAGAGTATATATATATTCAAAAAGGAGAGACAATATACATGTTGGGAGAGCCTTAGTGGCTACTCCCAACCCAAGTTAAGCATTTAGCCACACATGGTTATGGGCAGCATAACGACGTCACAAAATGATAGATACATCAAGTTCCACAAAGAGATGGGATAAGTACATCAACATGGAAGTGATAGATATAGATAGAGAGAGAAGAATGTGATACAACACAATACTTCTTCCGATCTAGATGCAAGAGGTCGGTGGTGTGGACATTCTTCTTCTCTCGAAGAAGATGGAGCCTTCAATCTTCTCTCTCCTCAGCTTTCACCTTTGGAGATCTAAGACTGATTGGATGGATGGGAATGAGTCTGGAAAATGGCAGCACTTCATGGTCCTTTGAGATCTAATGATTTGACAAGATATGTAGGTGGCCTATTTATAGGCGTGCTCCACCGACTTAAATCCTCGACCGCGGTTGAGGTTTGATCTTGGTCGAAGCCTGATCTCAGTCGAGGCTTCATTGACATCTTCTCCTCGATTGAGGTGGATTAAGTCTCCTTCTTGGTCGCGGTTTGGGTGTTACACCCCTTTTGTCAGACTGCGGTCTAGGGCTTGGTCGCCGCTTCATGCCGCGAGCATGTGAACTGTGGGTGTAGGGGTATTGAGGTTATCGTAGAGACCTCGACCGCGGTGGGGTGATCCCTAATGGTCGAATGGGCCTCGGTTGAGGTGTCGACAGTGACCTTGGCTTGATGTGACCCTGCAACCCAGGAAAAGGTGTGTAAGTGAGATACTTAGCATAAAGTGCTAAAATAAGTAAAAAAAATCTATAAAAGGTATGCTAGGGGAGGTATAAAATATTTGCAAAAAGTGTATAAAATGATGTGGTATCAGTTATGATACCTCTTATACAACACAAGGTGATGACTATGAGCCTTTGTAAGGCATGCTGGGATAATATAATAATGTTGCACATGAACTATATAATGTGGGTCTTATGACCTAGTAGAGGCTGTGTGCCTAGTTTGAGGTGATATCCTCTAGTGATGTGGTGAGGGATTGCTATCCCCTAGTAATGTGATAACGTTGATGGCCTTGTATGGCAGTGGTATCAAGTAAAGATGTGACAAGTTCATATCTCATACATTTTATATCTTCTGGAGTTGTATTATACCCTTATCTTAGTAGAATCTATTTAGTGCTTGTACATCATAACTTGATTGATGCTAAAAGATACCCAATTGTCTTAATTAATCTAGTCAAATCCTAATCATGTAGCTTCCCTATGCCATACATCCATCTTCAGCGTCAGTACTTACTCGATGGTGAAACAGATTCTTCCTTAGTGGAAGTATAGAGTCATATATTGTTGAGTATATGCATTTCACATGATTGGATGCGGTCATACCCTGGAAGGAGAATAGTCAACGTTGTATCTCAATGGGGTGATTCAATGTATATATAATATATTTTAAGGATGGATGTGGTCATACCTCAGTAGGAGTGTGGTTGAGGTCGTAACTGAGTTCACTAGTGTAGTGCCTATATACCATGAAAGACTAGGCTATTTTGTAGTTGGACTTTATATGTCACTTTGGTGGACTCAGACTGACTGAGGGTGTGGGATCATAGGATTCTAGCTCCTCCGAGATCTTATATGGCATTGATTTTGACTTTGCAGTGTTCAGTTGGAGCATGAGTGGTATACCTCATCTCCTGAGGGCATAATATAAGACATAATATAGTTGTGTAGTATATTTTCTTAGGATTAAACACAACTCACATTGGATGACCCTTTGATTTATATTTTGCATTGTTTATTTGATTATTAATGTGGTAAGAGAAATCAACTATTATATATGTTCTTCATACTCCTTCTAACATTATAAGATGTTCTACTGCTCAATTATATATGATTGAACTGCTTAAAAAGTGTTAATTTCTTTTCTCATATCATTTAGTTGAATATGCTCGTATTGATAATAATGCTATCTTGATGCTTTAATCTATCAATGTTAACAATAGTTGTTGGCCGAGATTATATCTCTCATTGGGACCTTGGTCTCATCATGTGGGTTTCCACATTTTTAGGTGTTCGTGCATGATGAGGTAGAGATCGTGTGGTTGAGGATGAGCAGCAAGAGGAGCATTAGTCATTAAAGGTTGGATATATTTCTAGTGTTTTGTAGTACAGTCATATGTGTCATCCATGTACTCTCTGGTCCTTGAGGGTGTTTTGTAGATGTTGTATATTGACACGAGTTTTGGTAGTAGGCCATGATTATATATATATAGCTTGTATATGTGATCAAGTTATTATATGTGACAGGTTGTGGCAAGTTGGCCAAGTAAATAGTGACATGTATCATCTTGTGGAATAATATTTAATAGATGTGGATTCATGTGGACCTAGATGTAATATGTTTTCACTTTTGTGGTATTATTGAATGGGTTTTAATTTACCCTATTTTATGGTAATCCTAGATGTTTTGTATTAGTTTTGTGCTTTGTTTTGAGTAATCTCACTTTGATGTGAGGATGGGTGTCACGGTTTGGTTGGTATCAGAGTTATAAGTTCACTAAGTCTACAGGGACATAGGACTAGGGTTTGTGTATGCTCTCATGTCATCCAACATATTTAATGGTAACTTCTTCTTATGCAGAAGAAGAAGAAGAAAAAGAAGAAGAAGAAGAAAAGAAGAAAAGATATGTCTAACACAAAGACATGTTGTGAGTACTATTTATGCACTAGGAGGCAGTTCTAGGAGGGGAGACCGAGATGATGAAGTGCCTGAGGAGCATCAGTTTGACCCAAAAACTATGGCCAATCCTGCTTTCCAGTCCATGTTTGGACAATTTATGGCCACAATGATGCATATGGCAGATAGAATGTCTATACCCCAAGATAGAGCGGTAGTCCCCAACGTGGAATCCCATGGTTCTGGGAAGACCTTTGAGAGGTTAAGGCGTGTGGGGGCATTGGAGCATGTTGGTACAGCAAATCCAATTGATGTTGACATGTGGTTGATCGAGTTGGAGAAGGCCTTCAAGATCATCAATATCTCATAAGAGGATAAGGTGAAGCATGCAATGTATCTATTTAAGGGAAGTATTGGCCATTGGTGGGCCATCAAGCAGGAGAAGAGGCTTGGTGTTATGATCAGTTGGGAGGAGTTTCAGTGAGAGTTCATGAGATTATACTTTCTAGAGACCTATCTGGATAAGAAGATCATGCAGTAAGAGAAGATCCAACATGAACCTATGATAATCAACGAGTACGAGGAAAGGTTCATCGAGCTTCTGAGGTTCTACCCACACATGGTTACAATAGATAAGGAGAGAATCAGATTCTTTGAGAAGGGTTTGATCTCTGAGTTGACAACACTAGTATCAGCTTTAGAGAATAAGGAATGGTTTGCCACGTTTGTGGAATCTGTCAAGAGAATAGAGCAGTCAGTTGTGGAGAAGTGAGGGGCTAATGCCAAGAAGAGACCTACAAAGTACCAAGGACAAATGTCTGGAGGCTTCAAGATGGCTAGGTCTTTAGCACCTCAGACACAACAGAGGTCAGTGGTTCAGTCTCAGTGGTCACCCAGTAAGGGTACAGATCATACCATCTCACCAGCAGGATCTCACAATGCAACATCAATGTTAGTGATGGGGTCGTCTAGGCCATAGTACGAAACCAAAACTTGCCAAAAGTTTGGATAAGTAGGACATATGAGGTGGGAATGTCTTGTGAAGGATGAAGAGCTAATGCAATAACTGAGGCAGAGTCCAAAAGGGTCATAGTAGCTATAGTTTAGTAGTAGTGGAGGTCAAGGACATGGTCAGACATCACAAGTTGGTTCATCTAGACAAGCCAGCAGAGGACGAGGGAGACAATAAGTTACAACTCAATTATATGCCATGAGTCATTTGGAAGGAGCAGTCAATCCAAGGGTCATGACAAGTCAGATGGAGTTATTTCATTATGATTTGTCTTCTTCTTGCTTTATATCTATTTTGGTTGACCCGGGTGCGATGCACTCTTTTATCACTAGAGAAGTGACTGCTAGTTGTTCTTTGCTTGTTAGTTATAGACGTGCTAGTCTTTTCTTAGAAACCCCTTTGGTTGGTTCCACCGAGTTGTGGGTGGTGTGTCCTTCCTACATTGGTTCTTTCTGAGGATGCATCATTTAAGTGGATCTCATACCACTTGACATGCATGGATTCAACGTTATCCTTGGAATGGACACTTCGGAAAAGTACCAGGTGGTTTTGGACTGTAGTGTAAAAGTGGAAACATTTTTCGACGATGATGTTTTGTGGATCTTCTAAGGAGATAGGAAGGTTCTTCCGACATGCTTGATGTTAGTGATAATAGTAGAGAGGTTGATGAGGTAGGGGTGTGAAGCTTGCATTGCACATGTAGTGGATACTAAGGTGAGGAGTCCTAGTATTAATGAGGTGTCAGTTGTCCATGAGTTTGAGGACGTGTTTCCTGACAAATTTCCCGATGTTCCCCCTCCTCGAGAAATTGATTTTGAGATCAATCTAGTTCTTGGTACACAACCGATAGCACAGATACCATACATGATGGTACCAGCTGAGATGCATGATTTGAAGAAGTAGTTGTAGGAGCTAATTGAGAAGGGCTTTATTAGGCTGAGCACATCCCTTTGTGGAGCTTTAGTGTTGTTTGTTAAGAAGAAAGATGGATCCATGAGGTTTTGCATCGATTACGAATAACTAAAGAAGGTAACAATCAAGAATAAGTATCCTTTACCACGGATAGATGATCTGCTTGATCTGTTGAGGGGTGCTACAGTGTTCTCAAAGATAGATCTAAGGTCAGGATATCATCAGTTGCAGATCAATGTGGATGACATACCCAAATCAACTTTTAGGACTCAGTATGGTCATTACAAGTTTGTGGTTATGTTGTTTGGGCTAACCAATGAACCAACAATGTCCATGGACTTGATGAACAGAGTGTTCAGACCTTGTCTTGACCATTTTGTGGTTGTGATTATCAACAACATCTTGATCTACTACAGAGATAGCCAATAGTATGAATAACATCTACAACGGGCATTGACCTTGTTGAGACAACATAAGTTGTACACTACGTTTAGCAAATGTGAGTTTTGCCTGAAGGAAGTGTCTTTCCTTGGGCATGTGATATCTACAGAAGGAGTTCATGTAGATCCCAAGAAGGTTCAATTTTTGTTGGAGTGGGAACAATGAAAGACACTGACAGAGGTTCATATCTTCCTTGGCTCAGCAGGATACTATAGGAGGTTCATCAAGAACTTCATTGTAGTAGAGTTACACCTAACAAAATTGATGAGGAAAGATGTGTCTTTTATCTAGGATGACAAGTGTAGGCATTCTTTTCAACTTTTGAAGGAGAAGCTGACCAATGCACCAATGCTAGTTCTACCAGAATAGGGAAAAGATTACATAGTCTTCTATAATGTGTCAAGGAATGGTTTGGGTTGTGTGTTGATGCAAGAGAAGAACATGATTTCTTTCCCTTTGTGACAACTTAAGAAACACGAGGAGAGCAACCTGACACATGGTCTAGAGCTTGCATCAGTGGTTCATGCCTTGAAGATATAGAGATACTACCTTTATTGGGACAAGTGTATCTTCACTGACCACAGGGTAGGAGTTGAACATGCATCAGAGATGCTAGATGGAGCTCATCAAAGATTATGGTTGCACCATATACTACCATCCCGGAAAGGTGAATTCGATGGAATATTCTTTGAGCAGGAAGTCTTCTTTGTCATCATTTGTGGATAAGGCTTAGTTGTGTTCTTTGGTGTTCCATAAAAGATACATGTTGGTCTCCTTGCGTTAGATGAATGTGATGTTGGAGGTATCCTTGTTAGCAAGACTATTGGCATAATTTCAAGTGAAGCCTACATTAAGACAATAGATTAGAGATGTGCAATGTGAGGATATTGTGATATTGTAGATCTGAGAAGAGTTTGGTAGTCAGAAGCGTGATGGCTTCGATGAGACATAGGATGGTACAATGTGTTACCATGGCAGAGCAGTAGTGCCAGATGTCGATGATCTAAGGAAGATGGTTCTGGAAGAAGCTCACTCTTTGATGTACGCTATGCATCTAGGTAGCACCAAGATGTACCACAATCTGAAAGATTTGTATTGGTGGTTTGGCTTGAAGCATGATGTGGTTGAATTTGTGGCCAAGTTCCAGGTATGCTAGCAGGTTAAGGCAGAGCATCAGAAACCTATAATAACTTTACAACCATTTCCTATACTAGAGTGGAAATGGGACCATATCACAATGGACTATGTGGTTGGATTTCCTAGGACAGCCGAAGATCATGATTCCATTTGGGTGATCATTGATAGGTTGACTAAGTCAATGCTCTTCCTTCTTGTAAAGACATCATACATAGCTAAGAAGGTGGCTTAGATCTATGTTGAAGAGATAATTTGCTTGCATGGAATTCTAGTTACCATCATGTCTGAAAGGGGTCCTCAATTTACTAATCGCTTTTGGGATCATTTGCACACAACAATGGGTATGTAGTTGAGGTTCAACACAACATTTCACCCACATATAGATGGATAGTCTGAGAGGACTATACAAACCTTATAGGATCTGTTGAGAGCTTGTGTCTTACAATTTTTGGGTAGTTGGGATGTACATCTTAGTCTGATAGAGTTTTCTTACAACAACAACTATCAGAGGAGTATTTACCTTACGAGTCTTTATACGGGAGACATTGTGGATCTCCGTTGCGTTGGTATGAAACTGGTGAATATCAACTTTTGGATCCTGAACTTGTGCAATAGACTATAGAAAGCATCAAAGTAGTACAACAGTTAAATGCAACCCAAGATAGGTAGAAGTCTTACGCTAATAATCATCCTAGATCATTGGATTTGCAAGTGGGATACAAGGTGTATCTCAAAGTCTCTCTTTAGAAAGGTGTGTTGAGGTTTGGGAGGAAGGGTAGTTGGCTCCCATATTTATTGGACCTTACCCTGTGGTGGTACGTGTTGTGAAGGTAGCTTCTTGTTGGAGTTGCCACTTGAGTTGCACATGTTGCATCTGGTGTTCCATGTTTCAATGTTGAGGAAGTTTCACCCTGACACTGAGTTGGTATTGTAGCCTGTGGAGATTTAGCAAGATGAGGATGTGTCTTATGGGGAAGGACATGTGTTGATCCTTATAGAAGGGTGAAAAAGTTGAAGAAGAAGTACATCGTGTTGGTTAAGGTTTTGTGTCATCATTGTGGTGTTGAGGAAGCCATGTGAGATCTTGAGGATGAGATGCGTAGGAAGTATCCATTCTTATTGCGTAGGATTTTAGGGGCAAAATCCTTGTTAGGATTTTTTGGTTGTAAGACCCCTGACTTAGCTTAGTGCTTGACCTTGCTTGTCTAAGTTTCATAAGATGCTTAAACCTTAATCTAATCATGTGATTAGCTTTAACAACATGTCATGTGGTTATGTTTTTAGTTGGTCCTATTTGGATGTTGTTTGAGCTAGTTTTGCTACATGTATGCTTGTCTTGGACCAAATTGTAATTTACCCATTTTGAGGGTTTATCTTGCACTTTGTCACATGTTGGATGTGCCTCACATGTTTTATCATCATGAGAGAGAGTATGATGTTGGTGTGCACCTTGTTATGCCTTGGTTTGATAAGGAGAGAAGTGGTGACATCTTGAGTGTTGTTTCTAGGGTTTGCTTCGATGCCCTAGTATGTTTTTTTTGATAAAATAGTCCAAGAATTAAGAAATAAAATGTTTACAAATGAAACACCTATAAACATGGGATAATAATATTTTCTACCGTGGAAGACACATATGAAGATGTGATCCATAGTTTGATGTAGATGAATAGAAGCAATAAGGAACTAATGTATCATAGTTTGTGGGGAAGGCACCACTTATCAATGGGCCTCAGTATAGATATGAAAAAGATAGATAAGACTAATAAGAAAATCCCCCTCCAATTTTAGCTCTGGTGGTCAGGTTTAGAAGCATGTGTCGTAAACTATGATATCTTCCAGTCTGTAGAAGCCTTCGACATTATGATCTCCAAAGACATTGTCCTGGTCCTCATCTGTTCCCAACACCTGTGTTGATGTGGAAGTTAGTTCTCCAATGTAAGTTAATGTACAAGTAGTGTTCAATATGAGTCAGTATATTGTGTTTATGATCGTTAGAGTTGTTATATTTTCTCCGATTTCTTTTTAACCAAATATGCGAGAGGGTGTTTATAATGAAGTTTGTTGCAAGTAGGTGTTGATTAAGTGGTTTTAAGCACGCGATTTGATTAGGCAGGAGCAAGTTGCCAGTAATAGTGTGTGGTGGGAAGTATTTATAGATGTATTCCCTAGTATGTTGTTGACCATATGTTGATCATTTGAGTTCTTGGTTTTTCAGCGACCACTTATGTGTTTTCTTTGCATTAATCTCTACGGTCGATGGTGTTTGGTTGAGCCTTGTGTTTCCTTAAATCAAAGAGGCTTGGAGGTATCTTTTGGGTTGAAGATGAATCCTAGGGTTTTGTTTTTTTGGTCATTGGTTTCTCTTTGGCCATGAGCCTTTGTGTCCATGTTTCCCTTCGATCGATGGTCCTCCAGGATAAAGTGAGGTCATTGATTCTTCTTATTTTTCATGACCTTACTGGCTTGCATGGTTTTAGTGTATGCATGGTTGATCTTGGGTGGAAAAGTGACACCTATGTGCATGAGACCTAATCCCTTTCATCTCTCTCTATCCTTGAGTAAACATACCCTTCTTTTCCCAAGCATATGATCCTTTTTCTCTCTCTTTCCCTTTCTTAGCTTTAGAGGTCGACCCTTAGAGCTTGGAGGTGAAGAGGAGCTCATCCTTTGAGATTTGGTGGTCAACCATCTTGCATGTGGTGATCTTGAGTTGGAGCATCTTCTCTTGTTGATTTGTTGGTGATCTTTGATCCTTGGTAAATGATTCATCCTCTTGATTTCATTTCTTTGTAAAACCCTACCTCTTTTCTCTTCTTTTAGCCAAACCCATGGTTCTCCATGGTGATCTTTTGATAAGATTCTCTCCATAGAGGTCGAATCCATGGTTCTCCATGGTAGTACCTAAGTGGTATGAAAATCTTCTTCTTCTTCCTTTCTTTCTCGGCCTAGGGTTTTGGATATCATTTCCTTGACCTTTAACCACAATTTTCTTCTCTTTTGAGGTGGTGACTAGCTTGGTCGTGGAGGTGATCAAAGCTAGGTTCTCTCTTTCTTTTTGAGCTTCTTGATTTGAGGTGGTTGCATCATCATCTTAGGTAGGTTATATAACTCTTTCCTCTACTATTATCACACTTTATTCTACATTCAAAGTTTATTCTTAAATATGTGATCACATGTTGTTGTTGATGATATCTTTTTTAGGGCATGAGTTCCTATAATGATCTTGCATGGATTTTCTTCTTTTCTTAACCCTAATTCTTATACCCGAAGTTACATTGATAGTGGATGTGATAGTTTCACATGCACATGTTTTATGTTGGTTTCTTGTCATACTTAAGGTTTTGTTTTCCTTTGTTTTTTATGGAGATTTTCATATGCATGTGAAGTTTTCCTTTTCCCTTTGTTTTGGTGATTGGATTTTTAGGGTTTTATGTGGTGATTGTCTTGATGTATCTCTCTCTTTAGATTTCAATTTCTTTTTGGTTACCATCTATTTTGATCATGTTTTGTGAGTAGTTTTCTCTCTAAGATGTCCTTCATGTTGTATTCCAAGTAGTTGAAGGTTTGGAGGTGATGTTTGGTCATTGAGATAGCTTTACTTTGTTTGGTGACTTGATTTACCCTTGAACTTCAGTAGATGATCTTGTGTGTGGTGTTCTTCAGTCATAGGCTTTATTTTCTTCTTTGACCGGGGTATGTTGAGAATCTCTTCGGTCACTGACCTTGATGTTTACCTTCAAACATGGTGGTTTGCTTCCTGTTCGATCTCAGAAGATGGTGGGAATTGTTTCTCTTTGAAGGTTGATGGGATGGAGGTGTCTTTGGTCATTTGACTTGAGGATGAGCTTTGACCATGAGGACATGTACTCTTCAACTACATAGTTTTGTGACCTAACACTCTCTTCGACTGATGGTAATCCATGGACATATGGTTCATGTGTGTTGTTATCTAATGATGATAATATTGGACTGGAAGTGCTCCAAGAATGTGGGAAATAATAATGTATCTAGGGTTTGATATTAAATGTTGTTTGGAAACTCTAATTGGTTACAATATCAAAACCATTACCCTAATATGGAATTATGATGTAGTTGTCAATCTTATTCAAAGTCATAGTGTGCAATGTTGATGCATTGTCTCCCTCCTACTTGTATAACTGAAATGTTGTAGGTTGAATATAAATCATAGTTTGTGAATGCTATGATACCACTTATACAACACAAGGTGATGACTATGAGCCTTTGTAAGGTGTGTTGAGATAATATAATAATGTTGTACATGAACTATATAATGTGGGTCTTATGTGAAAGATCTAGAGGGGGGTGAATAGAGCTTTTTGGATAATTTAAAGTTAATTGAAACAATTAAAGCACTCAAACAAATAAGGAGGGGGAAACAAGGAAGACACTTCGATTTAGAGTGGTTCCAACCTTTGAATCAAAGGTTGTCATTCCACTACCCAATTGTTTCCAATTGGGATTTTGAAAACAATTTATTTTATTACCTCACAAGGATGTACATAAAATACAATCACCTTCCACTTGAAGTAGCCTTCACCTTGAAGTATCCCCAACCCCATTAAAGCAGCCTTCTTGAAGTAACCATGAGCAATCCATGGAGGATCCTTCACCACCTTGAAGTAGCTCCACCACCTTGAGATAACCTTCACCTAGAAGTAGCTCCAACCTCCTTTGAATTAGCCTTCATGAAGAAATCTCAAGCATACCTTGGAGCAACCTTCACTTTGTTGAAGTAGCTCCTCGCAAACTCCTTTCAATAGCCTCCAACCCTAGGAGTAGTCAAGGAGAACAAAATACAATATAGAAGAAATATATTGGATGAAAGAAAATCCTTATCCAATGAAGTACAATACTTTGATCCTATATCAAGCATTTATATCTCCTATCCACTTAGTATGGATCAGTCTATATGTGGTGTCTAGGAGATTGTAACTATTTGACACAACTCTAGAGCACAAGGATGAAGATGGCAAGTGAATTCTAGCTTTGTTACTCTCAATAGTGAATGCTCAAGTGTAGCTTAGATATTATGTATGCAAGTGGTGATTTGGGTGTCCTAAGGCCTCTTCTATTTGTAGGAATGGTTTACTAGTGATTAGGGATGTTGTAGGGAGTGTCTAGAGTGTTCTTAGTGCTTAACTAGCCATTAGGTGTACATTATTTGGCTAGCAAATGCAAATTTGTTTGTGCTTGAAAAGAATAATCCATAACCCTGCTCAGTCGACAATTTAATCGATCGAATTGTATCTCAATCGAGGTTTTCTTCGTCCGATCCTGGGTTCAAGGAAAAAGTGTTGCAATGTCTATTTTCAAATCCCAACTACCAACCACTCAATCTAATGGTCACAAGCTTTAGACCGAAGCTTACTCGGTCGAGATTATTTTCGACTGAAGACTATTTTAGAGCACAATTGTATAAGTTGTTGAATAGTTCTCTAAAGTTTGACTGAGGTGGTTCTCGGTCGAAAGGAACTTTGACCAATTATGTCTCGGTCAACAAGTTCTTTGACCGAGAGTGTCCCTATTTTAGACTTTTGAATCACCTATTAAGTGTGTGTTTCAATGTGTGTTGGGCACTCTAACTTTGGGGGGAAATCTATCTAAGGGTTATAAGTGGGTAGGGGAGATCTAACACTTGATTTACATGATGTCTAAGTAATTTTACATTATATTTTTGTACAAGTATTTACATTTGAGTACAATAAAAAACATTTATACAATTAAGCGCATTTGAGCTTCAATTTGCATTGATCTTCATCTTCCCAATTAGTAGGATTTCCTTATTCCTTTGAACGCTGAAATACTCAAATAACATGTTAGATCCACAAGTGTGAAATGTTTTTCATCGTCAAAACAAAGGGTATATTAATGTCCAATTTAGCCAGTAATCTCCCCCTTTTTGAAGATGACAAACATTTCTAAAATATAATCAAAATTATTTAAATGTGATGAGTTTCATACCTGAGATGGATATTGATAGATGTTATCTAAAATATAATGTAGCACCAATTAATGTCAATCTTTATATTTATTTATATTATTTCTCCCCCTTTGTCATTTCAAAAAGATAGTCATATAATCATATGTGTAAGTCAATAAGACTCCCCCTTAATGATTACTCACCCTTAATTGTTTGCTTCAAAAAGAATGTCAAATTTAGTCTCAATTCAAGGACCAAGATTAATTTCTCAACCATTTGTAAGGAATGTTAAGCCCTGAAATGATATGAGATTCCTTTAGGATCATGGTGGGATCAACCAATATATTTCTCAACCATTTACAAGGGATTTTAAGCCCTGAAATGATATGAGATTCCTTTAGGCTCATAGTGAAATCAATAAATGTATCTCTAACCAAATATAAGGGATGTTAAGTCCTAAAATGATATGAGATTCCTTTAGGCTCATAGTGAAATCAATAACTGTATCTCTAACCAAATACAAGTGATGTTAAGCCCTAATTGTTGTAGAGAATTCAATTTAGGGCAAGATATACATTATATTCAGGAATTTTGTGAGCTCCCTCTTAATCTCATAAAAAATTGAACTTAAATATACTAAGGTATTTCAAATCATAACCTTTTAAAATCAATTGATCAAGTAAGACTATGAGTCAATTTGTATAAGAAATCTTGTTTGTTGTAGTATCTTAAAAATTTCTCTTATTTTTAAGAAAATTATAGATTTAATATATCAATTTTGGGTGCTATTAAATGATAAAAAATAAGAACTTTTGTCAACCTTATATTTGGTCAACCATGACATAGATCGAGGAGCCCCTCGATCGAACTCCTTTTTTACCAAGAGGCATTTTTGCAGATCTTCCATTCATGCAGCTTTATTCTTAGAATGAACCAAGATGTAACATTTTCTTTTATATTAGTAAGAATAACCAATCAGCCTTATGCATATTTACATTCATTTTATGATTTTAAGTCTTAGCCAATGATTTATAAATCATATCTAGATCTATTTCTTCTAGTTAAATAATAATGTTATTCCATCATGCCCATATAGTTCCAACATTTTGCTTTTAGGTCTAGGAGCTGAATTTTATTCATTGTTTTCAGTAGGCTCATTTGTCCAATAATTAAACCTTTTAGTATATGAATAATTCTTGTTGTGTATAATCATCATTTATACTTATAAACTTTATATTCTTTATTTAATTATTTCAAAATAAAGCCTTTTTGTGATAAGATCAATTTTGTCTAACTTTTGCTTGTCACAAATTTCAGATTTATAACAAAAAAAATAGGTAATGATTCAAAGAAATTTTCTTATGTGAACAATCTTTTTATGCCATGACCAATTTATTTTTTGCAATTAATGTCCATACTGTTAAGAACTTTACAATTTACTTTATCAACAACTTTGATGTTTTTCTATGAATCATAACCATTGTTATAGGACTTATGATGTAGTTCTTTGACACATAGCACATTTAAAATTTGTACCAACATCACTTATGTCAATAGTTTTACCTTTGAAATTGTATTCATATGTGAACAATAATTTTACCTTTTCTCCAAGTGTGTGAAAATATTCTTGATTCATGTGCCTTATAGAGTAGCTTTAATAGACCATCCAAACCTACAAAGTATGAAGGTTTTGGTCCCATATAGTGGTCCATTTGGTTAGAAGCATTGCTATTAAGATTTTATCATTTCAACTATTTGAAACTATTCAATATGAAGAGTTTAGTACAGATTAGGGTTACCAAATTTAATTGCAATTGAATAATTTTATTTTTAATAAGTAATTCTAGCAAAACTATCTTTGGTCGAACATTTATTCGACCGGAAGAATTTTCGGTCGAGCTAGTTGTCGACTGAAAATATTTTCCAGTAAGATAATGTTGATAGAACTACCTTCAGTCAATCTGTTCTTCGACCACAATAGTTCTCTGTCGGGCATTTTATCGTCTGAGATGAATTTTTGTGCACTTTCAGTAAATTCAAGATTTCGAATGTAAACGTATCATCCCATTATTTGTGGATAACATAATTAAGCAATCAAAATATACAAAGATATACAAGTTCAAGCTTAATTTAATTTAGATAAGACATTATGAATTTCAAGGAGAAGTTTAGGTCAAATCTCAACTAATATGCCCAATATTTTTAAATTGGGGGTTTTGGAACCCGAACCAAGTCAACATCCTTTTTCTTGTATGGGCAAGAGAATGAATAATGTCCAAGACATTAATAATAATGACAACAAATAGAATCAATTTCATTTCTCTTCTTAGCTAGATTGTCTTTAGGCACATTTATGACCTTGTTTTTGGGTTTTTGTGTTTTTCTAGTTCTAGGCTTTTGGTAGGATTTCTCTTTAGGTACATATCCTAGTCCTCTCCTCCCAATTTGGCCATATGACTCCTTTAGGATTTTATCAAGAATTTCTTTGTTTTTCAAGCTACTAATGTCCTTTTGCAACTTAGTAATTTCATCCATTCTCTTTTTAATGTCTAACTTTTCTTGGTCTAGATTAGATAACAGACTATCTCTTTCTTTGGCAATAGCATCATAATCTGAATGAGTACATAGAATAGGTTGACTTTGAAGATCATTTCGGGCAAGCAATTCAACCTGTTCTTTTCAACGAAAATTGTTGTTAGTTTCTAGAGCAAGCAATTTAATATTGCAATCATTAATAGATGGTTTCACACTAGATTTTTTAGACATAAAACTTTACTTTTCAAAAGTAAGATCATTCAATTTAGCATACAAATCTTCATTAGTTTTTGTAAACCTTTTTAATTTCTTTTTGCAATCATCATATTTATCATGCAATTATTCTATACTAGTTACTAGCTCTTCTTTAGATAAATCAAGAAGACTTACCTCATTTTCTTCTTCATTTGTTGTTGCAATGAAACATCTTACCGTATCTTCTTCAGTCATGAGACATTCCACTTCCTCCTCACTTTTGCTATCATTTCTTGAGTCATCCCAAGCTGCTTTGTACGCTATTTCTTTCTTCTTGAGAGAAGATTTCTTTGCCTTCTTGATGTTGGGACACTAATTTTTTAAATGTCCCTTCTTACAACATTCAAAGCACCTAAGGGAAGAGGAGGAAGAAGCAGAAGAATTTTTTTTAGTTTTAAACCTTCTATATTGCTTACCATTTACAATGAGTGCCTCTTCTTCACTATCTTCTTTGCTTGTTTCATTACTTTATTTAGTTGATGCCCTAAAACCAATGCCCTTCCTTTTTTCCTTCTTGTGTTCGGCTTCCAATCTTTCTTCTTCTTCAAGAGTTACCTCATGAGTCTCTAGATTGTCAATGAGCTGCTCCATCCTCATTGTGGTGAGATCATTAGCTTCTTCAATCGTTGTCACATTTGGCTTGTATCTTGGAGGTAACAATCTAAGAATTTTAGACACTTGATCTTCTTCACTTATATACTTGCCTAATGCACTTAAAATGTTAACATTGGAAGAAAATCTTGCGTACATTTCACTAATAGATTCATTAGGTAACATATGAAATTGTTCAAACTTTTGTTTCAGCATATTAATTTTGGTGTTTTTAACTTGGGTAATTCCTTCATGTGTTATGGAGAGTTTATGCCATGTATTATAAGCCATATCACAGGAAGATATTCTATTAAACTCACTTACAGAAATAGAACAATATAAAATTCTTACTGCCTTTGCATTTAATTGAACTTGTTTTACCGTATTTGGATCCCATGTTGCATATTCCGTCGTTGGAAGTACATAGGGTTTAGATACCATCCTCCAAAGGTCCAATCTTATTCCTTGGAAGTAAAATTACATCCTTCTCTTCCAATAAGTGTAGTTGGTTCCATCAAAGGGTGGTGGTCGGCTCACGTGGGTTCCTTCAAGGTTGAGGTTGTGAAGTACACCGTCCCCCATTCTTCAAGACCTGTTATGGCTCCTTGAAGACCTGCTCTGACACCAATTGAAAGATCTAGAGGGGGGTAAATAGAGATTTTTGGGTAATTTAAAGTTAAATGAAACAATTAAAGCACTCAACCAAAGAAGGAGGGGGAATCAAGGAAGACACTTCCGTTTAGAGTGGTTCCAACCTTTGAATCAAAGGTTGTCAGTCCACTACCCAATTGTTTCCAATTTAGATTTTGAAAGCAATTTATTTTATTACCTCACAAGATGTTATATAAAATACAATCACCTTCCACTTGAAGTAGCCTTCACCTTGAAGTAGCCTCAACCCCCTTGAAGTAGCCTTCTTGAAGTAACCACGAGTAATCCTTGGAGAAGCCTTCACCACCTTGAGATATCTTTCACCTAGAAGTATCTCCAACCTCCTTTTAAGTATCCTTCTTGAAGTAATCTCAAGCACACCTTGGAGAAGTCTTCACTTTGTTGAAGTAGCATAAGGAAACCTCCTTTCAACAGCCTCCAATCCTAGGAGTTGTCAAGGAAAACAAAATACAATATAGAAGAAATAGATTGGAAGAAATAAAATACTTATCTAATGAAGTACAACACTTTGATCCTATAATAAGCATTTAGATTTCCTATCCACTTAGGATGGATGTGGCTATATGTGGTGGCTAGGATATTGTAACTATTGGACACCACTCTAGAGCACAAGATGAAGATGGAAAGTGAATTCTAGCTTTGTTGCTCTCAATATTGAATGCTCAAGTATAACTTAGATATTGTGTATGCAAGTGGTGATTTGGGTGTCCTAAGGCCTCTCCAATTTATAGGAATGGTTTACAAGTGATTAGGGACATTTTAGGGAGTTTCTAGAGTGTTCTTAGTGCATAACTAGCCATAAGGTGTACATTAGTTGTCTAGCAATTGCTAATTTGTTCGTGCTTGAAAATAAGAACAATATAGAACCCTGCTCGGTCAACAATTTGGTCAACAGATTTGTGTCTCAGTCGAGGTTTTCTTTGACTGAGCCTGGGTTTAAGTCAAAAGTGTTGCAAAATATATTTTCAACACCCAACTACCAACCACTCAGTCTAACGGTCACAAGCTTTAGACTGAAGCTTACTCTATCGAGATTATTTTCGACCGAAGACTATTTTAGAGAACAATTGTGTTAGTTGTTGAACAATACTCTCAATTTTGAATGGGGTGGTTCTCGGTCGACAAGAACTTTGACCGAGTGTGTCTCAGTCGACAAGTTCTTGACTGAGAGTGTCTCTAGTTTAGACTTTTGAATCACCTACTAATTGTGTGTTTCAACATGTGTTGGTGACTCTATGTTTTGGGGGGGGAATCTATATAAGGGTTATAAGTGGGTCGGGTAGATCTAACGCTTGATTTACATGATGTCTAAGTACTTTAACATTATATGTTTGTACAAGTATTTACATTTGATTATAATCAAGAACATTTATACAATTAAGCACACTTGATCATCAATTTGCATTGATCTTCATTTTCCTACTTAGTAGGATTTCCTTATTCCATTGAACCCTGAAATACTCAAATAGCAAGTTAGATCCACAAGTGTGAAATGTTTGTCATCATCAAAACAAATGGTATATTAATTTCCAATTTATCCAACAATCTCCCCCTTTTTGAAGATGACAAACATTTCTAAAATATAATCAAAATAATTTCAACAAGATGAGTTTCACACCTGAGATGGATACTGATTAATGATATCTAAAATATAATGTAGCATCAATTAATGTAAAGCCTTATTTTGGTTTTTATTATTTCTCCCCCTTTGTCATTTCAAAAATATAGTCATATAATCATATGTGTAAGTGAATAAGACTCCCCCTTAATGGTTACTCCCCCTTAATTGTTTGCTTAAAAAGAATGTCAAATTTAGCCACAATTAAAGGACCAAGATTAATTTTCTTAACCATTTGCAAGGGATGTTAATCCCTGAAATGATATGAGATTCCTTTAGGCTCATCGTGGGATCAATAAATATATTTCTCAAACATCTACAAGGGATGTTAAGCCCTAAAATGATATGAGATTCCAATAGGCTCATAATGAAAAGAATAAATGTATCTCTAACCAAATACAAGGGATGTTAAGCGATAATTGGTGTAGACAATTCAATTAAGAGCATGATATACATTATATTCAAGAATTTTGTGAGCTCCCCCTTAATCTCATAAATAAAGTGAACTTAAAGATACTAAGGTATTTCAAATCATAATTTTTTAAAATCAATTGATTAAGTAAGACTATAAGTCAATTTTTATAAGCAATCTTGTTTGTTGTAGTATCTTAAAAATTTCTCTTATTCTAAGCAAGTTACATATTTAATATATCAATATTGGGTGCAAGTAAATGATTACAAATAAGCACTTTTGTCAGACTTACTTTTGGTTGACCATGACTTTGACCGGGGAGCCCCTCGGTCGAACTCCTTTACGACCAAGAGGCATTTTTGCAGATATCCCATTCATGTAGCTTTATTCTAAGAATTAACCAAGATGTAACATTCTCTTTTATATTAGTATGAATGACCAATCAGCATTATGCACATTTACATTCATTTGATGATGTTAAGTCTTAGCTAATGATATATATATATATATATATCATATCTAGATCTATTTCTTCTCATTAAATCCTAATGTCATTCCATCATGCCTGTATAGTTCCAATGTTTTGATTTTAGGTCTAGGAGTTGAATTTTATTCATTGTTTTTAGTAGGCTCATTTGTTCAATAATTAAATCTTATAGGATATGACTAAGTCTTGTTGTGTATAATCATCATTTATACTTATAAACTTTATATTTTTTGCTTAATTATTTCAAAATAAAGCCTTATTGTGAAAAGATCAATTTTGTCTAACTTTTGCTTGTCACAGATTTCAGATTTATCACCAAAAAAAATTAGGTAATGATTCAAAGAAATTTTCTTGTGTGAAAAATCTTTTTATTCCATGGCCAATTTATTTTTTGCAATTAATGTCCATAGTGTTAAGAGGTTTACAATTTAATTTATCAACAGATTTGATGTTTTTTTGTGAATCATAACCATTTTATAGCACTTATGATGTAGTTCTTTTACACATAGCACATTTAAAATTTGTACTAGCATCTCTTATGCCAATAGTTTTACCTTTGAAATTTTCTTCACATGTGAAAAATAATTTTACCTTTTCTCCAAGTGTGTGAAAATCTTCTTATTTCATGTGAAGAATAGATTTAATAGACCATCCAAACCTGCAAAGTATGAAGGTTTTGGTCCCATATAGTGGTCCATTTGGTTAGAAGCATTGCAATAAATATTTTATCATTTCAACTATTTGAAACAATTTAATATGAAGAGTTTAGTATAGATTAGGGTTACCAAATTTAATTGCAATTCAACAATTTTGTTTTTAATAAGTAGTTATAATAGAACTATCTTTGGTTGAACATTTATTCCACTGGAAGAATTTTTGATCGAGCTAGTTGTTGACCGGAAAGATTTGCTAGTAAGACAATGTTGACAAAACTACCTTTGGTCGATATTTTCTTTGACCGAAATAGTTCTCGGCCGGGCATTTTTTCAACTGAGATGAAGTTCTTTGCACTTATAGTAAATTCAACATTTCTAATGTAAACGTATCATCCCATTATTTTTTGATAACATAATTAAGCAATCAAAATATACAAAGATATACAAGTTCAAGCTTAATTTAGTTGAGATAATACATTATGAATTTCAAGGTGAAGTTTAGTTCAAATCTCAACTAATATGACCAAAATTTTTAAGTTGGGGGTTTTGGAACCCAAACCAAGTCAACATCCTTTTTCTTGTATGGGAAAGAGAATGAATAATGTCCAAGACCTAAACAGTAATGACTGCAAATAGAATCACTTTCATTTCTCTTCTTAGCTATATTGTCTTTCGGCACATATCTGACCTTGTTTTTGGGTTTTTGGGTTTTCTAGTTCTAGGCTTTTGGTAGGATTTCTCTTTAGGTACATAGCCTAGTCCTCTCCTCCCAATTTGTCCATATGAGTCCTATATGATTTTATCAAGAATGTCTTTGTTTTTCAAGATACTAATGTCCTTTTGCAACTTAGGAATTTCATCCATTCCCTTTTTAATGTCTAACTTTGCTTGGTCTAGATTAGATAACAGACTATCTCTTTCTCTGACAATAGCATCATAATCTGAATGAGTACATATAATAGGTTGATTTTGAAGATCATTTATCTTGGCAAGCAATTCAACCTTTTCTTGGCAAAGAAAATTATTGTTAGTTTCTAGAGAAATCAACTTATATTGCAATAATTAATAGATGATTTCAATGTATCTATTTCAAACATAAGACTTTCCTTTTCAATAGTAATATCATTAAATTTTACAAACAAATCTTCATTAATTTTTGTCACCTTTTTAATTTCTTTTGTAATCAACATATTTATCATGTAATTCTTCAATACTAGTAACTATATCTTCTTTAGATAAATCAAGAAGAATTACCTCATTTTCTTCTTCATTTGTTGTTGCAATGAAGCATCTTACCATGTCTGCTTTGATCATGAGACATTCCACTTCCTCCTCACCTTTTCTATCATTGCTTGAGTCATCCCAAGTTGCTTTGTAGGCTTTTTCTTTCTTCTTGAGAGAAGATTTCTTTGCCTTCTTGACTTTGGGACTCTCATTTTTTAAATTTCCCTTCTTACCATATTTAAAGAACCTAAGTGAAGAAGAGGAAGAAGCATAATAATTTTTCTTAGTTTTAAACCTTATATATTGCTTACCATTTATAATGAGTGCCTCTTCTTTACTATCTTCTTCGCTTGTTTCACTACTTTCTTTAGTAGATGCCCTAAAATTGATGTCCTTTCTTTTCTCCTTCTTGTGTTCGGATTCCAATATTTCTTCTTCTTCAAGAGTTACCTCATGAGTCTCTAGATTTCCAATGAGCTGCTCCATCCTCATTGTGGTGAGATCATTGGCTTCTTCAATGGTTGTCACATTTGGCTTGTTCTTGGAGGTGACGAACTAAGAATTTTGGACACTTGATCTTCTTCACTTATATAATTTCCTAATTCACTTAAATAGTTAACAATGGAAGACAATCTTGCATAAATTTCACTAATAGATTCATTAGTAACAAACAAAATTGTTCAAACTTTTATTTAAGAATATTAATTTTGATGTTTTTAACTTGGGTAGTTCCTTCATGTGTTATGGAGAGTTTATGACATATATCATACTCTAAATCACATGAATATATTCTATTAATCTCACTTGTAGAAATAGAACAATATAAAATGCTTACCGCCTTTGCATTTAGTTGAACTTGTTTTACCAGATTTGGATCCAGTGTTGCATATTCCGCCGATGGAAGTACATAGGGTGTAGATACCATCCTCCAAAGGTCCAAGCTTATTCCTTGGAATTAAAATTGCATCCTTGTCTTCCAATAAATGTAGTTGGTTCCATCAAAGGGTGGTGGTCGACTCATGTAGGTTCCTTCAAGGTTGATATTGTAAAGTAAACCGTCCCCCATTCTTCAACACCTATTATGGCTCCTTGAAGACCTACTCTGATACC
Organism: Alisma plantago-aquatica; assembly: GCA_963693085.1. Lineage (NCBI taxonomy): Eukaryota > Viridiplantae > Streptophyta > Magnoliopsida > Alismatales > Alismataceae > Alisma > Alisma plantago-aquatica. The sequence goes on along the minus strand of OY856409.1, from coordinate 1,820,206,463 downwards.
AGCTGAACGATCTAGAGGGGGGTGAATAAAGCTTTTTGGATAATTTAAAGTTAATTGAAACAATTAAACCACTCAACCAAAGAAGGAGGGGGAAACAAGGAAGACACTTCGATTTAGAGAGGTTCCAACCTTTGAATCAAAGGTTGTCAGTCCACTGCCCAATTGTTTCCAATTGGTATTTTGAAAGCAATTTATTTTATAACGTCACAAATATGTTACATAAAATACAATCACCTTCCACTTGAAGTATCCTTCACCTTGAAGTAGCCTCAACCCCCTTGAAGTAGCCTTATTGAAGTAACCACGAGCAATTCTTAGAGCAACCTTCACCACCGTGAAGTAGCTCCACAACCTTGAGATTAGCCTTCACCTCGAACTAGCTCCAACCTCCTTTGAAGCACCCTTCTTGAAGTAATATCAAGCATACCTTGAAGCAACTTTCATTATGTTGAAGTATCACCAAGCAACCTCCTTTCAACAACCTCCAACCCTAGGAGTAGTCAAGGAGAACAAAATACAATATAGAAGAAATAGATTGGAAGAAAGAAAATACTTATCCAATGAAGTACAACTCTTTGATCCTATATCAAGCATTTTGATCTCCTATCCACTTAGGATGTACGTGGCTATATGTGGTGGCTAGGAGATTCTAACTATTGGACACAACTCTAGAGAACAACGATGAAGATGGCAAGTGAATTCTAACTTTGTTGCTCTCAATAGTGAATGCTCAAGTGTAGCTTAGATATTGTGTATGCAAGTGGTGATTCAGGTGTCCTAATGCCTCTCCTATTTACAGGAATAGTTTCCAAGTGATTAGGGACATTGTCGGGAGTGTCTAGAGTGTTCTTATTGCTTAACTAGTTGTTAGGTGTACATTAGTTGGTTAACAATTGCTAATTTGTTCATGCTTGAAAAGAACAATTCAGAACCCTACTCGGTCGACAATTTGGTCGATCGAATTGTGTCTCAGTCGAGGTTTTCTTTGACAGAGCCTGGTTTTAAGGCAAAAATGTTGCAATGTCTATTTTCAACTCCCAACTGCCAACTACTCAGTCTAACGGTCACAAACTTTAGACTAAAGCTTACTCAGTCGAGATTATTTTCGACCGAAGACTATTTTAGAGCACAATTGTGTAAGTTGTTGAAAAGCTCTCTAAAGTTCGACTGAGGTGGTTCTTGGTCAAAAAGAACTTTGACTGAGTGTGTCTCAGTCAACAATTTCTTTGACAGAGAGTGTCCCTATTTTAGACTTTTGAATCACCTACTAAGTTTGTGTTTCAATGTGTGTTGGTGACTATAACTTTGGGGGAAAATCTATGTAAGGGTTATAAGTGGGTAGGGAAGATCTAGAACTTGATTTACATGATTTCTAAGTACTTGTACATTATATTTTTGTACAACTATTTACATTTGAGTACAGTCAAAAACATTTATACAATTAAGCGCATTTGATCTTCAATTTGCATTGATCTTCATCTTCCCACTTAGTAGGATTTCCTTATTCCTTTGAACCCTAAAATACTCAAATAACATGTTATATCCACAAGTGTGAAATGTTTGTCATCTTCAAAACAAAGGGTATATTAATGTCCAATTTAGCCAACATTATGACATGGCAGAGGCTTCATGACTAGTTTGAGGTGATATCCTCTAGTGATTTGGTGAGGGAATATTGTTCCCTAGTGATTTGATAATGTTGATGGCCTTGTATGACAGTGGTATCAAATGATGTTGTAACAAGTTTATAACTCATAGATTTTATTTCTTTTGGAGTTGTATCATGCCCTTATCTGAGTAGAATATATTTAGGGTTTGTATGTTGTAACTTGATTGATGCAAAAAGATACCCAATTGGCTAAATTAATCAAGAGAAAGCCTAATAATGTAGTTTCCCTATGCCATAGATCCATCTTCAGCTTTAGTACTTGCTGGATGGTGAAATGGGTTGTCCCTTAGTGGAAGCTCAGAGTTGTATACTGTTGAGTATATGCATTTCACATGATTAGCTGTAGTCATACCCTAGAAGGAGAACGATCGAGGTCGTATCTCAGTGATCTCATTCAATGTATAATAATATATTTTGAGGATGGCTACTATTATACCTCGATAGGAGTGCAGATACAATCATAACTCTATTCACTAGTGTTGTTCCTATATACCATGGTTGACTAGGGGTTGTTCTGTAGTTGGACTTTATATGCCACTGCGGTGGACTCAGACTGACTAAGGGTGTGGGATATCATAGGAGTCTAGCTCCACCTAGATCTTGTATGTCACTGATTTTGACTTAGAAGTGGTCATTTGGAGCATGATTGTCATACCTCATCTCGTCAAGGAATAATAAAAGACACAATATAGTCATGTATTATATTTTCTTAGATTAAACACGACTCGCATTAGATGACCATTTGCCTTATCTCGTGTACTATTTAAGTGATTATTAATGTGGTAAGAGAAATCAACTGTTATACATGTTTTGCATACTCCTTCTAACAGTATAAGATGTTTTAATACTCAGTTAAATATGCCTAAACTACTTAAACAATGTTAATTGCTTTGCTCGTATCATTTAGCTGAATATGCTCATCTTGATAATAATGCAATCTTGTTGCTTTAATCTATTTGTGTTAATAATATTTGCTGGCAGAGAGTTACATCTCTTGTTGGGACGTTGGTCTCACCCTATAGGTTTCCACATCTTTAAGGTGGTCTTGCACGACAAGGTAGAGATCATGTGGTTGAGGTTGAGCAGAAAGAGGAAAACTAGTCGTTAAAGTTTGGATATGTTGCTAGTGTTTTTTAGTATAATCCTATGTGTCATCCCTATACTCGTAGGTCCTTGGGGGTGTTTTGTAGATGTTGTATATCGACATGATTTTTGGAAGTAGGCCATGATTGTATAGATATGGCTTGTATATGTGAACAAGTTATCATATGTAATAGGTTCTGGCAAGTTGTCCAAATAAACAGTGACATGTATCATCTTGTAGCATAATATGTAATACATGTGGCTTGATGTGGACCTAGATGTAATATGTTTCTGCTTTTCCAGTATTATGGAACCAATTTTAATTTACCTTATTTTATGGTAATGTTGGATGTTTACTATTAGTTCTGCACTTTGTTTTGAGTAATATCACTTTGGTGTGATAACGGGTGTCACATTAGAGCATCCTTCACACCTTGAAGTAGATTTGAGCAAGGTCCCTCAGACAACCTCCCACGCATATAGTAGTCAAGGAGCACAATTACATCAACTTGTAGAAGTAGCTTTGAAGAAGGAAGAGTACACCAATGTAGTACGATGCTTTGATCCTATATCAATCGTTTCGACCTCCTAAGGTCTTGGGATGGACGTTTCTAGGTGGGGTCTAGGAGCTTTTAGCTATGGGACACGAACTTAGAGCTCAAGGAGGAAGATGGCAAGTATAATTCAGTTGTTTTTCTCTCTAAAAGGATTTCTCAAGTGTAGAATGTGTATCTTAGGTGTCCTAGGGTCACATCTATTTATAGGAGTGGGTTGCAAGTAGCTAGGGTACCTTAGGAAAGTGTCTAGAGGGTTCTAGGTCAAGAAATAGTCATTTTAGTGGAGTTAAGTTAGGTTTAATAGCTAATTTAGTCATTTCTATAAAATTAGTCCAGAATCCAGTTTGGTCGACAACCTTTATGATTAGAAATATCGACAACAATTTCTTCAAACAGGTGTGGTTCAAGTGTAAAAGTTATGTAACACCCCTGACCTGGGTTATGACCTAACCCTGGAAGTTTTGCCTAAATATGTAATTAATATACTTGTGAACACTCCCTGGCATGTAATTAAGTTCCTCAGGAACATTTACTTTCAATTTCGCTCCTTTTTGTATAAAATTGTAGCATTGTGTTGTATGCAGGGACCTATGTGCAAATTACCCAGTTTAAGGGTTGAACTTGCAAAATTCACAAGATAAGATGTTCCTTTGATGTTGAGACATCATGAGAATGGTTATGGTAAAGTTTGAGGGATTTCCCAAGCTTGAGCACCAAGGTGCAGCTGTGGAAGCAATTCCCATGCTTAGAAACCCTAATTTGGGGTAAAGTGCAATTTACCCAAATTGAGGGGTCCAAGTTGTGATTATTAATATCTAGAATATCTTTTATGACTCTTATCATCATTTAGAGTAGAAATGATGAAAGGGATACATCATTTAATAATTAGATGAGAAAAATGACCTTTGTGATAGAAATCACCTAGAATGGGTATGAAACCCTTTCATGTATGTACCCTAGTTGAAGGTTGGATTCCTTTACCCTTAGATCTTGAGATTTCATGACATTTGCATAAGGATAGATAGGTTTGGTCGTGCCCTTGAGAAAGGAGGGGCCTAGATGTGATTTCCAATCTTGTGAGGTCCTTAGGGTGTAAAAGAGGCTAAAGTATATAAGCCCTTTTCCCTTGCAATTAAGTGAACGAACTTTCTTTCCTTCACTCCTCTTCTTTTCTTGCTCAAACGGCCAAGGATAGCTCTGGAGCTCGGGGGGGACGACCAACCTGTCCTAGGTAAGAGAACCCCACCTTCTAGCTCGAATTCATGGAGGAATTCACTTTCTAAGGTTGGTTTTGTGGTTAGCTTACTTAGTCTTCTTGTTCTAGCCGACCAAAGCAACGTTTCCTTGGAGAATTCACCCCTGACCAAGTTGTGGAAGCTCAAGGACGCCATTAAAGCTTGGAGCTTGAAGGCTTGGAGCTTTAGGATCAACTTTGAGGCGGGTTTTATAACTCTAAACTTATGCTTTATATGTATGTTCAATTCTTGCAATTTACTTGGTAAATTCTCCTTCTACCTCCCTTCTTCCTTGCACGTTTGCAAGCAAATCAGTGGAGAAACTGACCTTGCTAGAGGTTGAAGATGAGGGGCGTGACTCCCTATGTTACTTTTTCAAATGACCTTGGACCTTTTGGTCCAAACGGTTTGCAACCGTTTGGGTTCAAACGGTTTCAAACCGTTTGCTCTCAAACGGTCTTGCAAGACCGTTTGGATTGAAACGGTCTCAAGACCGTTTGAAAGGGTTGACCAAAGGATGACCGTTTGAGGGTCTGTTCCTAACATATTGAATTTCATCTCTGCAAAGAATCAAAGTCTAATTCTTAACCAATTGAAATTTGAAGGCACTTCAACATGAAACCCTAATCGGGTGAAAGAGTGCTGATTTGACATATAGATCTTGTTGAGTTTTGGGTTGAAGGACCCAAACGGTCTCAAGACCGTTTGGGGATTTCTCCAAACGGTCCTAAGACCGTTTGGGCACAACCCAAGACAGTTTGAAGGTCTAGGGTTAAGTTAATCTAATGGTTTGAGGGTCCAATTGTAGGAAATTGATGAATTGATGAAAATTGCTGATTTTGACCTAATTGGACTTCAACCTTAGTCAAAACGACTTGGATTTTGGTCAAACTTTGGGCAAACGGTCTCAAGACCGTTTGGATGATGTCCAAACGACCTCAAGACCGTTAGGTCCAAGTTTGAGCCCAATTGGAGGTCAATTGATAGGTTCAACCTTGAATTGATTCACATTGTTGAACATTGATGACCAATCGAATTAAAACCCTAATTGAGGAGGATTTAACCCTAATTGGCTTGCAATTGAGGGTCAATTGGATGTCTAAGTGGTTAAGGCTAACCCTAACTGACTCAAATTATAAATGGTTAGCATAGCTTTGACCATTTGAGGACTTCAACACACATATCCATGAACATTGGTAACCTTTGAACCACTTTGGAGGTCCAAACGGTTTGAGCCCTTTTTGGACCAAACGGTCTCAAGACCGTTTGGATCCAAACGGTCTCAAGACCGTTTGAGACCAAACGGTCTCAAGACCATTTGGGGCCAAACGGTCTCAAGACCGTTTGGGCTCAAACGACCTCAGGATCGTTTGGTCCAATCGATCTCAAGTAATTTTGATTAAACAGTTTCAAACCGATTGAAGCTCCAAACGGTTTGGAAGTCAACCCTTCCAAACGGTCTTCACCTCCAAACGGTCTCAAGACCGTTTGGATCCAAACGGTCTCAAGACCGTTTGGGGTCAAACGGTCTCAAGACCGTTTGGGTGGTTGAAACCGTTTGAAGGTTGAAACCGTTTGGAGATTGGTGATGGTTTGTACTTAACCATTTGATGATGTAATTAGTTCAATGATGATTCAATCTAAACCCTAATGGTAACCTAGGTCATTAAGGGACTATGTGATTAGTGAGTTAACCCATGATGGTAATCATGTGGCAAATTACCAAAATACCCTTGAGGGGTCTAAAGGGGTAAAACCTTGTTCTAATCAAACCCTAATCACATGATGTTGATGTTTTGGATCATGTTAGTCAATGGAGACTTATCTCAACCTGATCTAGAGTGGTGTTGTCACCATCTACTAGTGAGAGAAGAGAGAAAGTATTTCTAGAGAGAGAAAGTATCCTAGAGAGGGAAAGTACCCTTTTAAGGAGGAAACTCAAGTGAGATACTTTAATTACACATGAATGTGCATGATTAGGGAATGACCCACCTATGTGAGGTCATGGAAACCCTATTTATAATATCTAATGGATCTTAATTCTAATTAAGAAGCCTTAATGATGATGTTTCTCTTACATAATGATGTAATGAGTACAATTCACCATGGAGTGAATAGTAAACCCTAATTTTAGGGTGATGACATGAAAGATGAACAGTAAACCCTAATTGACAGGGTTATTGAATTAAACCCTAGTTGAGGGTGATTCCATGTGAAACCCTAGTTGAGGGTGATTCCATGTGAAAACCTAGTTGAGGGTGATTCCAAGTGAAACCCTAATTGGGAATGCATCCCTAACTATTGAATTGTTTATTATTATCTGTTGAACTAACCATGCAGGTTATTATGAGATAATGGTCATACCCAGGTATGAAATACCATGTTATATTCATTGGAAGCATGTCTTAAGCTTTATGAATAGTGAATCATCTTGATGCACTGCTAAGTGACATCTTTTGTGATTTATGGGCTGTAAGAGCCATAAACACCATCAAGGTCATGCTTAACAGATGACTTGTGATGAGATAGTTGGGAACTGGTAATTGAAATGAGTTAGGCTTGCTACATTTTAGTATTCTCATATATAGCCATGATGCTAGTGTTTTTGTATGATGATATGAATACTGAATGTACCTAACTAATCAAGTGAAATGTAGAGCCCTGATCATAGATCCATCATTGTCAGAATCTAAATGATGGTGAAACAGGTTTTCCTCAGGGAACTCCTGGATCACATACTTTTGAGTATGTGGGGTACATGGATGTGTAGAACCTTACATCCTAGTGTAGGTATTTGATGTAGATTCTTGTAGTCCGTCATACCTTCACTATAAAAGAAAAGGTGAGAGGATGATGTAGATTCTAGTAGTCCATCAGACCCCACCATAAAGTCCTAAAGGTGATATGTATATCTACACTCCCTTAAAGACACAAACACCGCATCGATAAAAGATAAACAAGAAATCTTCCGATGACGAAGAGAGTACAGAACGCCACTGTAACTCTAAAATAGCGAAGGTCCAGTTTACCCTGGAGAGCTATAACAAAAGATATCCCGCCAGATATCTAACATTCGATCCTCTAACTGACTGAGGAAGATGAGGTCATAAGAATCCGGCTCTTTTAATGACCTATGTATGATACTGATGTGACTTCTTAGCGATCAGTTGGAGTATGAGTGGTAAGCCTCATCTCCACAAGGCATAACAATAATGTTTGAAAAACATAATCAACAGTGTAGTATATCTGTTAGAGTTATCTACGAGTTATTTGATTGATGTTATCTTGAATAGCATAGATGTTCTCATATTTTAATATTGATTGAACTCTTGCTCATTATCAGAACTGCTAGTGAATATCTTGAAGGCTCTTATTGCTTTAGTTATTCCTTGCTTTGCTTATAAAGCCTAGTGGAGAGTTATAACTCTCGCTGGGGCAATTATGTATAATTGTCTCACCCCGTAGACTTCTACTTTTTAGGTGGTCATCGAAGACGGAGGAACAAGAACACAGGTGACCAATCCCAGCAACAGCAGCATCAGGAGCAGTAAATATCTCAGGTGGAGATCTAGCCTGCTTCATGGTGTAGTTAGAGTCAAGTCCTATGTGTCCTCTGTACTCTCAGGTCCTGAAATGTTTTGGAGTATGAATTCTTGAGAATTTTGGTATCATGTTGTATATAATTACTCAAGAAGTAATTGTCAGTGATGTAAACAGTTAAATCCTTTTTCTATGGAAAAGGTTTGTGGTTTCAGGCTCTTGTCTCGAAAAGTTTTAATTTCCCGTGATTTTTGTCTTCCGCTGTTTACCGATTGCTTCCGCACATGATTAAATCGGGATTAATTCGTGGTTTGGAGATCGGAGCCCACAAGTTATCTCTAAAGGCTAGATGTCATTTTGACTATTGATCAAATGGGTTTAACAGTCAACTGTAGGTCCATGAATCCTTCGACCGAAAGTGTCCCTATCGACAATGTTTTTGACCAAATATGATTCAGAGCGCAAGTGTGTAATAATTTCTTTTGGTGCTCTGAATCCTCGACTGAGGTGGTTCTTGATAAACAATGTGTTTGACTGATCTTATCTCGGTTGACTAGTTTCTTGACTAAAAATTTCCATGTAAATAGGCATTTATGTTTTTAGAAAACCTATCAAATGATTTTTCTTATAAAAGATAATGACTCTAAATCCTAGGGGGATTCTAACTAAGGGTTCTGGGTTGATAGAGAGAATTTACATTATTTCTAGATACTGGTATATTATACACTTGTACAAGTCATTACACATTGTACGAACATGAAAATACAAGCATTTGAACACTTTAACTTCATCTATCCATTGAGTGTGATCTCCTTGAACCCTAAAATACTTACGTGACAAGTTAGATCTATAAGAATGAAATATTTGTCATCATCAAAATCGAGGATAAGCTAATGTCCAATTTAGCCAGCAATAAATTGTCCTCAACATTTTTCACCAATATTTCCCTCATACCTTTCCATGAAATGCTTCATCTCATTCTTGTCCATACCCAAACAACTATGATATAAGGAAACGCCTATCACTCATTTTCTCTCTCTATGAATTTGCACAACATGTGGAACTTCCTTTATATGCCTGTCTATAAGTGCCTAGCTTTTTCAGCAGTTTGAGGTGTTCCAATGAAACTCTCTCATCATCTATTTCTGTGAGTAGAGGTGTGCTCATTTGGGCCTTCATCTCCTTGTACATTGAGATCACTTGTTGAGGGTAAGTTTATATGTCCATTGTGTTTGAATTCCTTAAACCCTCATATTGTGTACACCTTCACATTTCTTCTTAAACTTGTTTATCAGGCTTGGGGTTCCTTGAGCCCCTCCTCCCAACTCGTGTCCATGGCTGCCTAATATTCATGTTTTCTAGACACTAAAAACCTAGCACATTTTGTTGTGAAGTTTCCTTGCATGTTGCCTGATGTGACATTATGCTAGCCTTGTTGTAAAACACGGGCCCACTATCCAAAGATCTAGTAGATTTTTGAGAATGATGAGTGGCCCCACAGACCACCACTAGACTTAACTATGCACTTTTTCCTTACTCACGTGCAAGCCAAGATAAAATTCATGACCAATTGGTCACCCATCCTACTACTACTCTGGACTAATCATGCTTAACCACATAGTTCTTTAGTGATGGGCTCTTTGAAAAGGAGGTGCACTTTGGTGATATGGGTAGTCCAATCATTCCTTTTAAGATCATTTTACACAAGGCCTGAAATCCTGGGAAGCTAAATATCTCCCACATAGACTCTTAACATTCTCGTCAAGGTTCAACTATATGGCCTCATAATCTATCCCCAATTCAATATAGACCCAAATGGCCCATGTACACTTAGCTCCTAACCACAACTAGCCATGCAAGGGTGGCTCCATCAACTAGGTAGCCCTCTCCAACATGCCTGGACCGCATGAATAAAAGAGTGGCAAGCTAAAGACCCAAGTGGGGCCCACCTACTGGAGGGTAATTGGCTCTAATACCATTTATTACACCCGGTCCCACTACCCAAGGTTCTAGCAGAGTTTTAGGAATGATGACTGGCCCCACAGACCACCATTAGGATTAATTGTGCACTTTATCCTCACTCATGTGCAAGCCAAGACAAACTTCCCGACTGGTCACCCATCCTAGTACTACTCTGGGCTAAGCACACCTAACCATAGAGTTCTTTAGTGATGGGCTCCTTGAAAAGGAGGTGTACCTTGTTGATATGGGTATTCCAATAATTCCTTTTAAGATCATTTAATCTGAGGCGTGAAATCTTGGGACTTTACACTTGTGTTGTTCTCTTTTGGGGTCTCTAGTTTTGGATAAAGCTACCCAATCCAAGGGTCATAGAATCATAGGGTTCTACACTTAGATTTCTTATTCTGATCTCCCAATCCTACTTTAATGTTTATATCATGGTGGAGGTTGGGGGATTTGGCCAAGCAGGGTTGTTTTCTATTTCACAAGTTCCATGTATGCCTAAAGGGTGATTTGGTGCTTGCCTCACTATCTATGATCCCCCACCTCATTAGCAGTAGCAGGAGTGATATGCTTTCATGGGGGGTCCTTCACATGACTGGGTGGAGGAGACAAGCGCTTGTGCATTCATGTCTATAGCCCTTGTTTCCTTTGTCACATTGCCTTTTTTATTAGTGGCATAATTGTCTTTTTGCCTTTGTTGATTTGTTCCTTTGACGCACTGAGTTGTGTTCCCTGTTGGCTATGTGCCCAGGCTAGATGGAGATTCCAGATAGAGTCATCTCAACAAGGTTTTGAGTTGAAATAAATTGTATATGTGGCTCAACCAAATTTTCTCATTGTTTAATATTTTAAAATTCACAACTGATTCCCTAGTTATCAAAAAATACAAATAAATACTTGTTCGAATAAAATTATGCTCTATCTAAATAAAAATATTCATAACCCAAATACATATATATTAAAGATAGTAATATAGGGTTTGTTATATACATAGTAATCAATGGTTTGTATATAATTCTACATTAGGTGAAGAAAAACTCTGACTTAAATCTTGATTTTGTTCTTAGACAAGTTGACACACATATTAAGGTATGTTGCATTCTCTAAGATCTTTATTTAGAAAAAAAACCTAGTTTCATGTCTCTCAATGTATGTTGCATGCCTTAAATCCCATATTGAGTAATTGATCCTATATTTCTCTCTCTTGAGCCTCTTAGAGGTATTTTGTTAATGAATATTCTCTTTCTTGACTTGATGTCCTATTTGGTTCAATCTTAATAAATTTGATACATGGATATTCTTTAACTATATATATATTTCATGGTTGACTCTAAAATCATACCTCACTTCATGATGAAACCCTAGTTGTGAAATTGAACTGAATGGCTCCTTATTGTGAGATAGAACCCCAATTTTCCTACTTTTCTGGTGGATTTTTCATATTGCCATTTATGTGATGGAAATGTCATTAATTCTCTTTACATGATTGAACTTTCATTTTCATCTAATTTTTTTGCATGCTTTATGATTCATTAGCCCTATAGTTGTATAAGTACTTTGGTTTTCAGGCTATGTGCCATTTATGTTTTGGGATGGGGTTTATGTGTCCCATACCCAGGTTATGTGCTCATGTTATTTTGGGATGGATTTTATGTGCCCCATACCTAAGTTTTGTGCCCACCTTACATATTGAGGAGTCTGGTTATGTGTCTTAATCTATCAGGTTATGGGTTATGTACCCTATCCACCATTGTTTATTTATATTTCACTTGATCTATGTTTATCTCACTTTCATGCAGGTTGATTATTATTTTTGATGGGTTATGTGCCCTAAATTTTCATATGTGAGATTTTGTGGCATACCTTAACTTTTATTAATGGCAAGTGCACATGTTCATTATCATCTTATTGAAATTCATATTCTTTTGATATCCACATGAATGACATTTTTCCTCTTGGATGGAAAGCCTTGTTATATTTGTTGTCCTTTTTCCTAATGATGGTCAATCCCTATTAATATGCTCATCCCATCTTTTGATGTTTATAATTACCATCTTTGTCTTCTCTTGTGAGGTATGTTTCCAACCCTTAGGTAGAGATCAAGGAGGAAAGAACCAAGGTGGACCTAGATAATATCATGAAAAGTTGTTCCTTCTTGGGAGTTGGATTCAAGGTGGTTAGATAATCCTCTATTGGTCTTATGCTATAGATTAGTTTCCTTTTTTCAACTCCTTGTATGGTGAAGGATTATGATGAAATCAAGCATTGTAATAGTCAGATCAATATAACTAGGCATGTGGAACATCTAGAGAGTCTAGGATTCCCTTTGAGTTAAGAGTTGGCCATAGATATGATTTTACAATCATTGTCTGGATTATATAGCGAGTTTATAGAGTGTTATTACTTGAGTAACTTGGCAAAACCACTATCAAAATTACTTGGCATGTTGATAAATGACAAAGAAAAAAATGAAGGACAAACCTGTGAGGATGATCAGTAGAGTGAAGTCCAATGAAGAAGGCAAGGCCAAGAAGAGTTTTGGGGCTAAGATGAAGTCCAAGTCTTCTACACTCAAAATGAGGAGAAAGGTAAGTGCGAAAGGAATATGTCCTTTGCACTTAAAGAAATTAAGGAAGAAGAAAAAGGAGATAGAGATCTCCACCTCAGGATCTGATAAGAAGTAAGTTAGAAGTGAGTGGACCAAGGGTTGTTTCCACTATAGATGGAATCTAGCATTCAGCCTGATGGGCATGTAATAGAATTAGTGAATTGTATTGTGTACATGCCGTTAATGAAAACATCATTTATCTTGTATGGACAAGAATATCATGAATAAATTGATGTTTAAATTTAAATATAAGATATTGTATGGTAATGCCCTATGTCTCATAGTCTATGCTTGATAGTGCTAAAGACAAATATATTGAATGACTTGATGACTCAAACAATGAATACCTATAGCATTATTATCTAGAGCACATAAATAAGAAATGCATTTCTAGAATCCATAATGATGGTTGTATAGACTCTTTTGGTTATATAACCAATAGAGACATGCAAGTCTTAATTATTAAGAAATATGACAAGAGCACTTTTTACAAGATATAGTGGGAGAGAAAGTATTCTATTAGGGCTTGTACATATTGATGTATATAGACCTATTAGAGTATTTCTAAATGTGTTTAATAGTACCTCATTATATTTGTTGATGTTCTCAGTGGATATGGTAATTTGTATTTAATGAAATACAAGTATGAATCTCTTAGAGTGTTTAAGAAGATCATGAAAGAAGTATGTAACCAACTAGGTAAAAGTATTAAGACAATTCAATATGATCGATGTGAAAATACTTTGAAACCAAGAGTTTGAGGACCATCTAGGAGACCCTAATTATGTATCACAATGAGCTCCAAGTGAAACATAATTTTGTATTAGAAAGAAGGTATCACACCCTGTTAGTCCTGGTGCAATCATCAATAAAACTAGCTAATCTTCCAATTTCCTTTTTGGCACATGTCGTATACTAAAACAATGTACCAAATAAAATGGTTCAAAGGACACCATATGAGATATGCCATTGGAAGTGTCTCTATATGTATTTTATAAGGATTTGGATTGAAGGATTATATAATAAAATAGTTTCTTGAAAAAATTGGTCTGCAAATCACATAAATGTTATTCTGTTGAATACTACTTTTATATTCCAATCCGACAATAAAAGCGTTTGTTGCCAGGATGGCTATATTCCTAAAGGGAAATTTAATTCCAAAGGAATCATTAGGAGAAAAGTAGAACTCAAAAGGTTTGAGACCAATAGGAAAACATTAAACCTAAAGAAGTAGAGTAGGAACAAAGGAGAATCACAAATTGTTGTGGAATCGCAAGTTCCTTATGTAACACAAAACTTGTAAATCTAGTAGAACATGCCTTGAGCTTAACATACTATGATATCTTACAGCTCAAGAAGGCAATGAGTTGGTCATAGATTATGATCCAAAAACATACTGAGAAGCTATGGAGGGAACAAAATCTAAGACATGGCTTGAGGCCACAAGATCCAAGATGGACTCTATGCATACCAATAAGGTATGACCTTGGTGGATCCACCTCAAGGGGTAAAACCCATAGGATGCAGTTGGAGCTCCAAGAAGAAGACCAACATGAAAGGGTAGATTTCTTGCAAAGACTTCATACAAGTTCAAGATGTTGAACATGATGAAAACTTTCACCAGTTGCCATGGCTAAATCTATCAGGATCATGCTTGTCATTGCATCTTGTTATGACTATGAGATTTGGTATATGGATGTCAAAAACACATTCCTTATATAGGAATAATTATGAGGATGTGTGCATCAAACAACATAAAGGTTTTATAAATTCAATAATACAAATAAAGACTATAAGCTGCAAAGGTCAATCCGTGGATTGAAGCAAGCATCTCAGGAGCTGGAATCTTCAATTTGACAAGATAGTCAAAGAGTTTGACTTCATTCAGAATAAAGATGAGATTTGTGATTAAAAAATGATTAGTGGGAGCATATTATATTTCACATGATGATGGGAAATAACATCCTTGTACTACAAATGTTAAAACCTGGTTGGGAAGTACATTCTGTATGAAGGGTTAGCAAAGCATCCTATATGATAGGAATCAAGATCTATAGAAATAGATCTAGAAAGCTTCTTGACCTAAGAAATAGCACACACATTGGAAAGATGTTGAAGGGGTTCAACATATTAGAATCAATAATAGAAGATTTGCCCATGTTCTAAGAAATTAGTCTCTCAAGAGCGTAGTATTCCAGTTCTTATGAAGTATGGGAATACATGAGTAAGATGCCAATTGCATTCACAATATTATGTACTTATCGCATTATCTTGTATGTATTGGACATGACTAGAGGATATGTATAGATATCATTATCTTGTATGTGTTGGATGTGATGAGAGGATATTTGTCAGATTTCAATGAAGGCAATTGGACTAGCACAAAGAACAACCTTAAGTGCTTGAGAAGCATTAAAAGTGTTATATCTTCAAATTTGGGAAATCGAATTTATTAAATATAAAGTCATTCTTTGATAAGTAAATTCCCCAATGGTATTATTGGTGGAATAATAATGTTAATCTCCCTTGTAGCACAAGTGCTTGTGGCATAAGATTAATAAATAGAAGGAATTCATACATGAATAAATATTAATGATTTTATGAATTATCAGACAACTGAAATGTAAGATGCATATGGTATACAAGTTGTCAAAAGAAAATAAGATATGCAGTGTTTTAGATTATTGATGAAATAATTATCTAGTCAAGTATGACAATCCAATGTTGAGACATCACAAATAACATTATCTTGATTTAACGTTTGCATACTCATAAGTAATAAAGAAAAGAGAGAGAATTATAAAAATTTGAGAGAAGGGATATTCCCTGAGATAATGATATTGTCTTAATGAGGTGTATAAAGGAACAAGTTTTGTATATAAAAGACCTCCCAAGGAGTTATATTATAATCAAGGATGGTTTTTATGAGTTATCATGGAATGAGGTAATTGGTATATCAAAAGAGAAATAGATAAATAACCTATAATTAATTATCCAATATGTGCCTTAAAATGGTATGCCTTTCCTTTATGAGTTTTTGGTGTAAGAGTTGGACATATGTGTTTCCATCCTAGAAGTCTATTAAATGTCTTTCTTTTAGACAACTACATGTACGTCCATGAGTTGTAGTCTCATCCATGAGAAGAAGGAAGATATTAATAAAAGGAAAATCCTTTGAATATTGCATGAACCCATATAAAAGACAAAGATGGGAAAATCATTGAGCATAAGAAGGCAAGACTCAGACTTTCCCTTAAAACTCTCTCTTACTAGGTGTACAATAAGGGAAGTACATCCCAAAAATGTCTCCCAACCTTCTCCTTTTACCTTATCTTCCTCATAACCCTAGTCTCCCCTAGTTCTATAAAAGGGTGGTCGTAACCATACCTCCCTCGACAGGATGTATTCCCCTCCTCATCAGTCTAGTGTTCTTAAAAGAACCCTCCTCACCTACGGGTTTGGAGGAAGGAGGTTTGTTGTTGCAATAATCAACTACGTCCTTATCATCACCTTAAATTCCTCCTCTTTGAACCCCTCTCATTTATGAATACCTCTTCTCCATTTTCCCCACTAGACATATGTAATGGTGGCAACACCATGGCATGGTCACCTTGTGGCGGATGAGTAAACAAGGCACCCTAGTGCTGCATTGCCCACAAACTAGGGAGCCCAAATATTGGTGTCAGTGTAAGAGGGGATTGGGTGTGGTTGTGCCTACTCTGGGTGGCGCTCCCTCGTAGCTTGGGAGGGGGTCAACTACTATGTCGGGGTGGTGACACCATGCAGTTGGGTGCAGCAGGATTGTCGGGGTTGTCGTGTGTGAAGAGACGACAATCAAGGGTAGACAACAGCGGAGATCTTGGCACTCTTCATGGTTAGAAGGAAGGAGGATGAGGGTGGTGGAAAGAGACCAAGAAGAAGGTGTGGCAGTGTGCAAGCACATATGGCACACTCGCTACTCCAACCAGCCATGATGCCTGCATTGTATGCACGCAGCGACTGGTTAGCGCGAGGTGGGAGATAGGCAGAGTCGGCCTGACCAAAATGCCCCTCTTATGCGTGAAGAAATGACTCACAACACAAGGGGAAAATGGTCATTTCATTATAACTTAATCATGGCCCAAAAAAGTACGTATAATGGGATACGTTGCCAATGTGGCACTATCCTATTGGTCCATTAATGAGTAGTTTGTAAATATTGTATAAAATGATTGGTAGCTCTGATTTTGACAAGTTACATATGAAAATTGATTGCTTGAATGAGAGGAACACAAAGAAAATATATTTGAGACTTAATGATGCATGTTGTTCTTAAAGTAGGGTAATATATGTGTTTAAGTGAATATTTATAAATGAAAAACCTTAGATTGGACATTAACATGTTGAATACTGTAATAACCCCTTGTTTTATATTATTATCTGATATTGTTGAACAAGATCAGGAAAAAAAATGATCATGAGAATGATGATGAGTAGTTAGGGTTTCTAATGTGAATAACCATATATATGTATAATTAGGGTTAAAGACTATATCATGCTATGTTGATTAATAAAGTTAATCTTATCTAAGTGTTCGTGATGCTCTAACATCATAGATTTGATAATCCTAGCAACATCTAATATGAATTAGGGTTCTTGAGTCATCAAGTCAATGAACATGGGAATCGGGCTATTGAAGCGTAACCCTAACAATAACTCAATGTGAAGGAAACTTAAACCCTAAAAATGGACTGAGTAGGATTTAATGTGATTAATATATGTGATGATGACACTTTAGGATTTACACATATGCAGATTAACTATTAAATTTCTTGAATCTATTGATTGGATTGGTTATGCTTAATTTATGATTTGATAATCTGCATGGCTCACCATTAAGGTATGTGGTTACACTTATGGTTACATGTATCGACTATCGACATTTGGCAAGATTCTCAAATATTGAATGAATGATATTTGTTGTATGTTTATTTCCTTCATGCAAATTATAAAGTCCCTATGAGTATCACATAAAGTAAATAATGATATTCTAAACCCTAGGTACACTGATCGAAGGGTAACACACATAAGTCCAATGATGGATAGTGGATACAACTGAGATAGTAGACCATATATGAGTTAGAATATGAAATAAAATGCATGTTCTTATGTGCAAATAATTGTTGGTTGATTATATGTACTTGTGATTATTGGATGAACCCACATACCAGTATAGACATAAGCTGACTACGTTTTGTTTTTCGGCAATTTAGGTACCTGCTAGCTATGAAGATGTCAACATGTGATGAATCAGATGAAAATTACCTAAAGTATCAAAGATAAGTTAAAGGAGGATTAGATATCTAGTTACTTATTATCAAAAGGTATTAGCTTTATGAGGAATATTATTGAACAATTTGTCAAGATTATTTGGAATAAATGAAATTGTTTTCTATTATTTATTATTTGACTAACCTGGATCCTTGGGAATATAGGTAATTACCCTCAACTTGAAGGTCTTCCATTAATAGGGGGATGTGGAAAGTGAGGTCGTTACAAAAAGGATCAGTTCCTTGGTTATGGTAATAAGGAAGAGTTGGGTGTAAATGGTTACACTGATGCAAGCTTCCATAATGACAAATAAAACTAATGTTCACAATCTAAATTTATGTTTGACCTTAAAATAGAACTATAAGTTGGAAAAGTTCTGAGTAAGAGATGGTTTTTTAATTCTACAATAGAAGTCGAGTACCTTTTTGTTTTATGAATAATAGAGGATATTCTATAGATCATGAAGTTCACGTAGATGAACTTGTTGGAGGTTCCAACCATTGATGGCACAATAGAAGTACCATGACAATAATGGAGCTACTATACAGGAAAGGAATATTAGATAGCATAATACAACACTTCCATCTCATATGACAGGTCATACAATAAGGAGATGTGAAATCTTGCAAAATACCATCTTAAAGCAAACATTGTTAACCTGTTATAAAAGAACTTGCGCAGCAAAAACATGATGGACATGTTAAGATTACCTGGAATAACATTTGTGGGTTATTGGCTCTAAGTGCAAGTGGGTCTATTGGTAGGTATTCCTAGAGAGCCAATCATATGATGATTGTAATGGGGCATTAAATACTTGATTTGATAATGATAAATATAACACTATATATTATGTTTTCCGCAATCATGCTATGATGACACAAATGTGGCAAATGTCTAAGTAATGATGTTACTCGATGACATATGTTTTTAGGTTGAGGACATGAACAATTAGATCATATTTATGATATGAGTACAAACATTCTTATTATATCCCTAATCAGTTGTTATTGTGGAAACAAAATGGACAATTGTAGTACGTAAGACTAGAATGTGTGTGACTGATGATAGAGTCTCGTTAGTCATGATATGTGATATCAAATCGAACACATAGGTATTTGTTAGAGAAAAGTGTATTTGACAGACCCACCTTGAGAGTGATACATGAAGACCATAGAATGGTTGTCAAAATCAGCTCTCACAATGATAGTAGTGATTGTGGTTCTTGGACCTAAAGTCACTACAATCATCACCTGTCATTCAATGTATTTTGACATCATCCGACGTGAACTTGAATAAGGGTTGCCATAAAGGTGATGCTCAGTTGCATTGTGACACTTGGAGATTGATTTTGAGTGATGTAGATGGGATTTGTCCCTCCTATAAGGGATTGATATCCAGGCAACTTGATATGTGACACTGAGAAATGTATGGCCATACTCGTGTCACTCAATATGTGATATGTGAGGTCACATGCATCTCATGCAGTCTGCTCTATTTCAAAGAACATGGATTGAACATTAAAGAGGATGATGATTCCATGCCTTGAGTTCAATCCAGATATCAGAGACAAAGGAACTATATGATCATGTTAACACTAATCATGGATTGTAGGTTGAAGTTTTTCTCCAACTTTCTAATTACTTGGGTAGGAATGATGTGTTTCTAGATACTACTCATTGCTTCTGATGCCATAAGTTGGTTATGGACATTCACTACCAACATAATTTGGACCTATAGGGTAACACACATAGGATGCATATGGAATATGAGTTTATTCATGAATGATGTTTGACTTAATTACTAAAGTGTTTAGGTATTCAATTTAAACAATAATGGATGTAAATTGACTGACTAGACTGTGAGCTGACCAGTTCAATTGTTGAACTGATTGATTCAAGTGTCAAGTCAATTTAAACTACATTGGAAGAACATTACTTGAAACGGGGTATGAACTGATCGGTTCAAGGTCTGAAACGACCGATTCAAGTGGTGAACTGTCTGTTTCAATGATCAATTATATTAGATCAAAGATTGATGCTCACATCATGTTGTATAATAATCAGATATTAAAAGTCAATACAATGGCAAATAGGAAGTAAGATGAATTGACTGGTTCAAAGGTTGAACTGACCGGTTCACCTATGAATCGACCAGTTCAATTGTGAACTGACTAGTTCACCATTCATGGCTTCCAAAAATTCATGAAATTCCATCATTTTGACTCCCAAATGAACTAGAAACCCTGACCCTAGACATCCTATATAAAGGGGGGCAATCTAGGCTTTCAAACACATCAACAAGATTTTACAATTGTTGTCCTGTCCAGTTGTGGTAACTAAGAGAATCCGAACAAGTCCTACCTGTAAAAGGGAGGAACAATAAGGGAGAGGCAACATGGTAGAGTGAATTCAACCCTAATAGGTTGAGGTTTGAAGGGACAACTCCTTCGTATTGGCTCTGGTAGCACGACATGGAGATCCTGGTGGTCCACGTTAACTACTAAAGAGGCGAGGAGGTTGTTGCCACCGGCTAGGAGGACGTTGTCAACCATTGTCCATCGTGTTGCACCAAGAGGCCATTGTTGATGACTGCTCAAGTGTTTCTTTAAGAAGAAGAATGATGTTGCAAGGATAAGTCATTGGAATTCCTCTAGGACCAGGTATAATCCCTTGCAACCTTCCTTCCTAGATACATCATTGTAGATGCAATCTCACTTGTTAGGGAATCGAGCATTATATATTTGTTTCTAATGCCTTATCTATTGCCCAGATTTCCCAACAACTAATGAGGAGACAAAGAAAGTGAAGGAAAGTAGAGTATATATGCTCAATTATCTCCTAAAAAACTTCAAGATGGGAAAGAATAAGATTGTGGCTGAAATGTTCTCAAGGCTCAATACCATTGTAAATGTTCTTTTCATCCAAGGTCATGTCATGGATCAAGGAAAGATGAACTCAAAAAAAATTCACACTCTTCCTTATTGGTGACAAATAAAGGTGGCTACCATTGAAGAAACAAAGACCCAATCTAACATTCCTACTAAATCTCTCATAAAAAATGTCCAAGATTATGTAGTAAGACTTTAGAAGCAAGAGGAAGAAAAAAGAGAAGAAGAGAAAGAGTCTAAGAGAAAGAAGGAGGTTGCATTCAAAGCCAAAGTTGAAGCTATTTTGCAACAACAAGTAATTAATAAAGCTTCTCCATTCTCAAATGAAGATGGATCCTTAAGTGATCTTGAAGCTCACTACTCCAAGGGAAATAATTTCAAAGGTAAACCCTCCTCATCCTCTACTCCTAGATGCTATGAGTGTGGTCAAAAGGGGCACTACAAAAATGACTGCCCAAGAGAAAGAAGCCTCATCACAAGAGCATACATAGGAAGAAGGATGACTATAAAAAGGAGGGTAGATTCAAGAAGAAGGATAAATGGCACAAAATCTCAAGTGAAGACTCTAGTGAAAGCTCCAACTCAAGCTCTAGTGAAAGTGGAGAATGCCATTTTGCTCTTATTGCAAGTTCAAATGAAGATTCAAATGAGGTAAATCTAAACTCTTTAGATAAAGTATCCTTAACTACCATTATTCATGCTACTTGTGCATCTCTTAAATATATTAAGCATAAAAAGAAAAGGCTTTCTAAAATTGTTGATAACTTGCATGAAAAAAAGGATGACCTTGAACATGCTAACATTTGCTTGAACAATGATGTTAACAATCTCCAAAAGCTTTATCTAGAACTTGAATTGACATGTAATGGTGTTGACGTAGAAAATCAGGCTTATCTTAGACGAGTAGATGCTCTTAAACTTGAAAAATGTTAAATTTCTTGATAAGATTAAATTTCTAGAATCTCAAGATCTTTCTAACCAAGAGCATACTAAAACTATGAATTCTCTCGTGCTTGAAATTGATATTCTTAGAACTGAAAATGAGGACAAATATTTTGTTTTACAAGAAATAGAATCTAAAAATAATGTTTATCTTTCGAAGTTTACTATGCTTGAAAATGAAAATGCTTCCTTGCTTGCTAAAATCCATGTTCTTGAATTGTGTTCTAATTCCACTAGTAGAGAGAAAATTGTTGTTAATCTTCATATTGAAAAATATTCTTATATCACTAAAGTTCTTTGCTTATAAGCTGATCTTTTACATGCTAGAGATGATAATAATCAATTATCTTCTATTATTACTTCTCTTAGGCACGATAATCATAGTTTGAGATCATACTTACAAAGATTCTTTAATGGTAAAAAATAATATTAATGATATCCCATATCATATTACTAAATGGTAGATATGGTATGGGGTATGATTTTATCTAAAGGAACAACAAAGGTATATGACATCCAATATTTCATGGAGAATCCTCTAGTTCGAAGGCTAAGGGTACTTGCAACTGTTGCAATGAAATTGGTCATCATTCTACATATTACCACTTTAGGATAACACCCAAAAGCAGTAGGACTTGGGTTGCTAAACTAACCTTTCTAGACCCAAAAATATGATTGGCAACCATTTTGTGACACCCGTTGTCACACAAAGTGATATTACTCAAAACTTAAACCATGATCAACCATTAACAATGGATTACCAAAAATCACTGGAAATTAAAACCAATTTGTAGCAAGCACCATGAGATGAGAATTATTATACAAGAGACAACACTTGCATTTCATAACATATAATCAAGGTGCTACATCATCATTATCCAATCAACCTGTTACATAAGATAACAGTTCCACATGTATATGCATACTACCAGAAACACACATGCCAGAAATCACATATCAATTTTCGTGTCTACAAAACACATTGAGATCACCCCCAAGGACCTGAGTGTACAAGGACAACACATAGGACTCTATTACTAGACATTATTCACATACCATGTTTCACCAGGTGTAGTTTCCTTGTATTCTCTTCAACCACATGACCTTTAACTCGACATGCACATCCACCTAAAAAGTTATTTAACCAAAGGGGTGAGATATACAATCCCAGTGAGATATAACTCTCCTCCAACTCTATTATTATCACAGATAACTAAGTGAATAGGTCAACATACTGAGCAGTCACACAGAATTAACCAAATGACATATATATCATGGATGAAGTAAATGGAACAGTAATATGTGCTTGCCAATGAGCAATAGAACAATTGAATGTTTAAAAATAAATATGAAGAATACGTATAACTATTACAAACTAAGTAGTACAAGAGCAAGGTAAGGCTTCATCCAGTGTTTTCATGTTTGGTCCAATACATGTACTCTACACGGCTGATTACGTATTTATTATGCCCTGAGGATTTGAGTCGTACCACCCAAATCCAACCGACCACAACAAAGTCGAAATTGGTTCCATACAAGGTCTAGTGGAAGAGCCGGAATCCACGACCTCACCCCCCTCGGTCAGTACGAGTAAACATGCAGTGACAACACAAGTCAACTACTTCCAGTCACATATAGTCCAGTTGTGCAAACCTAGACCGCCTTGGTACAGGTCATGAAGCTAGTAAAACTGAGCTACGATCACAACCACACTCTATTCCAGGGTATGATCGGAGCCAATCATGTATCGCATATCACTGAGCTACAACTGTAGCCACACTCTATTCTAGGTTATGACCGCAACCAATCATGCATCACATATCACTGAGCTACGAACACAACCACACTCTATTGCTTGATATTAAGGTACCAAGTTGTCCCCGCATACTCAACAGTATGCACTCTGAGTTTCCCATATGCCTTACTCATTTCATCATTCAACAAATGTTGACACTTAATGTATCTATGGCACATGACAAGCTACATGATTAAATTCCACTTTATTAATTAGACCAATTAAAGTGTCTTTTAGCATCAATTAAGTTACAATCTACAAACCACAAAAAAAACCTTCAAAAGAAAGGACATAGTATTATAACAACATATATCATTGTTTAAACTACAAGGTGATTCCCATAATATCATAACACAATATCACTGCCATCCACAAGGCTATCATTATCATTATCATATTATCATGGGATATCAATTCCTCATTCTCATACCAGAGGATATCAAGGCACTAAGCCTTAACCAGGTCCTAAGACCCATCACATCATCGTTTTGATTCATGATTATCTCATGCCTCATTGGGTATATAAGCATTACTCATGCCACATCACTAATGACACATCACTTATGCCACATAACATGTACTTTCCATAGCAACCATAAGCCATTATGTTCAAAGATAGAGAGAAACGTATTAAACACCTTTATTTAAAGCAAGCAAAGCATCATAAAATCTTTAATCTAAGATAAGCCTTCGTATTGATCCCACATAAGGTCCCCAAGCATCATTCTACCTCACATCTCTAACATGCACTACCTCCCATAAAATGGAGTGTGTAAGGCTAAGAATTAATTAGTGTAACCAAGTATGCACACTCATATATTCATACTTCTTGTGTTCCCTTATCAAGGATCATATCCAAAGCCTGTTATTATTTAACCATCTTCATAGTACTCACAAGTCATAACACCAAATTAACCCATTAGGTTATAGCCATTTAGTTAAGATAGAATAATATCATGCTTTCTATTCACACAAATTCAATATTATAACTTGCCTCTCAGAATTAGGTCAATGCTCTTCACATATAACCAACTAGGGTTTTACCTAATGGTTACACCACCAAACACTAATTACAACAAAACCCACTTTTTTGAAACATATTAGGTTTGAATAATATTAGTTAAATATGAAACACTCACTGTACCATCAATATCAGGTATCACCTTTTTATAAATGCATGTGGGTATCTTCTTCCTTAAGCTATGTGTGGGTTACAATAATGCATTATAATAACATATTGACCATTTTACTAGTGTGACATTTCAATATTAGGTAACCCATACATTATCACTTCTTAGAAATCATTAACCACATATCATACCAAGGAGAGTTGAACCATAGGCTACATAACTAGAGGATTTCACTTCAGGATATCCACAAGGCACCTATAAAGTCATTAGACTTGTTACACAATTTCTACACAAAGGTTGCCACCATGTATTCCAATAAGGCTTATCACCACCCTCATGTATATTCACATAGTTGTATCATTAACTGTACTCCACAAGTTAAGATTATATGAAAAGGAGATGTAGTAGACACTTGTTACGTATTAAAATCTTTCATTATGATAAGCACATTGGTCACATTATTCCATGATTAAGGTTAACACATGGATATTCAACCATCAAATCCTACATCCATTACTTCCCACATTTTTGGAGAGTTTAGGGCTTAGCTTTTTGGTAAATATAGACCACTCATATCATCCTATAGTGTACTAGCTTAATAAGAAGCAATTAAGATTACTTATACATTATCCAAAACCACACCCTTCTCTATTATGTGTTACTCATGTGTGTACATCATTGAGTATCCAAACATACCCTGCAACCCTCATCATGTGATCTCAGTTTCACCCTATCAGCCCAAGGTATCATTTTAGACCTTCTTGTGGTGTATCGGTTTGGACCACCATGAGGTGTATTAGTTTAGGGCATCTAGTCCAATCATGTCAGGTTCACCACACATAAGGGGTGACATTTTAACTACACTTAAGGTGTCAGTTTATCCACATAAGGGTTATGTTGGTTTAGCTCCTTGAAAGTTTAACGAGCAACCCTTCTAGAAGGTGTATCGAGCATCACCTCTTGAAGGGGGTATCGGGCATCACTACCCCAAGGTGTGATGGGCCACACATGGTGTGTCGGGTATCCATTCTTGGAGAGATGTTGGGTGTCACATAGTGTGACGGGAAACAACAACATCTATGTTGTGACAGGCAACGTCAATGTGTGTTAGTTGTTAGGGTTAGGGTTTGGTTAGATGTCATAGGTTAGCCCTCAACACAGGACAACCCCACTAGATACATTCATGGCCATGACGGTTAACACCCTCTTGGATTAGCAACACATATCAGTTAGGTACCATATTGGTTAGCTCCTTGAATACCTATACACCTTATTGGTTTAGCAAACTCAAGACAAGCTAACTTTCTCAGCCGATGATGGCCTAAGCATCCACAAGGCATGTCATCCTAGACATCCCTAAGTCATGACGACCTATCACATGGTGTGGCAGCTTGTTGCACCACAAGTCGTGATGACCACACACACCACCATGTGTCGACCTAGTCATCTTCAACCTTAGGAGACTCATCTATTAGTCCACCTGTTATGATGGCAAGAAGGTACAAGACATGGGCAACAACTAAACGCAACTCCATCTTCAAAATAGATCTCAAACTACCAAATACTACTAACGTGTAAGAGATAAACAAACTAGAGATGAAAAGAAGCATAGCATATGAAGAGTGATAATAACAAAGGAGGTTAAGAGTTATATAACCTGAATCAAGAAGGTCTTCATCTAGAGTCTAAGATTCCATGATCAAAGCTCCAAAGCACACGTTCCTCAACTTGAAGATGATCCATCAAGAGTCCCAAGTCAACCTCAACATCACCAAGATGGAAGTTGAACAAGAAATCCCCATGAGCAAGGAACTCAACCTCCCAAGCTCCATGGGGCTTACTCTAGATCCTTAATATTCCAAGATCATCCACCAAGAGGAGAATAAAAAGAGTGGATTAAAGGGTTTACTTGTGTGAAGGAGGAGGGGGTTATATACTTGAGGGAAGAAAGAGAGATCAAAGAAGAGGTGTCATCACCTTAGGTGCTTAGGTGACACTTGTCCACGAGAAAAGAGGCACATGCAACAACATGCAAGGCATGTTGATAAGATCTAGTATGTATCTCGTCCTATTGGTCTTCTACCAAGGTCATGGTCGATATGCCAAAGCTCTACACGTTCACAAACTGATATGGCAAAGCTCAACATACTCACAAACTGATAGAGCATACTCCATACACCCACAAACTGATAGGAACAACCCCCCACTCCCACAAACCGACAGAGCACAACCCTACACACTTCACAAACTGATAGGGAACAACCCTACACACTCATAAACTAATAAATACCCTCTCCAAGGTATTCAAACCTGAGATAGCCCATCTAAGTGCAAGGCACATCTCATACATGTGTTCCATATGCCACCAAAGATGTCACCACACAACCAAGATCCAAACAAGATTCCCACCTCTTTTTCTCTCCTCTAGATGATGCCAAGAGAGAGAAGGAACGCTCTAGAGAAGGTATATTTCATATTAGCCCCTTTACTTTGGGTAAATTGCAATTTACACCAAAACTAACATATAAAGCACAAGCATCAACCATACAAGCTCATCTTGATACTTGAGCTCTCCACAAGGTGTCCCTTATCATCCTTATCTCTTTGATGATGCTAAAGCACTAAGGGCACACTCGTCATGTGACATGTTTCAAGATAAGCCCTCATCTTGGGTAAATTGCACTTTGTCCCATATCAAGCAAACATTGTTCAAACAACATTCAAATAGGACCAAACATGAAACATTATGATTAAAAAAATTATTCAATTATACCTCAATTGTACTACCACATGGCATCTCCTTATTGGCTTGCATGCCTCCACAACCCAAGGCTACACTAAGCAGCTAGGTCCCACACCCTTTCGGTCTGTTGTCCCTGAAATGACAGCCAATCTAGGTTGAATCTGGTTCATTTAGATGTATATCGGATCATGACTCTTCCCTTTTGCAGATGCTCCTGTCTGTGTCTCAGTGCTGGAGCAAATAACGACGTCGTCTTCTCAGCGTCATAATTGGTGTTGCAACTACCTCCAACACCTAGCCTCCAAGATGGGGTGTTGTCTACCTGAACTGTCTCCCCGCATCCAACTCCTCCCAAGGCTCCACTAACTATCTACTATCAACACTTCGATCATTTTTCATCACCCTCCAGGGTTCAACCCTATAGCATCAATGTCATTGCTTCATATCACGACCAAGGTAGAGGGGTGCTGACTATAAAGGCAATCCTCAGGTCCAACCCCAGGTCACTACAGGCAGGTGAGTTTCCTAGCACCATGCAAGCAATGGGTATCCCTGGTCACAAGTTTGGAGGAAGCTGCTTCTTGAACGCTTGATTGGTTGGTTTTGCCTATGGGTTACAAGTAGGGTCGGTACCATCCTTGCATCTCCAGATCAATGCAAAAAGTGTTGATCTTAATCATGTATTGCTTCTACTATGACCAACCTAGGTTCATAGTTGGGCTTTTGAGAAAAGGGTTGTGCTCTCTCTTGTCTTCTTATGTAGGATGTAAGTAGTCCTTCTAGGGTTACAATGAAGTGAGAAGATGAAGAGAGGGACAAAATGAGATATTGATATCGTAACATGGCCTGACTTCCTTTATGTTCATGAGAGCAAGGGAGAGTCTCCTCAAAAGTATGAGTTCCCCTGATATCGGCATAGGTGAGAGACCATTGAGGGTTGTAATACACTAATATGGAAAGTGTTATCATACTTATTACTATTAACAATATATATATCCTTCCCTTCTCATTTCCTTTTTTCTTTTCTTTGTTGACAAATAAGTTATCAAAGAGGCAAGGTATTTGATAAATATAGGTTACCACATTTTATGAGTAACCAAATAAAACGCATCTCTTTTATTCAAAAATTTGTCTCTAACTCAAAATAGGATAAAAGTAAGGCATCTCGTTTAGGGAGTCATTGTATACATTCTCCTTCCTTTATATAAAAACTCTCTATTTTTTATTCTATAATCCAAAGGGGTCACGAGGAGAAACTAATACTTTCTTATTTTGGCAAAATAAAAGCCATTAGGAAAGCATATAACTATTTGGTACACATTGATTAATTGTTCATTTAATCTATTGAGAAACCACTTTATCATTTATTTCTAGATTATTCTTTTATCACTCTCCTTGGTATATCCTTTAAACAAATTATCCTCATTCCATGGAAACTCACTAATACTTTTTCCCATTATATTTAGTAATTGGGATTCATTTGGGATGTCTTTTATATGTAAAACTTGCTTCTTTAGAGATATCAATACAAAAAATACCCATTATCTCATGGAATGTCCTTTTTCTCCCAATTTCTAGAATTATCTTCCTTTCCATATTATTTTCAAGTATACCAAAAGTTCGATAAAAAGAACACTAATTGGCATCTCAAAACATATGTTGCCACACTTGGTAGATAATTATTCTTTTAATTATCTAACACACCATTCATCTTATTTTCCTTTAGAAACTTGTATATTATTTCATATTTCTATTTTTCAACAAATAATAAAGTCATTATTATTTTCATGTATGAATTCCTTTATTTATATAACTTGTGCCACAAGCACTCATGCCACAAAAGCGAATAACATTATTATTCCACAAGAATATCATTGGAGAAAATTATCATGCTTTATATTTATATCAATCAATTTTACCAAATTTGAGGATATAACATTCACCCCTCCTTAAAGGAATTTTGTCCACAAAATTTACCCTAGTAAGGTAAAAGGAGATTGACACTCAACTTAAATTTAAAATCTTAGGGTTAACATCCCTACTTAACATCTTTTATTGATACACAATTTCTCATATTATCACTAAGATTGGTACCTGAATTCAATTCAAGGCATAACCACATCGTTAGTATTTACATGATATCATTTCTTGATGATTTCATTTATCACTTGGCGACTATCCTTTGACCTAGGTTTCCAACCTATTACTCATTTATTTCCATATAAGGGTGAGGTAACACCTCAATCCTTAGGTCGTGTCATTAAGTTCAACTAAAGGCATTCATTCTCATATGTCAATTTTAAGCATGACATGTGTCTACCCAATCTCTCTCCCTCATAATGGGATGAAATAAGTGTTTGACTATAGCTCAAAAACAAAGTTCATCCCATTCTAAGAGCATATATGGTGTACACACATTATCCTAAAAAAAATCATAGTTTAAGTTGAATCATTCTCAACATGAATCTAAACCATACTCATCTTTTAATTCCACTATATTCTTATATCTCATTAAGTCAAGTGTTATACTTACTCTTGAGTTTGTACAAAACTCCTTTCATTATTACCTGACCTTTTTGTATCTTTTATATTTACATCTCATGTATTTGAGTCTTAGCCTCTTCCTTTAGGCCTCTAGGGGTATAGGCACTTATGGAGTGTTCTCATCCTTATGCATATAAGGAGTGCCTCTCACATTCACCCATTGAGACACATGAACATCATGAAGGTGGCTAATCTCCTGAGACATGGGCCTCAGGCAAACATAGTTATTATCTCCAGACTATATGGTCTTCTGCATTCAGGGAACAATCAACTCCTAAGCCCATCAGTCCCATGTACCATTAATAATCCCTACTTGACTTAGGATTGACCCAGGCTATACCCTTACCAAGGGTTTATCAAGGGCACATTATTTTCTTATGCAATTCTTTAAACTATATTTCCTCCATCTCTTGTGATCTCATTATTCACTTTATGTCCCCTCATTGGGCTCATGGTGACTTTCTCTTCTAGGTTTGGTCTCATACTATCGAAGTGAATCTTCCTCATGTTCTTAGACATTTTGTACTTGGGTTCAAAGAATCATACTCAATATGTTTGCTTTCAGATTTTATATCCTTACTTCTTTACACTTTAGGTGACAATGAGGTTACTTCAAATTTTAAATTGATTTATCATCTCACCCTTCTAGGGAAGGTCGTAACCTAGGGTTCCTACTTGGCTCACAGGAGGAAGTTTGGCTCTCTTGCCATATCATAACCCCCAAGGTCTAAGGTTTTGCCTCCCCAATAGGTCCTTTTCCCACTCTTGGGTTGACCCATCCCAGGATGGGATACCAACCCCAAAAGTTGAATTTTCACTTTTACGTAACCATAATATGTTGAACATACATTTTATATTATAACTTCTCAGCCCATACTTGCTCAGTCTTTGTGAATACCCACTCACTAGGGGTATTCATACTCACATGCTGGGAGTATTTCAATGGCATACCACTCACTGGGGGTAGCATACCCATTCTCTAGAGGTAATATCATTAGCATACCCACTCACTGGGGGTAGTTTTAATTGCATACCCACTCATTGGATGTAGTTTTAATTACATACCCACTAGTTGGGGGTATGTTTAATATCTTACCCACTCATGAGGGGTAGTATCAATAGCTTACCCACTCATTGGGGGCAACATACCCACTCACTGCGGGTATTCATCCATTCCTCCAGAGATATCATTAGGGCGATGGGCAAGTTATATTTATATTTTCCCTTTTTTTGTTTAACACCATTGGTTACTTAAGTTTCTCATGTATGTTCAAAACCTTTCACGTGCATCATGCATGAATCTCTCCACATCCATGCATGGGATTCGGTGACATAGACCTATTTATATCTCATGTTTCCTCTTACCCTAAAAGTTTTATGTTGCCATCTTTTCATGCAACCTAAATATGCATTTCTTATTATAACTTCTCAACCCTTTATATTTCTATCTCATGGTGAGCCCTCTCTTTAGATGAGCCTCTTTATGGGGAACCCTCTCTTTAGGGTCTTAGTCCCATTGGACTTTCATACCATCCTATATGGGCTTGGTATTTCTTTGGTCTTCCCATCTGGGCTAGATACTTCATATAACCATCCCATTCGGGCTTAGAATTCCATTGGCCATTCCATTCGAGCTTAGCACCTTATATGACCATCACAATCAGGCTTGTTACTTCATTGTCCATCCCATCCAAGCTTGTCACCTTATATGTCCATCACATCTGGGCTTGGTACGCCATTGGCCATTCGATCATAGCTTGGCACCTTATATGACTATCTCATATGGGCTTGGTACTCCATTGGCCATCCCATCTGAGAATGGCCCCTTAGTAACCTTCCCACCTAGGCTAGGTTCACATTCATCATCAGAATCACTTTATTTCACCCCATGCTCTTTAACTCACTAGAGATATCTTATTTAGGGTCTGATCAAGTTATATTTCATAAATGAAGTATTCTTATGTTTCTTAAAACTTTTCTTATTAATGCCTTGTTCCACATGCACATATGCATGGAAGGTTGAGTCACATAACTCATATACTTATATTTTTCTTATTACTTTTCAAGGTTCATATGGGTAGTGTTTTGTATCACCACACTCCTTTCATTCCCCATCATTAGGATTTTGGGTTCGGGTTAGAGACTACACCCTACCTCTAAGGGTATCTATGTCCCTTGACCCCCTAGGGTTCTTCTAAACCAACCCTAGCCTCATGTAGAGTGTACGCTTGTAACGCATAAAATTATAATTCTTGTCGTTATCATTATTGCAGGGAAATACGACACCAGGTAGGCAGTGGAAACAAAAAAATTACTATCATATTTCCCATTAACCAGTAGATCGCGTCAATAATTATGTAATGGGAAGGATGGTTTCACAAAGATATACCTGGTCCTGGAGAAAGTCCAGCGACAATCCTCATCGATGTAGATGTGCACTTTATCTTGGACGGTGTCTATGTGGCTTTTGGTTGCACTGGTACTCATTTGACTACTCCTCCATGGACAGCAGACTCAGACAACTACTATAGTGGCTCCTCATATCTCATCATAGACTGCGAGTTGACATTGCCCTCATAGCAGCAGCCAAAGGACTCCTACCTCTAGAGTAGTCGACATTGACCAACTAGAACTCGTGTCATCATGTAGGAATGGATAGGAAGGAGTTGTCCCTCCTGTTGGTGCACTAGTCACCAACCTGCTCTCCCACAACAATGATCATCAGTTGTTTCTCTCCCTCGGCTATCCCTCCCTAGTCGGGTAGGAGTTTTATGATCTCTCTATTGGCTAAATTGGACATTATTATAATCCCTTTATTTTGATGATGACAAACATTTCATTATTGTAGATCTAATGTGCTACTTGAGTGTTGCAGGAACTAGGTGGATGACAAAGATTTGGGAGATCTATATGCTTAATTTGTTGTTATTTCATGATTGTAATCAAATGTAAAAACTTGTACAAGTATATAATGTACAAGTACTTAGATATCATGTAAATCAAGCATTTAGATCTTCCCTAGCCAATCACAACACTTAGATAGGCCATCCCCTAAAACTGTGTCACAACTGCACACTCATACATACACTTAGCACTTAGTTTAAAACACTGAAACAGGGTCAATCTCGGTCGACAAAATTCTCGACCTAGACACTCTCGGTCGACAAACTCTTCGACCGAGAAAGACCCAGGTAGCCGTTAGACACAACAGACAAGGTAGTTTGCAGTTGGAGATGAACGTTGTATACACTTGCTCCAGACAGTCTTTTGGTCGACAAGTCCTTGACCGAGAAGGACTCTCGGTCGACAATTCTTCGACTGAGATGTGTTATGTCTGCAATTTTTAGAGTTAATTAACTAGTCATTTCTAAAGCAACTAAAGTGTACCTAACAGCTAGTTAAGAACTTAGAACCCCCTAGAAAGTGTCTAGAACATCCTTAAGCACTTGTAGGTCATTCCTATAAATAGGACATGCCTTAGGACACCTTAATACACACTTGTGCAATACTTGAGCTTACAAACTTGCAATTGGCAATCTATTTTGAGCAATTGAGCAACACTTGCATTGTCTATTCTTTTCCTTGCTCCAAATTAGTTTCCTATAAGCTAGCATCTCCTATCCACTAAACCTGCACTTCAATACTCATTGGTTATGAGATCAATACGCTTGATATAGGCAAATCAAGTGTTGTGCTTCAAAGTGGTAATTGTAATTTCCATTTTCTTTCTTGTTCTTTATTATTTCTTGTACTCTCCTTGCTACTCCTAGGGTTGGAGGCTGTGGAATGGAGAGTGTTTGATCTTCTTGGTGAAGAAGGAGGTCTTTGGACTACTTCTAGAAGGCTGTTGCAATGGGAAGCTACTTCAAGAGGAAGGATACTTCTAGGGGGAGCTTGAAGTTACTTCAAGAAGGCTGCTTCAAAGTTGGTTCAACTACTTCAAGGTGAAGGTTGTCCAAAGGGTGTAGAAAGTATTGTAATTTTATGTAAATTCCTTGAGAGGTAAAAAAATTTAATACTTTCAAAATCCCAATTGGGTAAGCAACCGGGTAGTGGATTGACTGCCTTAGTATTTGCTAAGTTTAGAACCACTCTAAACACCTTGTCTCCTTCTTATTATTTCAATTGTGGTTGTTTGAGTTAAATTATTATAAAATAATCATAAAACCCTATTCACCCCCCTCTAGTGGTTTTTCAATTGGTATCAGAGCAGGCTTCAAGGAGCTCTAATTGAGTCTTGAAGAATGAAGGGCGGTGGTGTCTACAATCGCAAGCAAAGGAAAAGTATGGACCAAGCTTCAACAAGTTGCAATTGGTGCTTAGGAACAAGCCACACAACACTTAGTTGCCCATGGAGAGAAAAGAAGGAAGAGGTGCATAAAAATTGCCTCATTGCTACAACCAATGAAGAAGAAGAAGAGGTAAGCCTTTTTGATTTATCAAAAGAAGAGCTAATTGCTAGTCTTGAAGAGACACATAATAAGTATATTGAGTGCAAGAAGAAATTAAAGAAATCTAATAAAGCAAATGATGAATTACATGCTAAACTTCTTGCTATCACATCTGAAAATGAAAATTTGTATGGTAAGTTAAATGATCTTGGATTTGAAAAGGATAACATTATTTCTGAAAATCATACTTTGAAATCATCTCCAAATGATTGTACTGTGAAGATTTTTACTCTAGAAACAAATTACGATATTCTATCTCAAGAAAAGGTTGGATTGATTGCAAAGTTAAATGATTTTCAAACTCAATCCATCTTGTGCTCCCATCTAGATTACGATACTATTGTGAAAGAAAGAGATTCTTTATTATCTAATCTAGATCAAGCAAAATTAGATATCAAGAAGAGAATGGATGAGATTGCAAAGTTACAATAAGAAGTTAGTAGATTAAGTAACAATAGTATTCTTGATAAAATCTTAAATGATTCTTATCATCAAATTGGAAGGAGAGGACTAGGTTATAAGCCTAAAGGAAAATCTTATCAAAAACCTAGTTGGAGAAAGATACAAGCGCAAGAAAATCAATCTATGTATGTACCCAAAGGCAAATATACATATGTACCCAAGAAAAACCTAGAACAAAATCATAGAAAGAGATATGAGGTTGATTCTATATGTTGTCATTATTGTTTCCGTCTTGGACATTATTCTTTCTCATGCCCCTACAAGAAAAAGGATGTCGAGTTAGTATGGGTTCCAAAACCCCCGAACTAAATGAATGAAATTAAGTTGAGATATGACCAATGACTCTAGTTGTCTATCTCTATGTCTATCTCAACTTAACATAATGAGATAACAAATTGATTCAAGTAATTAAAATTTTTAAATATACATCTTCAACTAATCTATTTTAGTTTGGATTCTCAAAACCTAGAGAATTGTATATGATTAGTTGAGATTCAATCTAAATGTTACTTTGATATTTAAATGTCTCATCTCAATGAAACTGAGTTTTCAAATTACATAAATAACCTATGTTTTACTTACTGAAAACAATTCTGAAATAGTACAGAAACATTCTCTGTCGAGAAATTGTTGGACCGAGAGACATATCGGTCGAGAAATAGTCCATTGAGCAGGTTACTGTCTTCAAATCTGCAACAAATACGCTGAACCTTCTTTCAATTAATCTAATTTGCTATCAATTTGTTATTAATGATTGATTTAACATGCAAATCAAGAATAAATCATGGAGACCATATTTAAAACAAGACATATTAATCTTTTTGAATTAAGGTATAGCATTATGGATAAGAAATCTTTAAAACATATTACAAAAGTGTTACAAACCTTATTCATTGATTGAAAAAGTTTATTAGGAATGTTCAGTTACATAGTTTGTCTTAAAATTGAAAACTTATGAACCTGAATGAGATTATTTTGGTTTATTCTCTAAATGGTTTGACTTAAAATTGAAAATATGAATCATGATTAGGAAATTACTGTTCACATGGGTTTTCCTAAAGTATTTCTTGGTCTATCTATATAGGAACCATGTGTATTTAAATTTAGTTTAAATGATCATGATTATATGCTTGTTTCTTGATTATTGTATTGTGGATACATTTCTACTGTTCTATCATAATCATTGTGCCATGATCATTGTGTTTTCATTAGTTTGTCTAAAATAATCTTTGATCTATATATACCATAATTGAACATTGTTTTCAAATGATCATTGTAATTCAACTCATTACAAATAAAGATGATGCTATCATTGAAAATGCTATTTTTCATAACACTAAACCCATATGGCATAAATGCATCTTGACATAATAGTTAATGACTATTGTGTGCATGGATTGTAATAAGTGAATGATGATGCTATGACAAGTCAAATAGTGTCTCTTAGAACAAGAATATTAATATCTAGTTATTTGGAAAATCTCAACATTAATCTTGCTTTCAAGGAAATATTCTTCTAAGGGATCTTATGATTAATCTAAAAATAAGGGTACAAGAAGAAATGGATTTGATATTTATGTACCCATAGAAAAGTTTATATGAATATAAAACATACATTCTAGGAAAATCAAGGACAAACATCTTCATACTAGGTATCACTCAAAACGTTATTCATTTAATCAAGTTACATACAGACATTATACTTTACATATGAATGTCTAAACTGTAAATATGCAGGAAATGCCTCTTCGTCGAAATAAAGTTCGACCAAGGGGCGCTATGGTCGTAGTCAAGAAGAGAAGGAATCATGGTCAGTATGTGGGGTTAAGTTGGCATAGAATTCATTAATTGCTTTTGAGGAGTAGGAATGGAAGGAGGGATTCAGAAATTCAGATAAATGTTGCACCTCAAAGAGTTCCTCCAGATCAACTTTGTTGTGGAAGTCCATGACGTCGACTGGTCGTCGTGGAAGAGGGGTTCTTGAGGAAAGCCTGAGGTAGCGATTGCTGACAACTGCGTCGTTGAATGGAATGTCGTTGATGATCGGTAGCACTGGAGAGACCATCCTTCCTTTCCTAGTTGCGAATTACTTCTTTCCACGCGATGATGATGAAGCCATCTTGTTGCTTTGAGGTGGAGAAGTAGAAAGGCAAGACTTGGATGTAGAGAAGCTAAAAAGTTGTACAAGAATGAACTAGAGAGGAGCTAGAGAAGTGAGAATGTGAAGGTGTGAAGGAATGGGTCATTTTGGGTGCTATTTATAGCAAAATAGAACCCATTTTGGTCGACAATTTGTCGACCGACGACCACAATGGTCATTTCTCGAGACGCTCCTCTCAGTCGGCCAACGGTCGATCGAAAACTAGCCGTTATAATTTTTTTAAATATTTATTTATTAATATTTTATTCAGAATATTGCCTTTTAATTCACACAAATGGGGGGTTCACAAGGTTGGCCTCGGTCGAGCATTTTGTCGATCGATGTTGGCTCGGTCGAACAATTTGTCGACCTGAAACATATCTGAGATCGACTGTTTAGCATTTTCTTGGTGAGTATCGGTCGAGAAGGATAGCCAACCGAGATGTTTTTCAATCGACGAATTCGTCGACCGAGTTTCTCTCGGTCGAAATTTTTGCTGACCGACAAAGTTGCTGTGAATAAAACTTTGAGCTAGTTTTTAATGCAATTGAGAGACTAGATTTGTAGAGCATATATATATATATATATCTTATAGGGAAGTAATAATGTAATCATTGTCAAGAATATTTGAGCAATTATAAGGTCATAATTAGGTTTTAAGATTTGATTTTGACCTTGTATCAAAAGCACATTTTGAATCAATATACTAAGATTAAGTATAGTAAAATGATGTTCAAATAAGCATTTTGTCAAACTAGACTTCCAAACGATCAGTTCAAGTGTTGAGATAATCGTTTGGAGTGTCAAGCTGATTGTATTGTACATTGGTTGGAATTCTACTTGACCCGGGTGCGAGACACCCATCTCACTTGTGTGAAATGACCATCTGGTCTAGTGTGAGACTCCTATCTCAGTTGCACTAAACGCCCATCTCCGCAGTGCAATTTGATTGCAACAAGGATTGGTGCTGACGTCAAGTTGAGTACTAATTAGAATTGAATTGTTGACATATGTACAAAAATTGAAAACTACAAAATGACCATCTCGCTGGGCAAGACGACTATTTTGGCACACGTAGGTTGTGAAACTTCCAAAATTGTTGTGAAAATTTGAGATCTTATGGTCCTTTCCACTCTCTCTTTAGTCCTGTATTGTCTAGGGACTGGGAATCCTAACCCTAACCCCTCCTATATATAGAGGGGTAATGGGGGCTTCCCAAAATACAACTACTATAAGACAATTGAGAATAAGTTTCCCTGACAATTGTTGTCCTTTTTGGTTGTGGTAACCACGAGAGTGAAAAAACACTAGAGGGGGGTGAATAGGGTTTTATGATTATTTTATAATAATTTAACTCAAACAACCACAATTGAAATAATAAGAAGGAGACAAGGTCTTTAGAGTGGTTCCAACCTTAGCAAATACTAAGGCAGTCAATCCACTACCCGGTTGCTTACCCAACTGGGATTTTGAAAGTATTAAATTTTATTACCTCTCAAGGAATTTACATAAAATTACAATACTTTCTACACCCTTTGGACAACCTTCACCTTGAAGTAGTTGCACCAACTTTGAAGCAGCCTTCTTGAAGTAACTTCAAGCTCCCCCTTGAAGTAGCCTTCCTCTTCAAGTAGCTTCCCATTGCAGCAGCCTTCTAGAAGTAGTCCAAAGACGTCCTTCTTCACCAAGAAGATCAAACACTCTCAAATCCGCAGCCTCCAACCCTAGGAGTAGCAAGGAGAGTACAAGCAATAATAAAGAACAAGAAAGGAAATGGAAATTACAATTACCACTTTGAAGCACAAGGCTTGATTTGCCTATATCAAGCATATTGATCTCCTAACCAATGAGTATTGAAGTGTAGGTCTAGTGGATAGGATATGCTAGCCTATAGGACACGAATTTGGAGCAAGGAAAAGAATGGCCAATGCTAGTGTTGCTCAATTTCTCAAAACAGATTTCCAATTGCAAGTTTGTAAGCTCAAGTATTGCACAAGTGTGTATTAAGGTGTCCTAAGGCATGTCCTATTTATAGGAATGACCTACAAGTGCTTAAGGACGTTCTAGACACTTTCTAGGGGGTTCTAAGTGCTTAACTAGCCATTAGGTACACTTTAGTTGCTTTAGCAACGGATACTTAATTAACTCTGAAAATTGCAGACAGAACACATCTCGGTCGAAGAATTGTCGACCGAGAGTCCTTCTCGGTCGAGGACTTGTCGACCGAAAGACTGTCTGGAGCAAGTGTATACAACATTCATCTCCAACTGCCAACTACCTTGTCTGTTGTGTCTAATGGCTACCTAGGTCTTTCTTGGTCGAAGAGTTTGTCGACCGAGAGTGTCTCGGTCGAGAATTTTGTCGACTGAGATTGGCCCTGTTTCAGTGTTTTAAACTAAGTGCTAAGTGTATGTATGAGTGTGCAGTTGTGACACTATTTTAGGGGATGTCCTATATAAGTGTTGTGATTGGCTAGGGAAGATCTAAATGCTTGATTTACATGATATCTAAGTACTTGTACATTATATACTTGTACAAGTTTTTACATTTGATTACAATCATGAAATAACAACAATTCAAGCATATAGATCTCCCAAATCTTTGTCATCCACCTAGTTCCTGCAACACTCAAGTAGCACATTAGATCTACAAGAATGAAATGCTTGTCATCATCAAAATAAAGGGATTATAATAATGTCCAATTTAACCAACAATATCCCCCTTTTTGAAGATGACAAACATTTCCTAAATATAAAATAAGGAAATATAAAACATGTGAGTTTCTTACCTGAAGTTTACCTTTTGTAGCCATTTTTGTTTTGCAAGTAGATGTTGGCTGAGATATTATGAAACTCATTTTATGTTATGTTTTTGATTTTATATTATTTCTCCCCCTTTGTCATTTGAAAAGGATATCCAATATAATCATTTAGTATGACTCTTTATTTCTCCCCCTTAATTTTATGCTATGCTCCCCCTTAAAGAGTGATGCATTGTCAAATTTAGCCATAATTTATTTTTCAATCATTTGCAAAGAAGGTGACCCTTTTAGGTTCATTTCCTATATTACTCCCCCTTATTTTTACGCTCTACTATACTATTCTTATATAACATGTATATGTCCAAATAAAGCCATGGAAAAACACTTTTATTCAACTTGGTGCACATACAAGTTATAAGATGACCCATAAAGCATGACATACTTTCTTATAAAAAGATGTCCATTACAATCATTACAGAGATAGCCATTCCATTATAAACATTACAAAGATATCTCATAATCTCACTGAAAAGATCGAAGGATTAAATCAATATCTGGGTCTTTCCCAAGAAAGGGCTCAGCTCCATAATATTTGACCAGTGTCTGCCACTCCAAGGCACCTGTCTTGGTTAAAGCATAAGCCTCCAAGAAGGTGGGAACACAATCAAAATGAAAGTGGGAAGCAATGTCTTGGAGTTGGATTGAGGAAAAGTGAGTATGGGTGAGATCAGGAGATGGTGGAGATGGAATTGGATAGTAGTTGTAGGAAGGAATGTATGGGTTTATCATGCCAGGATTAAGGGAATTGGGATATTCATCAGGTTGGTTAGGAGAAAGAGCTTGCATCCTTTGGTTTAAATAAGTCATGGCATGGTGATTATAATCCAATTGCCTACATAGGTGATATTGGGATCCATCTATGTATGTCAAGGTGTTTGTGATAGGATCATGGGGTAGGTTGGTAGGAGGAGGTGGTGGAGGTATGTCTTGGGTGGATGTCTCCCCTTCAGTCCTAGCCCTTTTGTGGCCAAAGTCGATTCCCATCATCTCCACCGTATTTTTACTTATCTTTTGGGGTTTTCTATCCCATGTATAACCTAGGTCCTCAATATTATTCTTAAGAAAATGTTGAGTAAGTTGGCACATAAAGTCGGCATAAGGTGGATTGCCAGAGAACTCAAGCATATTCTTAAGGATGATACGAATGAAATTTATGGGGATACCTTTCAGAATGGCATAGATAAGGTACATACGAAAAGTGGGTACTTCAGATTTGTTTGCTCTAGGATGGATATTGGTGGCAACGATGAGATTTATGATCCTAGCTTCAGGTTTTAAGTTTATGGCATAATAGGTACCCCTATCTTCATGGCAAGTGGTATTGGATAGAAAGATGGCTCTTTTGATGTCACTAAGGCTAGTGGTAGTGTCATCTTGGGAGAGTTTATTTAGTGGATTTCCTGTGGTGAGATCAATAAAATCTTTATAGTCTTCTATGTCTATGTTAAGCATGCCAAGTATACCCTCCTCAGTAAAATGGAATCCATACCCATTAATCTGGTACATTGTGTGAATTGAAATACCTAAACACTTTAGTAATCAATTCTATCGTCATTCAAG
Source organism: Alisma plantago-aquatica (assembly GCA_963693085.1). Lineage (NCBI taxonomy): Eukaryota > Viridiplantae > Streptophyta > Magnoliopsida > Alismatales > Alismataceae > Alisma > Alisma plantago-aquatica. The sequence goes on along the minus strand of OY856409.1, from coordinate 1,820,165,021 downwards.
ATCAAACTCCTCTTCTAGATGAGTTCCTATGTGTGTGCCAATATAGGTACCATATCACGTTGGTAGTGAATGTCCATAACAACTTATGATATCACAAGCAACAAGTGGTGCCTAGTCACACATCAGTGCTACCCAAGTGAATGGAAAGTTGGGGGCAACTTCAACTTATAATTTATGTATGGTGTTATAGTGTTTGTATAGTTCCTTTTTCACTAATATCCAGATTGAATTAGAGGCATGGAGTAGTCATCCTCATTATTATTCAATCTTGTTCCTTGAACTAGAGCAGACTTCATGAGATATATGTATGCTCAATATCACATATTGACTCAGATGTGTATGGATATACTTTTCTTAGTCTCGCTAATCAAGAGGCCTTGTATATCATACTCCTATAGGAGGGACAAATCCCATCTCTATCACTCATAGTCAATCCCCATGTGTCAAAGTCACCCAATCATCACCTTTATAACAACCCATGTTTTAGGATTGCATTTGATGATGTCAAAGTGTACCCAATGACATGTGATGAGTGTAGTTATTTCAGGTCTAAGAACCACAACCACCACCATCATTGTGAGAGTTGACTATGACTTCCATGATGATGTCTTTCATATGTTAGTCTCACAGTGGGTCGGTCTGATACATTGTTTTCTAACATGTATCTGTGTGCTTGGTTTGATATTGCCATACCATGACTAATGAGATTTAGTCATCAAACAACTCACACTCTGATCTTATGTGTTATTGTTGTCCATCAACCTTCCACAATTACCACTGATCAGGGGCATAATTAGAATGTGTATATGTACTCTTAACATCTGTATGATCTCATCCACAAGGTTAGTAATTTGAATACATACATCATTGAGTAATATGATTCTCTAAATATCTATTCTATTATTCATTATCTCATAATTGAATATACAAAATAAATTGGAAGCTTGCCTTTGATATTTATTAAATCATGTATATGTTATGCCATTACAATCATCACATGATTGGCTCTCTGGGCATACATACCAATAGACTCCCACTTTCACTTAGAGACAATCACCCACAGATCTCATCCAGAGTGACCTAACATGACCATAATGCTTCTACTATGCAAGTGTTTTTATAGTGGGTTTAGAAACATTTGCATTAGGTTAGTATTTTGCAATTTTCACATCTTATCGTTATATGACTACTTTTATGAGATGGAAGTGTCATAGTATGATATCTAAGATTCCCAACCTAACTAGTAGCTCCATTGTTGTCATTAGTATTTCTATTGTGTCATTAATGGTTGAAACCTCACACAAGTTCATTTGTATGAACTTCTTGATCCATATAATATCCTCTGTTGTTATCATAACACAGATACTTGGCTTCTTTTGTAGATTTGAACAACTGTCATTATCTTAGAACCCTTTCTAGCTTACAATTTCATTTAATGTCAAACATAGATTTAGATTGTGATTATTTTTTCAGTTTGAAAGCTAGCATGGGTGTAACCCTTTACATCCAACTCTTCCTTATTACCATAACCAAGGAACCAATCCTTTAAGAGCTTCACAAGAACCCAAGTATGTTCTTCATGATAGTTCAGTGACTCTCGCTGGTATTCGACATATATCTTCTCATCCTGTCTAATACATACGAGATTGCTGGGTAGGTATATATATGTCTTCTCATCATGTAAAATACATATGAGATGACTAGACATCATCTCGTCATGTCCAATATATACAAGATTACTGGATATCTTCTCCTCATGTCCAATACATACCAGATAATGGGATAAGTACATATTGCAAGATAGATCTAATTGTGGATGCATATGGCATCTATCCATGTGTTCCTATTCTTCATAAGAATTGGGACACTATGCTCCTAAGAGACTAACTCCATGGAACATGGACACATTTTCTCTCATTAAGGCTTACATGTTGAACTCTTCAACATCTTATTAATATATGTTCTCTTACTTAGGTCAAGAAGCTTTCTAGATCTATCTCTATAGACCTTGATCCCTATCACATAGGTTGATTCACCTAAACCCTTCATATAGAAGGTACTTTTCTTGCCATATTTTAACATGTGCAGGATAAGGACGTTATTCCCCATCATTATGTGAAATATTAATATGCTCCCACAAAATCTTTTGTAATATATAGATTCCATCTTCATTCTGACTCAAGTCAAACCCTTTGATTCTCTTGTCAAAGAGGAGATTCCAACTCTGAGATGCTTGCTTCGATGCAAAGATTGACCTTTTACAGCTTATATAATTTATTTGCATTAATGTATTTATAAAACCATTAGGTTGTGTCACGTACACATCTTTTAATTATTCCAATTAAGGAATGCAGTTTTAACATCCATATGCCAAATCTTACAGTCATACGAAGTTGTGACAATAAGCATGATCCAGATGGATTTTAACCATGGTAACTGGTGAAAAAAATTCATCATGTTCAACACTTTGAACTAGTTTGAAACTCTTTGCAACCAATTTACCTTTCCATGTTGGTCTTCTTACAAAAAAACAAAATGCACCTTGTGGGTTTTACCCCTTCAGGTGGATCCAACAAGGTCATACCTTGTTGGTGTACACAGATTCCATCATTCATCTTATGGCTTCAAACCATTTCTCAGATTATGATCCCTTAATAGTTTCTAGGTAGGTTTTTGACTCATCTCTATGATCAACACACTGCCTTCTTGAGTTATAACATATTATAATCTTTCAAACTCAGGGCATTCTCTACTAGAACTATAAGTTCTGCATTTACATAAGGAACTTGAGATTCCACAACATTTTGTGATTCTCCTTGTTCCTATTATCCCTCATAACACTTCTTAGCCTTGCCTTTGCCCTAGGACTCACTTCTGTTGATCATCATCAGAGATTTGTCCTTCTTCTTCCTTGCTTTGGCATCAACATGCTAAGCATTTTATAAACTAACTATATGATTCATGCAATGCTTGCATAATCTTATTCATGGTCAATTCTTAACCTAAGAGAAATCCCAGTCATTCCATATGTCCAATCATATTGAGCATATGGGGTTCTACTGGACCTCCCTTTGTCATTTTGCACTCAATTAGCACCTTGGAGACATTATACCTTCTTTGCTTTACACAATTCTTAAGATGTGTTACCATCCCGAGAATATTCATGTTTTTCATATTATTCATGCAACTCATAGTTCATACAACAGAGAATTAGGTATTTTGATGTCTACGACATCATTGGCATGCTTCCAATAAGCATCCATTTAGCCTGAGATGTGTTTGGAGTGGGTTCCTCTGGCATTGGTCTATCAAGGACATAGATGTTTCGCTCATTGAACATGTTTGTGTTTGACATTTGATTCTACAACAAAATATTACAACTTTTCAAAAACATTTTTGATTTGGTTTAATTTGATATTTTTGAGGATATTAATTAGGCCTTTGATAACTACTTCTCCCACTATTTCATTTGAATTGATATCCCTCAATATCAATTCGTAATATTGCAGCATACAATATTCTAGTGGTCCAAGATCCATTTTCATCATGTTATGAGTCGGGTTTTGCCGATCGCCCACAACCTAACTATTTAGGTAGACCATCACACTAATTGCATCATATGCAACTCTTGGATAGATGATATGTGCAACTCCTTGCCACAATCTTCTACATGCCTATGGGCTTGGGCTCTCAAAGTCACTAGTTAAGCCTGACCCAATAGCCAATATGATAGATATCCACCATGCTTTGTGCAAATATGTGTATCTACCATTACACTTCCACAAAATGTGCACCATGCTTTGTGAAAATCTACGCTTGGTCAGTCAAGCTTTTCATGTGTATTGCTAATGGAAGGCATCTTAGATGTAATATTTAAGTTGAGGGAGTTTGTTTTTATAAATACATATACTTTATCTAATCACCAAATATATAGTACATATCATATACATTTGTGATGTCCCAGATTTCAGCAGTTTATACTCAATTTGATCTATTAGAGTCATGAATGGTCAACATATTTTTGGCCTTAGTTTTAAATGAATAATAGAGAATCATATACTCATTTCATCTTATACTAATGACAACCAACTAAGATCTTTCATGATGAATTGATTTGGTTAAATAATTCTAGTACATAGGAGTATGTGCACCAATTAATGATGCTCATAAATTCAAATGGTTGAAAAAGGAACCCTGGGATGCATCATTTCTATCTGATATGGATTGAATTTTTGATCAAAAGAAGTTGACTAATTGACTTGTGTTCCAAATTTCATATGCTTATTTATGAGGTCATTTGAAAAATCAAATTTAATGAACAAATCTTAGATTGTTGGTATTAAACCTTGCTAAATTCTAGATCACATGTTGAGGAACTAATGTTTATAATTTTCATCATCTAGATGAGAGATGATTGGGTTTGAAGTATTAGTTTAATTACTAAGGTTCTAAATAAGTGGAAGTAAGATTGATATTTATTCATCTACATTAACAAAATTATCGTACAACCATGCTGTAGTTGAGACTCACGCAAGAAGTACACCATGAACCCATATTTGGGAAATCTAATCCCGGCCCTGAATAATGATCTAATGGTGGAGAGTGTTTCCTCAACTACTGACTAAAATAGGGCTAAAGTCAGACCGAACCATGATCTTGCCATCCAGCAAGTGAAGTTTGCAAATTTAAGCTAGACTTAGGTGGTAGATAGATCCACAATGCATGGCACTTCTTAGCGTCTGATAAGTCCCAACCAATAGAACAGATTGCAACCTCTCGTTCTCTGCTCCCACTCCATTGTTTTTAGCACAAACTGAACCAGACGAGGTTCAAGGAAAGAAAGGGGGATCGAGACTGGTAATAAGGAGAAGGAATCATCTACCAAACTCCATGGAGATTATTGAGCATTCTCAGATGTGTAGGGACCCAACGGAGGCTTCCAAACCCTGGCCATAGAGAGAACTCATAGGTCTATCAATTTGCCTCGATGAAGATGAAAACAGACCCTAACCTTGCTGCTCCTAACTAGGCTACTGTTGGAACAGTAGAACTTACATGCGGTGTCATTTCAAGAAGATGAAGTAGAGGGGCTGGTCTGGAGTCCGTCACAATAGAGGTAGTGGTCACCCTGGTGAAGGATGGAAAAGAAAGATATGTGTCACCACAATTATGTAGCATACCAGACTACAGATTACCCTGAAAGCAATCTTGATCCTTGTTGCACCGCCCCACTGCGGCTCCAAGAAAGGTGCCGCGATGGAGCTCAGAAGCTCCCATTGATCTCATCACTGCAACATCGACGACCGACCAGGTGAGGGCGGCGTAAATCAGGTCATCATCCCTTGGCATGTAGGATACGCTCATCGAACCCAGCCTTACAGTGATGGTCAGGGCAGAGCAGACACACCTGAGCATCAAGCTCTCTGGTACCTAGCCTATCCCCTTTCAACATTGTTGGGATGTGTGCCAGTGAGGAGAAAACAAGGAGGATAAGCTCCAGAATCGCCACAGTTCCATCTCATGCGGCGGTGCCCGTGCTTGTAGGAATGACAGAAGATGGGAAGTGGGGTTCCACATCGGGTCAAGAATGCAAGGGAGACGGGGGAGAGAGAGTGTGTGTCTGTGCCCTTTGATTCTCGGTTCAACCTGAACCAGGTTCAATAACTAGATGAACCAGACTGCCTAATAGGTAAATGTTTTCCAAAATCTGGTTAAATGACATAATCTTAAATAATTCACCATATACAACTTCCTAGGCCTATAAATACCCACAACATATCCTTACATTTAAAAAATTGTATATTTTGTCATGAATCTGCTAGACTAGACCTTTGAAACAGTAATATTCATGAAATTAATTTATAAGATGATGCTTCATTTTACAATGTATGTGATATAATAAATGCTATCTATTTGAGACAAATCCTCAAAAAATTCATGTTAAACTGTAACATTATACAGATATTTATTATGGACTCTTATCTGATTATAATTTCAAAATATTATGTCTTTCCAAATTAATGCATATTTAGTTTCTTTAAACCTCACATTAATTCCCAAAAATATTGCAAAGATCAAAAAATTTGGTGAATTGAACTAGACCCTAAACACAAGCTTTTGATCAGTAGAAAAATATTAGAGACAAGATTAGGCCAGTTTGAACCTAGGTTTGACCTAAACCATAATTTGGACCTAAATACCATTAATAATGGTGAACCTTGTATTAATGATGAATATTTGTTATTAATCAGGTGATGAACAAATTGTCTAGATGATCAAGGATAGATATGATTCTTTGAACTCGGGTACATGGATATAAGTATAAGACTAGTTTTGTTGGATGTTAATTATGAATAATTGCTTGCATGTATTTGAATACCTTATTGGATTTATATCTATATCTATTGTCATTTCCTCCTTGAACACTAAGAACACTAAGGAAAGAAAATGGAATGTAGTTACGATGGTTCATTAATCTCCCTATTAGAGAGGGAAAGTATTAATGTTGACTAGCACCTCCCTAATGGTACAAGGTACGTGGGGAGATCCCTAATGGTACAAGGTACGTGGGGATAGGGCCCAATAATATATGTTTGTGCTAAGTCAACCATAGTAATACATGTCCATTGAAATATGATTAATAACTTGGGTTTACCTGATTTTCTGCCTTAAATAATGCTTTCATTTTCTTTCTTCTTTTTTAAGTATTTTAAATATGTCAGCATAGGATAGTATCTTTCAACCACGTACCAATTTTATGTTGATTTTCTGTTTCATATATGTTATAGGTTTATAGCTAGCATGGGATAAAGAACAGGATGTGAATAGATGCACATGTTTACCTATTGTGTGTAGATCCTAGTTAGCATACATGTTCATAGACTATAGAATTTTCATTTAGTATGTAATTGTAAATCATTTTATAATAATTTATTGGTAATAAATTACAAGTTGAATGTTGAGAAATGTTATGGTATCTGCCTATGGTTGTATGTTCATGTATGTACATATTGCTTCTGCAACACACTCTGATACAATTGTCTAACATTTTCGGATTTGACCTCTTGGGCCCTCTAAGTCTCGAGATGGCAGAATCTGGTAACGTTACAGTTGGTATCAGAGCATGAACAATAGCTACACCTAACAATTGATCATCACGAAACACAAATTAATTTCACATTTCACTTGAAACCCTAGAAATTTAGTAAGTTGTTCTATAGGAACTAGGTTTGACTTAGCCTCTAAGTTAGAACCTAGATGTTCGAGAATTAGGTTTAGATGAGTGTGAGAAACCCCTTCCACATAGAGCTCATATGTATTGGGTAGCTACACTAGTCTGCTCCTTGTTCTCACTATTTCACTAGGTGACATGACACTAGACTATCTAATATGTGTGGGACACTTGTTTTGTTGATTTGGTTTTGATTTCCAATCGACTCGAGCCTCGAAAGTTTTCTTTGATGTCTGACTTCTCAGAGAAAAATTATATAATATTTTATTATATATATGTAAATATGAAAATGTGTCCCTCACATTGGAGAGTAGTTAGTGTTCATGCAACCTAAGTGAAAGGTAGTGGCATCAGTCTAGAAGAGATTTTAGGTCTAGATTAGATGTCTAGAGCCTTATCAAGATATGTGATATATAGAATGAAGATAAAATTATAGTTGATATAAGCATTGGATGATCTTATATAAGTTATACCTCTAGTTATATAAGTTGATTTATATGGATCTATGTTTTATATTATCTGAATCCAATTTTGAAGATTCTAAGCTAAGTCTTGATGATGAAAGTACATTTCCTTTTCTTGTTTAAGATCAACTAAGTTAAGATAAAGTTGAATATGCATGAGCCTCACACTCTTTTACAACAGAGGGCCTCTAGTGGTAGGACGAGATATGTGGTGAACTCTAGAGCGAGGGAGACCCACAAGGAGAAGGTCATAGGACCTAGCCTCCAATATTGAGGAATGTGAAAGATTTTTATAATGATGTTTTCTATACTAGTTTACTCTTGAGTAGATGAGTTGAGTCCTTACGCATGATTCAGGGGCATGATCTAAATCCAAAATGTGAGAGTTGGGTAAAAGAAGTGATGGGTAGATGACTCATAATGAGAAATTCAATCTTATGACTGAGTTATGTTTTAGCTTGAGTGACTTAAGCTTGTGAATCTCATCATTAGTTGCAAGTGAGGTAATCTATGAAACTCTGGTTATGAGAGCAAAATGCTTTGTGCATAAGATACTCAAAAATATCGTTCCTTTCACTTATCTTTCTTATATATGATGTTAGAAACCTCACTTGAGCTATAAAGATGAATTATGTATGAAGTGCCACTCATATAAGCTTGACATGTTCTACATTCCCTCTCTATATCATACATCTGATATCCAAGTTTGAAATCATGATAAACTTGATTTAATATATTCTCTTTCCCTTCATATCATACATGAAAGATATAAGTTTGAAATCATGCTAATCTTGTATTAGTATGTTCTATTTCCCTTTATATCTTACATGAAAGATGTAAGTCTGAAATAATGATCTTGAAATAAGATATCTTTGGATCATAGGTACATGATCACGAAATATAGTTCCTGAACCCAATCGTACAACTCTAAGCTTCTAGTTTGATGATAAATCTCACACCTTAGGGGGAAACTCTTCATTCAAGCATGTAGAGCAAGACTTCTATAATGATGATATATAAGTAAGGTGTTGATCATAAATCCATTCTAATCATGTTTAGTATGACAATTCCAACAAAAAAAAACATGAAACCTTGACATCACCCTATGGTTACTAGGGTGGAATATGAGACCTTGAGTAATAGCTTCTTAACTTCATATGTATGAATAAAAATCTTATCCTTAAGGGACTATGAGGATGTAGATCCTAATATATAAGAATGGCATATGATGACTGAGACACTAAGTGGTGCTACAATTAAAAAAAATGATGCTCCCCCTATATAAGATGGGTGGGTACACCCTAAATACTATTATATCCTAAGATGATAAGTTCGGGCACATGTAGAACCATGAAATCCTTTCCACTAAGAAATAGTGGCCTAAAGGTATTAAAAAAACACATTGGTTATCAACTTAAGCATGAGACTAGTTGAATTTTGAGGACGAAATTCCATATAAGGTGGGCTGAATGTGATGACCTAGATTTCAGGGGTTCATACTCAATATGATCTATTAGAGTCATGAATGGTCAACATATGGTTGGCCTTAGTTTTAAATGAATAATAGAAAATCATATGCTCGTTTCACCTTATACTAATGACAACCAACTAAGATCTTTCATGAAAAATTGATTTGGTCAAAAAATTCTAGTACTTAGGAGTATGTGCACCAATTAGTGATGATCATAAATTCAAATGGTTGAAAAAGGAACACTGGGATGCATCATTATTATCTGATATGGATTGAATTTTCTATCAAGAGAAGTTGACTAATTGACTTGTGTTTCAAGTTTCATATGCTTATTTATGAGGTCATTCTGGAAATCAAATTTAATGAACAAATCTTAGATTTTTGGTATTAAACCTTGCTAAATGCTAGATCGCATGTTGAGGAACTAATGTTTATAATTTTCATCATCTAGATGAGAGATGACTGGGTTTGAAGTATTAGTTTAATGACTAAGGTTCTAAATAAGTAGAAGTGAGCTTGATATTTATTCTTCCACATTAGCCCAATTATCGTGCAACCATGTTGCAATTGGGTAACCTTGTGATGTCTAAGATAGACAGAGGTTTTCTTAATAGTGAGTTTCTGAATGATTTTCCTAGAACATGGGGTGTTAATGTCAACTCGATTCATAGTGATCATAAGATGCTAATCATACATGTAGATGATACAAAGTATAAGAAGAGGACCCCCTTTCAGTTGATTGATTCTTGGGTGGACCATCCGGGGTTTATGGAGGTGGTTCAGAAGGCTTGGCTAATAGAAGTGAATGGTAGACCTATGTACAGGCTTTGTAGAAATCTCAAGAATGTTAGGAATTCTTTGATTATGTGGAACAAAACCACTGTGGGAAATATTCATGAAAATATAAAAATGATTAAGGCTGAGTTCACTGTTCTATCTAATATGCTTGATGATGATCCACATAATTTTGATCTTATTAAGAAGGTGAGTGAGAAAAGGAAGGAAGCTTGTGTGGCATATTTGGTTGAAGAATCCCTTCTTAGACATAAAGCACGGATACAATGGTTAAACCTGGGGGATAAAAACTCTAAGTTCTTATATGCTTCTCTAAAGGCTAGAAGAATGAGGAATACTATTCGGGCCATGAAGATTGGTGATCAGATGTGTATGGATGAGAATAGAATCTACAAGCACATCAATACTTTAAATGAGGACCTTTTCAAGAAGGAAAACTATTGTGTCAGTGTTGAGCAGTTCTCTATGGAGTTTCCTAGTCTTTCTGCTGACCAGTTCGATAGTCTATGTGCTTATGTTACTGATAAGGAGGCTGAGGATGTTATTGAGAAGGCTAATATTGACAAGGCCCCTGGGCCTGATGGCTTTAACTATTTGTTTTGCATGAAATGTTGGGGGATTATTAACGAGGATATTATGAAGGCAGTGAAGAAATTTTTTTCAAGTGGTCGTATGTTAAAAGAAACTAATAGATCCTTTATCACCTTGATACCTAAGGTGAATGATGCAGTGGATGTGAAGGATTGGAGACTGATCACTCTTTGTAATATGTGTTATAAATCATATCCAAAATTCTGGCGAATAGACTGAGTCCCATTCTTCCTGAGGTTATTGATAAATCGTAATGTGCTTTTCTAAAGGATAGAAGTATTACTGATGCAACTTTTCTAGTTAATGAGTTGATTAACAACATGATGAAGAGTAATTCCCTGAAGTTCTATTTGAAGATGGATATCAAAAAAGTGCATGATTTGATTGACTGTGAGTATCTTTATAGTGTTATGAATAAGATGAAATTCCCTACCTATTTCATAGGTTGGGTGAGAGTGATCTTTGAAACTACTAATTGCCAAGTTTTGATCAATGGGGTTCCTTCGAATAGGTTGTATCCTACCAGGGGCATCCGTTAGGGTGACCCCTTGGCACCTTTTCTCCTGGCTATTGCTATGCAGGGCTTGTCTTCTATGCTTAATGCAACTAAGAAAAGAGATTATTTTAATGCTTTTAGAGCTTCTCATATGCTCTCTGTGTCTCATGTGCTCTTTGCTGATGATGTAGTCATCTTTGCGGATGCCAATGACAAATCTATTGATACCATAGCCAAGATTGTGAATGGTTTTGGTAAAATCATAAGCTTCGAATGCCCTCTTTGAAGGGGTTGTGACAGAAAAGGAAGCACAAGCAGTAGCAATAGGAGAAGGAAAGTAGGTGCGTTAAGTATGGCTGAAGCTATACAAAAGATGAAAAAAAACAACAAGCAAAATTAAAAGTTCTCTACACCTATATTTACATAGTTCCATATTGTATCAAAATTTCTTGACTTCCCTTCAAAGATACTACTATTCCTCTCCCTCCAAACTTCATGGATGAACATCATGATAAAGTTCTAGCAGACTTATCCTTCATGTGTGTAAGATCCTTCATCTCTTCCGGAATACTATCAATAATACCACACAACTTGGCCTTAAAATAGAACTCTTTCTTGAACCTACATTCAAACAAAATGTGCCAGCTAGTTTCCTCCTCTTCCAAACATAGCACACATCTTGAAGCACATTGAAAACCCCTTTTCTTCATGCAATCAATAGTCAATAGGCCCCTTTCAAGCATGTCCATATAGTAAAAATGATTTTCATAGGTGCCTTAGTCTTCCATAACCAACTTAACCAGTTGCACTTTGGATAAGATTCTCTTACTTCATTCCAAAAGTCTTTCATCTTAATAACCTTCCTTCCATTCAAAAGAAGGTTATCATCATTAGCAATAAAACAGGATACTTTCTCCTTCACAAAAATAACAACTTGATTAATATGTCTTGATATAGAGACCAACCAACTGCCATCTTCAGATATATAACAATTCACTTTGGCAAAATTCCCAACACCACAATTAATACGACAAGTATTAGGAAGATAGTTGTTTAGAAAGACCCCATTACCCAGCCAGGGATCACGCCATAACAAGGCTTTGTCACCCTTCCCCAATGAATACCAAACATCCTTCACCACCTTATCCCTGAACAGAATAAGTTTCTTCCATATCCAAGTAGAGTTAGAATGGATTTTGATACTCCAAACAGAATCCCCCTTAAGGCACCTTCCATTAACCCACCAGACCCATAAGGAATCTTTCTTATTAGATACATCCCATAGCTTTTTCACCATACAAGATTTCATAATGTCCCTGGAATGCCAGATCCCAAGACCCCCTTCACACCTGGGCAAACAAATACTCTCCCGATCAGTAGTATGAATCTTCTTCTCAAGAGTAGCACCTCCCCATAGAAAGTCCCTACATATCTTCTCAATCTCCAACTCCACACTAATAGGTAGAGGAAACACAACAACCCAATACAACTAGAAGGAGGATAAAGTATAGATGATCAAATCCACTCTCCCATCAAAGGAGAGTAATGTCAATTTCCAACCTTCAAGCCTTGCCTTCATCTTATCTAACATAGGTGGGCACAAACTTCTAGTGATCCTTCCTTTGAAAAGTGGAAGAACAAGATACTTTTTAAGAAGGAGATCAATATGAATACCTAGAGCCTCCACAAGCTTCCTCACATCAGTAGAGCTATTATAGAACACAACACTCTTATCCTTACTGACCTTCATCCCTATACAAATACTTTTTTTTTCCAATAGAAAAAGGAACAACAAGCTTTGAAGGACCAAAAAAAATGTTGCAGTTGGGACTCACGCAAGAAGTACACCATGGACTCACATTTGGGAAATCTAACCCTGGCCCTGAATAATGATCTAATGGTGGAGAGTTTTTCCTCAACAGTTGACTAAAATGGGGCTAAAGTCTGACCGAGACATGATCTTGCCAGCCAGCATGTGAAGTTTGCAAGTTTAAGCTAGACCTAGGTGGTAGATAGATCTATAATGTGTGGCACTACTTAGCGTCTGATACGTCCCAACCAATAGAACATATTGCAACCTCTCGTTCTCTGCTCCCACTCCATTATTGTTAGCACTAACTAAACCAAACGAGGTTCAAGGCAAGAAAGGGGGATTGTTACAACCCCAAATTTTAGGTTCTTTTGGTGAGAAATGTAATTTCTCCTATAAAAGATATTTGAACAAATAAGGATATAATTTGTTTTTAATAAATGGATTTCGTATACAATAGCCTTGTTGATTGTTTTGTGGGATTTATTGGCTATTGGGCCCAATAATAAGGAAAAGACAAAAGAAACTCCATTATTTGAGTAAACAAGAAAATGGAGAAAAGAAAGATGTAGAAACCTCTAGAAGGCAAAAGAATATAATCCAAAGTTGGATTTCATGCCTCTTGGTTTCCTTGGGTTCCAAGGAGTCCAAAGTTGTACAGATAATGCAATAAGAAAAGAAATGATAGATTAAATATTTCTTTATTAAGAAAGAAATTAAAAACAATGATAATATGTGGAAAATAATGGAAAGAGGTATAATTGAGTTATTTTTGATGGATTTACGTATCCATGATGTTTATAATGTTAAAATGAATTCCAATAAGGAAAATAAAAAGAGAGATAAAGAGAAATCCTCAAAAAGAGATATTTTGATAAGAAATAAACAAGATGATGAGAAATAATGGATATAGATGCATCTAGAAGGATAATGAGTATCCATTAAAAAGGAATTCGAAATATTAGAGTTTCTTGGGATCCAAGGAGCCCCAATGGAGAAAAAGCAAGAGAAAAGGCAAATAATAACAAAATAAGAAGATAATGTGATACATCATTAATGACTTTTCGATAATATTAAAGATAGATGTTATTTGCTTTAAGAAAATAGATTTTTGTGGCCTATAGATTAAAAGGCAAGGCTAGAGATAATGAAAGAGATAATTATCATATTTTTAAATATCCATGAACTAAGGAATATTAAGAAGATAAACAAGAGAGATAGGATTACTTCTCCTTGAAGGAATATGACTCCTATTGGGAGAGGGCCTTGTTAGTTTGTGAATATACAACCTAGGGCTTCATTACCCACCCCTATATAAAGGGTAGAGCCCTAGTTCGAGTTCCAAAAAGATCCCATGCATCTATGTCTTCCCCATCTTCTTCTATTTGTTCAAACCCTAGTTGCAAAGAGTAAACCTTTCCTAGAGCAACAAGGGTCTGGGGAGGAGTTGTGAGGGAGGCTTGCCGCTTCCACTACATCAAGAGGTGTTTGGGTGAGCGTCCCCTCACCCTAGCTGACCGCGGAAACAGCAGCATGGCTGCATACAATGACTGAGCTACAGGTCTGCCCAGTCCTTTTACCGCCACCTCGACAATAGCTTGTAGCCCCTGCAAGTGCGGCGGAGGGCTACGGGAAAGAAGGGACCCTCGTTGGTGCCTTTGAGTCCAGGGACGTCGGGAGGAAACCCTCCCCCAAGCTGCTACAGGTGGCATCAATAGGTCATCGCGAGGAAGAAGATAGTGGGTCTCCATTCGATAGAAATGCCCCTCCGTGGGTTGAAACATCGACAAATTAAGTAGGGACATATCGGTCTTTTGATTATGTTTCCATGTAGACAGGTTACGTTGCATGGAAAGGGACACATGGTGCTCTCTTATTGGCTTTGGTAAGTAATTTCTTACAAAAATCATATCTAAATATTGGTAGCTCCGATGGAAACATGCAAAATATGAAAATTGATCAGGAGAACGCGTAGACTCCAGTGAAAATACTTTTAAAGCCTGATTTTTTCGTATTTGCAAAAGTATGTGAAGTCAATGAAAAGTGCTTTGAAATTGTGTTAGAAAACCTAATTGAAATTAATGGATAAGTTCATGATGATTAATTGGTGAAATGAAGTAATAATAACCTGTTGAAACATTAATGATGAAATTTAACCTGATATAGATGAATTATGGCATGGTTTAGGGTTTTACACCAATTATGAATGATAAAGCTTTTGGAAACCTTAATTTAGAGTTTCATGTAAATAAATATGCTTTAATGGGCCTTGAAACCCTAATGTTAGTAATCGTGACTCTTAATGGCTTTAATTGTTCAAATTCATGACTAAAGTTGAGATATGATTGTTCTAAACTATTTCGCATACAAAGGTTCCTAATTGTGGATAAATACCCTTTATATGGTAATTAGGGTTTTCTAATAGATAAAGGTGGAACTAATGATAAATAGAGTTCATATGTGAATTAGAACATAATGAACTATGAGTTGTTAATCCGGAAGGGACCAAAGATGATAATCAGGTCCAATGATCTTATCATGTATTAAAAGGATAAAATGGTAGTTTTAATGTCAAAAAGGAATAATGGACTTAATTGATGGATAATTGTACCTTTAATATGAAATTAAGGTAACCTTAATAACTTTCGTGAAGAATAGATGAGATAATTAGGGTTTGTGAGTAATTGTATAAAATTAGGGTTGAAAATAGTAAAAATGAAGAGAAACCCTAATTGCAATGGAAACCCTAAAAAGTGGACTAGAAACCCTATGAAGCAAGTTAGGTTGGATAGATCTTGATGACACGAGTAATAAAAGGAAATTATATGTTTATTTCAGGATGTTGTTGTGTACATGCTTGCCTATTTGGATTTCTTTCTTGCTTGGTTTATTCTATCTCAAATCAGCCTGACAGGTATGTGGTTATGCTTATGGTTAATCGCTTTAGTTTCACGAAGATTCCCAGTTGTTTTATCGATTGCCTGAAAATAACTGCTTGGATGACTTTTATTTCATGCAACTATAAAGTGACAATGATTATCACCATAATTATGTATACATGACTGGCTCAGATCCTGGTCCTCCTCTGTGGATTTTCTAATGATGAAAAAGGTAATCTGGTAAAGGGTTTACTTGTTAGGTGGGACCATCAGGTTATTAAGACTTAGGGATTGGGCTACCTATGGGTAGTGCAATGTCACTCTTTAGCACCATGAGTTAGGGATTGGGCTACCTATGGGTAGTGCCATGCGACTCAACCCTAGATATTGATCTACCTATTAGGTAGGATCATGCAGGGTTTAATGGGGATCTACCATGAGGAAGGTAGCATCCAGGTCCACTGTAGGGACAGTGCAGAGGCTAGGGTATGTATGGATTGAACAGTTATACTTAAAATGTAAAGTTGTTTGTTAAATCATAATTGACTGCAATATGTTGTTACATTTAGTTGCACGATTATTGTTTCCCCCACATACCAACATATTCATTTATGCTGACCGACGTTTTGTTTGTCGGCATTTTAGGTACAGTTGAAAAGGAAAAATAGTAAAGTGGCATATGTGGAATTAAATAAGAATTAAAGTATAAAGGAGGATTAGTTAGAATAGACTCCAGATCTTGATAGAAGTAGATATCCAAGTTTTTGAAAAAGGTATGCAAAGTTTTATTTATACTAGTTTTCAGTTCAGTACAGTAGAATTTGATAATTATTATTGATTATTTGTCGAACATTTGATCATGTTAATTGGGATAATGGCTCTGACCTCTTAGTCTCCCTTAATAGGGGGTTAATGGGAGGCGGGGTCATTACATTTGGTATCAGAGCATAGATTCCTCATTTAATCTTTAATAAATATTAATTTTTACAAACTTTGTAGAACCCAAGGGAGTTATTAGAGGATTTTCCAAAAGATAGAGGTGTCTAGAAAAGGATCACGTCTGGGGGTTGGTAAGATTTTCCTCCGCACCACAGAATATGAGGACTCCCAGATTAGTGTGACTGCCTGGCCAATGTCTCAGGATTTGACTCGAAATAAGATACCTTTAGGACTCTCTCATCTTGTTAATCCCTTCTCAACTCAAATGTTGTTAAGGACCTTAAGGATTAGGGTTTTCTCTCTTTTCCTCACCCTCTTGAGGTATGGGTAAAGTTGATAAAGATTAAGAAATCGACCACCAAATTAATGAAAATCATGTAAATAAGATTTCATGGACATAATCTTAATAGTTTAAGCGTAAACTAAATAATAGATACATGCTTAGGTCATATGACATGAGTTGTCATTGCCCTCAGGAGAGACCTAAGGTTGGACCTCCTTGTCAGGAGGATGAGTAGAGAGAGTTGGTCATGGAGGTAGAGATATCCATTATAACTAGAGACCTGGTGCATCCTCTTAGGATGATGCTAACCCTAACCCTATGTGGTGGTTAGAGAGAGAGATGGCATGATGAATTAGTTGTCATGATAGACTAGGTGTGTGGACATGCTTTCGGATGCATGTGACGATATGAGCCATATGAGGTTGGATGATCAAGTGCCTTTGGCGACCTAACCCTGGGAAGGGTTGTGCATGTTTAAGTGAAGGATAGCTCCTTCATTGATAAGGTTAGAGAAGAACCTATAGAAACCCTATTGGCATATGCAAGTAGGGCATAGCATGCACCCATAATACGTGAGTAGTGTAGTAGGTTGAAACCCTAGCCACAAGGGCATGATGGAAGGCTTATGAGATAAGCATAACTGGGCTATGGATAATATTGAACAAACATAAGTTTGAACTAAGGCTTCACCCATGTAGGGGTATGCTTAGGAGCTTGATCCTCCATGGAGAGAGGACCTCTAGTAGCAAGGTTGTTTGTAGGGTTATCTCTAGAGAGAGAGAGCATGACTCAAGAAAGAAGGTTGGAAGCTTAGATTCTGAGATATGAGGAACATTGGGGAGTTGAGGAGGATGTGACCTAAGTGGATGATAGTGGTTGCCTCATGCTTGACCCCTGGAGGCTGGTGATATCTTTATTGCCTTTAGAGGAACCAAACCCTAGAGAGAGGATGATGTTGCTGGTACCTATGTGACTATGGGGTAGGTGTTTACCTTCTGAGATGAGAAAAAGAGTGCCTTAGACCCTGAAGAGGCTTAGTAATAGGTTGTGAGGCCTTATACCTTGTTGGTTGTCCTTGTGGAGGACTCCAGTCTGAAGTGTTGTTCAAGTAGAAGGATGACAGGAAGGGTATGTCATACCTTATACATGTTTGATTCATGGTTAAGAGGTTGAGCATGCAGTTGGACACTCAAAAAGTGAACCTAGGGTTCCTAGTCCTAAGAGGGGAAGAGGTGTACCCGATGCTCTTGATGAGATTTGGGTTTTTATATATTCGAGCATAGTACTCCTGCTTAGAGGAAAGGGAAACCCTTAAGTTTAAGGTGTGTTTGATGAACCCCTCACAACTAAGTTGGTGACATAGGAAGGTATGTTCTTGGCCTAATGTTGAGGAATGAGAACAAGTATGACCTAGCATGGTTTGGTAGGTGGTCTGCTTGTGCCTTAGTAGCTTGCTAGGGTTAAGCATGCTCATGTGGATGTAAACCCTAGACATAAGGACGTCTGTGACCTTTGTTATCAAGATGTAGTTTCGTCCCATCCTGGGAGAGGGACCCTTTGGTGGGGTGTATACCAGTTTTTGTGGGTTTTGAGGAAACCTAAAGAGGTCTCATAGGATCTTGAGAATCTAACTGAAGAGTACATGGTAAGAGAATGAACCTGTAGACCCATAGTTAACCATCTCTAAGTGCATGTGGATGTGTTCCCATGGAGGTAACCGGTGTGGGGCCTGATCAAGGTAGGCAGGTCGCCATGACCCTTGTGAATGGATGAAAGTCATCCCATGAATGCAAAGAGAGATGATGAAGGCTTGGGTAAGGTTCTAAGTTGGACATGTACTATGTTAGAATCCTAAGTCTATCCTAGGGTCAGGTAGGGATAAGACCGATGGAAGTATGAGTTGCCTAATTCCCTAGTTGTACACGACCATAGGGTCGGGAGGTAATAACTATCATTATCTGAGGGCCATGGGTTATGTAACGAACTCAAATCTAAGTATCACATTCGAATTCCTTTTCTTAAAACTTGAATTTTACTTTCTTTTATAATTATTTCATGTAGTGTCTTCGACCTAAATTAATCTATAGTGTAGTGTTGGACTTATGTCATTTTCCTTTCATAGAGACATACATGGTAGTGACATTCATGAATATTAGGAAATTTAATATGCATAGTGTGGGATAATCATACATAACACTGAGTGTGGGGCCAGTTCTAATGTAATATCCCCTTTTTCCTTGGGTAGAGATTTAATGTGGAGATGATATCCAAAATTCATTTTAATTATACAGAAAATAAATTATTCTTTCCTTAGACTAATTAAACACCCATATATTTGTATTAGTGACTAGCAAAATAAAAATGGATTTTGAGATAGGTAACATGTTCATTGTTGGTGTATTAAACAACCCTCAAAACTAGGGGACCAAAGGAGGTTATTTTCATCCTTTAATTGACGTGAATAGATTTATAAGGTGGCATTACTGTGTGGATTTTAATTGTCACGCTTTTGACCAAAGTCCAAAAGCTTATTGCAGTTTTGATTAAATGAAAACACCCTGAAGACGGAACAAAGCTCCGTTTTCATTTTCCTCACACTGCGATGGAGCCGTTACAGGTTCCCATCCTTTGAGCGCCTCCGCTCCATACCATCAATGCCTGAGTTATGGCTGGAAGACGTTCCAGGAGCAAAGCGGACCCGAGAAACTCTAAAACGAGGCCTGAATTTCTGTAGTTGCAAAACACCTAATACTCTTACGGGCTGCCATCGTCTTCACCTAGGTACCTCACCGCTGACCCCTGTTAGTCCCTTTGGCTATTAGTCCCTTTGGGTACAGACGTTTCCAGCAACTGACATTGACCCTTCTCTTGGGCTCGTTGCCCCAATTTCCCCGGAGCACCCCTGCATCCCGTTTCGGATTTGTTGCCGTATCTGAGGAAGAAGTGGGTAGCGGCACTACCGTAGTTCATCGCGGGCCAATCCAAGGTAAGGGAACCATCATTGACACCTAAATGTTCGTTTCCCGTTCTCGGATCGCCTGGTGTTGACCCTGGTTCATTAGTCGACGACGGTCCCCTGTTTTCCATGTATGCGCTATTGCAGCTAGGAGTACCGTACAGTCTGGTCTCCATCTCTGGTTATTGTACCCAATGCCGATTTCTGTAGGGGTTCTTGTCCGACCGACCTTGGTATAGGTGCCGGTTATACCGCTATTCGTCCGTGCAATTCCGCTTCCCCTTTTTGTCGATTCACGGGTAGCTGTCTTAGCGCCGACATTGGTCTCTGAACCAGCCGCAGATGTTTTCCCCCACTTTCTGGGTCATGGGGATGGAGGGTCGTGGTGGGATTACCCCTAGGGCCGATGCCGACACACTGCCCTCAATCCGACTAATACCAGGGGAATCGTATGACTGCTGGTTCTCCTTCGCAATGAGTTGCCACTGGTGGACGATGACTAGAGTCTTCCCAGTCCTGGTTTTGCTTTGCTCGGGAGACGATTTCCTTGGCTAGCAGGATAACTGTGTTGTGAGTACCTGCGAGATTTTCCGCGATCGATAAACTCTAGTGTTTTCGGACCCGCCGCAATTCCCAGCCACGTTCGTCTTCCTTCAATCGCACCGGGAGTAGGTAGTAGAGGAGGACGCCAGTACAGGGAACTTGTAGGAGATCACCCACCGGCGTCATTATTCATCACTTGTATGAATCGGACCACTTGGGGGTTGAATTTCCGTAGCACTGAATCGCAATGATCGGATTGTTTAAAATAGTGTTGAGAATCCAGGAGACACGGAGATATCACTGTGGTAGTTGCCTCCTTATCATAACCATCGTAATGGTACTGGATTAGTCCACTATTACATTATTAAGAATGGATTTGTTGTCTACCTGCCTGGAAGTTGTGATCTCGAATCAGGAGATTTTCTGGAGTATTTTAAACATGCCTTTGTGCCTAATGTTGATTTCTCTAGCGAGTTTTTGGATAGAGTAAAGATTGCATAAGGAACAATATTAACACAGTATAATATTATGCGTAGGTGATATTAATCTGGGCCCAAACTTGGGTGACCTTTACGTAAACTTAAGCAAAACTGAAGGTATGTATTCCTCTCTATTTTTAACTGGGCAATTATATGACTACATTTCCCATAATGAGGCATCTTTTGATATACTTGCTCTTGTTTCACTTTGACATATCCTATTCTCTTGGAATTATTATTTACATGTTGAATTGGGTCAATGACCCCACATGCTATTGTGCTTGTCTTTTGATGCAAATGTCTAATGAATGATATATTTTGCCACTATTTTATGCATGGTAGATTATTTGACTAGCTAACTATCGTAGACGCTTATGCGTAACCATTAGGGTGTGCTTTTCTACCCGGGGTGTGCTTTTCTACCCTTATATATACAGAGGCGTGCTTTTCTGCCTATGGGTGTGCTTTTCTACCCAAAATATATATATTTAGGTCAATGACTCAGTGGTGTCTTGACCCTACTATAGTTAATTTAGTCCAATATATCTACATGCAAATATTTATTTTAATGTGATGATTAATGGTGGCAAGATCTGTTATTTATTGGAATATGCATACTGCCTCATTCTTTTGAAAATTCTTTCTCTTATTATTTCTCATTGAAACTTACCTAATTTTAATAGCCCCTTTTTTTTTGGGAACATCTTACTTTATTTTTTTAAATGCCCTAGTTAGTCTTTTAACGTACATACTCAGCTTTTGCTGATTTATATCTTGTTTTTCTATTATTCTGGGTGTTCCCTCCACCCAGGTGTAGGTGTTCTACGAGACAGAGATTCAGGATGACTTTGAGCTAATTGGTGGACATAAGGACAATTTGAAATAGCCTTGTTACCCTCTGTACATGGACATATGTGTGAATAGATGTAATCTTTTCATTCTTTGTACCACCTTTAGGGTGAGAAAGTTATGTACATGAGCATATTTTGTAACTTTGTAAATAGTAATGTTTTCTGCTGCTTAATTATTTCACGGCTCATGTTTTTACCATTGAGTGGGCCCTCTATCGGGTCCCACTCTTTACAGAATGGTATCAGAGCCAGAGCAGTCGGTAACCAGACTATTTCAAGTTATCCTAGATTGTCCTTAGTGGGTAGGTGACCCTTTATAGGTTTTTGACATACCTATACTTGAATTGTGTTTACCAATTAGGGTTTCACCCCCTATCAAATTTGATGGTTTATAAGTATCCCAAATAAATTTGTAGCTGACCTAGTAATGGGTAAACTCTTATCAATCCTACCATCTCTTTATATGCATAGCTTTCTATACATAAATGTTGCCCCTCCTAGGAAGTAGCTTCTACCTCCCGCCTTGGGGGGAGGACAATTCATCTACTATAGAAAGAGTAGGTTGACTTGAACTCACATAATTTTGCATAACCATAGTAAAAGTCATTAGACCTTTTGCTTGTTGTTTCCTAGCATATGATACATGCATCATGTGAACTATGCATGCATGGATACAAACTTAAAGTATTGACATGATTATTAGATTTTGAGGCATTCTATGATAGTACTAGATGATATGAACTAGATCCTTTAAGGTTAGTCTAGTCATTCCTACAACGTGGGGTTATCTTAACATAGTGTTGCTTAACACTTGCCACCCAAGAGTTGGATACTATCCTAGCTGAAATTGTGATATCTCATAAATGAGGATTTTTTTTTGAAGGAAGATATATGTGTCAAGTAATGATCCTTTAGATTTTATCCCTCACATACCCATAAGGTAGGAATGATGTTGATCTTCCTGGTCTTATAACAGAGTTATCACATATTTGGATCACATAATAAAACTTTGTACCATGTTGGTTTTCCACGAGGACATGTAGAGACACAATTATAATTGGAAGCTGTATTTGATACTGTATTACTTAAAACTTCATATGTGCACCGACAATGAGGTCATGTGAGGTAGGTGCATCTAGGGTTGATCCTTAAAAGAGTTGACCACTCTCTCATCGACGTTGTTTAATTAGTTTACTTGATGTATGAGATATAGAGTAGTTTGACTATCCAGTGCACATGCGCTTGTCTTGACATCATGGAGGAAAGCCAACTAAGGTAGTAGAGTCCCTAGTCTCTTCTTATTATGGTTATCCATGGTATTATAAATAAATGATGTTTTGGGATGTGATGGCATAAATCACGATTAAGAGAATGGTGAAATAATGAAGGTCGTGTCTAGTTGGACCTACTAGAGGTTCACTGCATGCTAGAAGTAACATGTATCCCTTCATTTAGAATTGGCCTATGCATGTTGTAATTTTTGATGAGGTGTGTAGAGAAGAATATTTTGTGAATATCAAGTGATGTTTGGGTGATAGCATATGTGGTGCATTGTAAAAGTGGTTGACTTGGTTCTCGGATTGATTTTGGCGCCATTTTGGATTCTAATCTCTAGGTTTTCATTGTCAAACATATTTTCGGTATTATATTATATTTACAAAAAAAAACTTTTTTTAAGATTTCATCGATGATTTTTGAACCAAGTCACCACAAGAAGGAAGTTGTAGTAGCACGAGAAACCTTTGATTTGCATGTTCAACCCTCCGAGCCTAGGCATAAGTGTGATGTAGAAAAAAAATATAATAGTTATGATCTAGTCGGCTGCCCTCTTGATTCTGTGTATGATGAGATATGTCCTTCAAGGGGTAGAGCCTTGTACACTTCGGTCTGTAATATTATTGGATGAATAGTTGTAATCAATGGCTATTATGTAGGGAAAGAAAAGGGAATTTTGATGATATCATCCTCAATCGTAGTATAAATTTCCTAGACCAATTCACGATATGAGGAGATAATAAGGCGTGATGGATGAAGTAATGTAAATTCACGTCGGGTTCAGCATACAATTGTTATGTGACTATGTTATGCTAGGACCCATATATTAGCTTTGTCTAGTGAATTAAAAATTTATAATTGGTTAGAAAATTACAACATAGTGTTTCGAGTTGTAGCTTGGTGGATTTCGGGGACGAAATCCTCTTTAAGGGGTGGTGTTCTGTAACGAACTCAAATCTAAGTATCACATTCGAATTCCTTTTCTTAAAACTTGAATTTTACTTTCTTTTATAATTATTTCATGTAGTGCCTTCGACCTAAATTAATCTATAGTGTAGTGTTGGACTTATGTCATTTTCCTTTCATAGAGACATACATGGTAGTGACATTCATGAATATTAGGAAATTTAATATGCATAGTGTGGGATAATCATACATAACACTGAGTGTGGGACCAGTTCTAATGTAATATCCCTTTTTTCCTTGGGTAGAGATTTAATGTGGAGATGATATCCAGAATTCATTTTAATTATACAAAAAATAAATTATTCTTTCCTTAGACTAATTAAACACCCATATATTTGTATTAGTGACTAGTAAAATAAAAATGGATTTTGAGATAGGTAACATGTTCATTGTTGGTGTATTAAACAACCCTCAAAACTAGGGGACCAAAGGAGGTTATTTTCATCCTTTAATTGACGTGAATAGATTTATAAGGTGGCATTACTGTGTGGATTTTAATTGTCACGCTTTTGACCAAAGTCCAAAAACTTATTGCAGTTTTGATTAAACGAAAACACCCTGAAGACGAAACAAAGCTCCGTTTTCATTTTCCTCACACTGCGATGGAGCCGTTACAGGTTCCCATCCTTTGAGCGCCTCCGCTCCATACCATCAATGCCTGAGTTATGGCTGGAAGACGTTCCAGGAGCAAAGAGGACCCGAGAAACTCTAAAACGAGGCCTGAAGTTCTGTAGTTGCAAAACACCTAATACTCTTACGGGCTGCCATCGTCTTCACCTAGGTACCTCACCGCCGACCCCTGTTAGTCCCTTTGGGTACAGACGTTTCCAGCAACTGACATTGACCCTTCTCTTGGGCTCGTTGCCCCAATTTCCCCGGAGCACCCCTGCATCCCGTTTCGGATTTGTTGCCGTATCTGAGGAAGAAGTGGGTAGCGGCACTACCGTAGTTCATCGCGGGCCAATCCAAGGTAAGGGAACCATCATTGACACCTAAACGTTCGTTTCCCGTTCTCGGATCGCCTGGTGTTGACCCTGGTTCATTAGTCGACGACGGTCCCCTGTTTTCCATGTATGCGCTATTGCAGCTAGGAGTACCGTACAGTCTGGTCTCCATCTCTGGTTATTGTACCCAATGCCGATTTCTGTAGGGGTTCTTGTCCGACCGACCTTGGTATAGGTGCCGGTTATACCGCTATTCGTCCGTGCAATTCCGCTTCCCCTTTTTGTCGATTCACGGGTAGCTGTCTTAGCGCCGACATTGGTCTCTGAACCAGCCGCAGATGTTTTCCCCCACTTTCTGGGTCATGGGGATGGAGGGTCGTGGTGGGATTACCCCTAGGGCCGATGCCGACACACTGCCCTCAATCCGACTAATACCAGGGGAATCGTATGACTGCTGGTTCTCCTTCGCAATGAGTTGCCACTGGTGGACGATGACTAGAGTCTTCCCAGTCCTGGTTTTGCTTTGCTCGGGAGACGATTTCCTTGGCTAGCAGGATAACTGTGTTGTGAGTACCTGCGAGATTTTCCGCGATCGATAAACTCTAGTGTTTTCGGACCCGCCGCAATTCCCAGCCACGTTCGTCTTCCTTCAATCGCACCGGGAGTAGGTAGTAGAGGAGGACGCCAGTACAGGGAACTTGTAGGAGATCACCCACCGGCGTCATTATTCATCACTTGTATGAATCGGACCACTTGGGGGTTGAATTTCCATAGCACTGAATCGCAATGATCGGATTGTTTAAAATAGTGTTGAGAATCCAGGAGACACGGAGATATCACTGTGGTAGTTGCCTCCTTATCATAACCATCGTAATGGTACTGGATTAGTCCACTATTACATTATTAAGAATGGATTTGTTGTCTACCTGCCTGGAAGTTGTGATCTCGAATCAGGAGATTTTCTGGAGTATTTTAAACATGCCTTTGTGCCTAATGTTGATTTCTCTAGCGAGTTTTTGGATAGAGTAAAGATTGCATAAGGAACAATATTAACACAGTATAATATTATGCGTAGGTGATATTAATCTGGGCCCAAACTTGGGTGACCTTTACGTAAACTTAAGCAAAACTGAAGGTATGTATTCCTCTCTATTTTTAACTGGGCAATTATATGACTACATTTCCCATAATGAGGCATCTTTTGATATACTTGCTCTTGTTTCACTTTGACATATCCTATTCTCTTGGAATTATTATTTACATGTTGAATTGGGTCAATGACCCCACATGCTATTGTGCTTGTCTTTTGATGCAAATGTCTAATGAATGATATATTTTGCCACTATTTTATGCATGGTAGATTATTTGACTAGCTAACTATCGTAGACGCTTATGCGTAACCATTAGGGTGTGCTTTTCTACCCGGGGTGTGCTTTTCTACCCTTATATATACAGAGGCGTGCTTTTCTGCCTATGGGTGTGCTTTTCTACCCAAAATATATATATTTAGGTCAATGACTCAGTGGTGTCTTGACCCTACTATAGTTAATTTAGTCCAATATATCTACATGCAAATATTTATTTTAATGTGATGATTAATGGTGGCAAGATCTGTTATTTATTGGAATATGCATACTGCCTCATTCTTTTGAAAATTCTTTCTCTTATTATTTCTCATTGAAACTTACCTAATTTTAATAGCCCCTTTTTTTTTGGGAACATCTTACTTTATTTTTTTAAATGCCCTAGTTAGTCTTTTAACGTACATACTCAGCTTTTGCTGATTTATATCTTGTTTTTCTATTATTCTGGGTGTTCCCTCCACCCAGGTGTAGGTGTTCTACGAGACAGAGATTCAGGATGACTTTGAGCTAATTGGTGGACATAAGGACAATTTGAAATAGCCTTGTTACCCTCTGTACATGGACATATGTGTGAATAGATGTAATCTTTTCATTCTTTGTACCACCTTTAGGGTGAGAAAGTTATGTACATGAGCATATTTTGTAACTTTGTAAATAGTAATGTTTTCTGCTGCTTAATTATTTCACGGCTCATGTTTTTACCATTGAGTGGGCCCTCTATCGGGTCCCACTCTTTACAGAATGGTATCAGAGCCAGAGCAGTCGGTAACCAGACTATTTCAAGTTATCCTAGATTGTCCTTAGTGGGTAGGTGACCCTTTATAGGTTTTTGACATACCTATACTTGAATTGTGTTTACCAATTAGGGTTTCACCCCCTATCAAATTTGATGGTTTATAAGTATCCCAAATAAATTTGTAGCTGACCTAGTAATGGGTAAACTCTTATCAATCCTACCATCTCTTTATATGCATAGCTTTCTATACATAAATGTTGCCCCTCCTAGGAAGTAGCTTCTACCTCCCGCCTTGGGGGGAGGACAATTCATCTACTATAGAAAGAGTAGGTTGACTTGAACTCACATAATTTTGCATAACCATAGTAAAAGTCATTAGACCTTTTGCTTGTTGTTTCCTAGCATATGATACATGCATCATGTGAACTATGCATGCATGGATACAAACTTAAAGTATTGACATGATTATTAGATTTTGAGGCATTCTATGATAGTACTAGATGATATGAACTAGATCCTTTAAGGTTAGTCTAGTCATTCCTACAACGTGGGGTTATCTTAACATAGTGTTGCTTAACACTTGCCACCCAAGAGTTGGATACTATCCTAGCTGAAATTGTGATATCTCATAAATGAGGATTTTTTTTTGAAGGAAGATATATGTGTCAAGTAATGATCCTTTAGATTTTATCCCTCACATACCCATAAGGTAGGAATGATGTTGATCTTCCTGGTCTTATAACAGAGTTATCACATATTTGGATCACATAATAAAACTTTGTACCATGTTGGTTTTCCACGAGGACATGTAGAGACACAATTATAATTGGAAGCTGTATTTGATACTGTATTACTTAAAACTTCATATGTGCACCGACAATGAGGTCATGTGAGGTAGGTGCATCTAGGGTTGATCCTTAAAAGAGTTGACCACTCTCTCATCGACGTTGTTTAATTAGTTTACTTGATGTATGAGATATAGAGTAGTTTGACTATCCAGTGCACATGCGCTTGTCTTGACATCATGGAGGAAAGCCAACTAAGGTAGTAGAGTCCCTAGTCTCTTCTTATTATGGTTATCCATGGTATTATAAATAAATGATGTTTTGGGATGTGATGGCATAAATCACGATTAAGAGAATGGTGAAATAATGAAGGTCGTGTCTAGTTGGACCTACTAGAGGTTCACTGCATGCTAGAAGTAACATGTATCCCTTCATTTAGAATTGGCCTATGCATGTTGTAATTTTTGATGAGGTGTGTAGAGAAGAATATTTTGTGAATATCAAGTGATGTTTGGGTGATAGCATATGTGGTGCATTGTAAAAGTGGTTGACTTGGTTCTCGGATTGATTTTGGCGCCATTTTGGATTCTAATCTCTAGGTTTTCATTGTCAAACATATTTTCGGTATTATATTATATTTACAAAAAAAAACTTTTTTTAAGATTTCATCGATGATTTTTGAACCAAGTCACCACAAGAAGGAAGTTGTAGTAGCACGAGAAACCTTTGATTTGCATGTTCAACCCTCCGAGCCTAGGCATAAGTGTGATGTAGAAAAAAAATATAATAGTTATGATCTAGTCGGCTGCCCTCTTGATTCTGTGTATGATGAGATATGTCCTTCAAGGGGTAGAGCCTTGTACACTTCGGTCTGTAATATTATTGGATGAATAGTTGTAATCAATGGCTATTATGTAGGGAAAGAAAAGGGAATTTTGATGATATCATCCTCAATCGTAGTATAAATTTCCTAGACCAATTCACGATATGAGGAGATAATAAGGCGTGATGGATGAAGTAATGTAAATTCACGTCGGGTTCAGCATACAATTGTTATGTGACTATGTTATGCTAGGACCCATATATTAGCTTTGTCTAGTGAATTAAAAATTTATAATTGGTTAGAAAATTACAACATAGTGTTTCGAGTTGTAGCTTGGTGGATTTCGGGGACGAAATCCTCTTTAAGGGGTGGTGTTCTGTAACGAACTCAAATCTAAGTATCACATTCGAATTCCTTTTCTTAAAACTTGAATTTTACTTTCTTTTATAATTATTTCATGTAGTGCCTTCGACCTAAATTAATCTATAGTGTAGTGTTGGACTTATGTCATTTTCCTTTCATAGAGACATACATGGTAGTGACATTCATGAATATTAGGAAATTTAATATGCATAGTGTGGGATAATCATACATAACACTGAGTGTGGGACCAGTTCTAATGTAATATCCCTTTTTTCCTTGGGTAGAGATTTAATGTGGAGATGATATCCAGAATTCATTTTAATTATACAAAAAATAAATTATTCTTTCCTTAGACTAATTAAACACCCATATATTTGTATTAGTGACTAGTAAAATAAAAATGGATTTTGAGATAGGTAACATGTTCATTGTTGGTGTATTAAACAACCCTCAAAACTAGGGGACCAAAGGAGGTTATTTTCATCCTTTAATTGACGTGAATAGATTTATAAGGTGGCATTACTGTGTGGATTTTAATTGTCACGCTTTTGACCAAAGTCCAAAAACTTATTGCAGTTTTGATTAAACGAAAACACCCTGAAGACGAAACAAAGCTCCGTTTTCATTTTCCTCACACTGCGATGGAGCCGTTACAGGTTCCCATCCTTTGAGCGCCTCCGCTCCATACCATCAATGCCTGAGTTATGGCTGGAAGACGTTCCAGGAGCAAAGAGGACCCGAGAAACTCTAAAACGAGGCCTGAAGTTCTGTAGTTGCAAAACACCTAATACTCTTACGGGCTGCCATCGTCTTCACCTAGGTACCTCACCGCCGACCCCTGTTAGTCCCTTTGGGTACAGACGTTTCCAGCAACTGACATTGACCCTTCTCTTGGGCTCGTTGCCCCAATTTCCCCGGAGCACCCCTGCATCCCGTTTCGGATTTGTTGCCGTATCTGAGGAAGAAGTGGGTAGCGGCACTACCGTAGTTCATCGCGGGCCAATCCAAGGTAAGGGAACCATCATTGACACCTAAACGTTCGTTTCCCGTTCTCGGATCGCCTGGTGTTGACCCTGGTTCATTAGTCGACGACGGTCCCCTGTTTTCCATGTATGCGCTATTGCAGCTAGGAGTACCGTACAGTCTGGTCTCCATCTCTGGTTATTGTACCCAATGCCGATTTCTGTAGGGGTTCTTGTCCGACCGACCTTGGTATAGGTGCCGGTTATACCGCTATTCGTCCGTGCAATTCCGCTTCCCCTTTTTGTCGATTCACGGGTAGCTGTCTTAGCGCCGACATTGGTCTCTGAACCAGCCGCAGATGTTTTCCCCCACTTTCTGGGTCATGGGGATGGAGGGTCGTGGTGGGATTACCCCTAGGGCCGATGCCGACACACTGCCCTCAATCCGACTAATACCAGGGGAATCGTATGACTGCTGGTTCTCCTTCGCAATGAGTTGCCACTGGTGGACGATGACTAGAGTCTTCCCAGTCCTGGTTTTGCTTTGCTCGGGAGACGATTTCCTTGGCTAGCAGGATAACTGTGTTGTGAGTACCTGCGAGATTTTCCGCGATCGATAAACTCTAGTGTTTTCGGACCCGCCGCAATTCCCAGCCACGTTCGTCTTCCTTCAATCGCACCGGGAGTAGGTAGTAGAGGAGGACGCCAGTACAGGGAACTTGTAGGAGATCACCCACCGGCGTCATTATTCATCACTTGTATGAATCGGACCACTTGGGGGTTGAATTTCCGTAGCACTGAATCGCAATGATCGGATTGTTTAAAATAGTGTTGAGAATCCAGGAGACACGGAGATATCACTGTGGTAGTTGCCTCCTTATCATAACCATCGTAATGGTACTGGATTAGTCCACTATTACATTATTAAGAATGGATTTGTTGTCTACCTGCCTGGAAGTTGTGATCTCGAATCAGGAGATTTTCTGGAGTATTTTAAACATGCCTTTGTGCCTAATGTTGATTTCTCTAGCGAGTTTTTGGATAGAGTAAAGATTGCATAAGGAACAATATTAACACAGTATAATATTATGCGT
This sequence comes from Alisma plantago-aquatica, assembly GCA_963693085.1. NCBI lineage: Eukaryota > Viridiplantae > Streptophyta > Magnoliopsida > Alismatales > Alismataceae > Alisma > Alisma plantago-aquatica. The sequence goes on along the minus strand of OY856409.1, from coordinate 1,820,133,921 downwards.
AGGTGATATTAATCTGGGCCCAAACTTGGGTGACCTTTACGTAAACTTAAGCAAAACTGAAGGTATGTATTCCTCTCTATTTTTAACTGGGCAATTATATGACTACATTTCCCATAATGAGGCATCTTTTGATATACTTGCTCTTGTTTCACTTTGACATATCCTATTCTCTTGGAATTATTATTTACATGTTGAATTGGGTCAATGACCCCACATGCTATTGTGCTTGTCTTTTGATGCAAATGTCTAATGAATGATATATTTTGCCACTATTTTATGCATGGTAGATTATTTGACTAGCTAACTATCGTAGACGCTTATGCGTAACCATTAGGGTGTGCTTTTCTACCCGGGGTGTGCTTTTCTACCCTTATATATACAGAGGCGTGCTTTTCTGCCTATGGGTGTGCTTTTCTACCCAAAATATATATATTTAGGTCAATGACTCAGTGGTGTCTTGACCCTACTATAGTTAATTTAGTCCAATATATCTACATGCAAATATTTATTTTAATGTGATGATTAATGGTGGCAAGATCTGTTATTTATTGGAATATGCATACTGCCTCATTCTTTTGAAAATTCTTTCTCTTATTATTTCTCATTGAAACTTACCTAATTTTAATAGCCCCTTTTTTTTTGGGAACATCTTACTTTATTTTTTTAAATGCCCTAGTTAGTCTTTTAACGTACATACTCAGCTTTTGCTGATTTATATCTTGTTTTTCTATTATTCTGGGTGTTCCCTCCACCCAGGTGTAGGTGTTCTACGAGACAGAGATTCAGGATGACTTTGAGCTAATTGGTGGACATAAGGACAATTTGAAATAGCCTTGTTACCCTCTGTACATGGACATATGTGTGAATAGATGTAATCTTTTCATTCTTTGTACCACCTTTAGGGTGAGAAAGTTATGTACATGAGCATATTTTGTAACTTTGTAAATAGTAATGTTTTCTGCTGCTTAATTATTTCACGGCTCATGTTTTTACCATTGAGTGGGCCCTCTATCGGGTCCCACTCTTTACAGAATGGTATCAGAGCCAGAGCAGTCGGTAACCAGACTATTTCAAGTTATCCTAGATTGTCCTTAGTGGGTAGGTGACCCTTTATAGGTTTTTGACATACCTATACTTGAATTGTGTTTACCAATTAGGGTTTCACCCCCTATCAAATTTGATGGTTTATAAGTATCCCAAATAAATTTGTAGCTGACCTAGTAATGGGTAAACTCTTATCAATCCTACCATCTCTTTATATGCATAGCTTTCTATACATAAATGTTGCCCCTCCTAGGAAGTAGCTTCTACCTCCCGCCTTGGGGGGAGGACAATTCATCTACTATAGAAAGAGTAGGTTGACTTGAACTCACATAATTTTGCATAACCATAGTAAAAGTCATTAGACCTTTTGCTTGTTGTTTCCTAGCATATGATACATGCATCATGTGAACTATGCATGCATGGATACAAACTTAAAGTATTGACATGATTATTAGATTTTGAGGCATTCTATGATAGTACTAGATGATATGAACTAGATCCTTTAAGGTTAGTCTAGTCATTCCTACAACGTGGGGTTATCTTAACATAGTGTTGCTTAACACTTGCCACCCAAGAGTTGGATACTATCCTAGCTGAAATTGTGATATCTCATAAATGAGGATTTTTTTTTGAAGGAAGATATATGTGTCAAGTAATGATCCTTTAGATTTTATCCCTCACATACCCATAAGGTAGGAATGATGTTGATCTTCCTGGTCTTATAACAGAGTTATCACATATTTGGATCACATAATAAAACTTTGTACCATGTTGGTTTTCCACGAGGACATGTAGAGACACAATTATAATTGGAAGCTGTATTTGATACTGTATTACTTAAAACTTCATATGTGCACCGACAATGAGGTCATGTGAGGTAGGTGCATCTAGGGTTGATCCTTAAAAGAGTTGACCACTCTCTCATCGACGTTGTTTAATTAGTTTACTTGATGTATGAGATATAGAGTAGTTTGACTATCCAGTGCACATGCGCTTGTCTTGACATCATGGAGGAAAGCCAACTAAGGTAGTAGAGTCCCTAGTCTCTTCTTATTATGGTTATCCATGGTATTATAAATAAATGATGTTTTGGGATGTGATGGCATAAATCACGATTAAGAGAATGGTGAAATAATGAAGGTCGTGTCTAGTTGGACCTACTAGAGGTTCACTGCATGCTAGAAGTAACATGTATCCCTTCATTTAGAATTGGCCTATGCATGTTGTAATTTTTGATGAGGTGTGTAGAGAAGAATATTTTGTGAATATCAAGTGATGTTTGGGTGATAGCATATGTGGTGCATTGTAAAAGTGGTTGACTTGGTTCTCGGATTGATTTTGGCGCCATTTTGGATTCTAATCTCTAGGTTTTCATTGTCAAACATATTTTCGGTATTATATTATATTTACAAAAAAAAACTTTTTTTAAGATTTCATCGATGATTTTTGAACCAAGTCACCACAAGAAGGAAGTTGTAGTAGCACGAGAAACCTTTGATTTGCATGTTCAACCCTCCGAGCCTAGGCATAAGTGTGATGTAGAAAAAAAATATAATAGTTATGATCTAGTCGGCTGCCCTCTTGATTCTGTGTATGATGAGATATGTCCTTCAAGGGGTAGAGCCTTGTACACTTCGGTCTGTAATATTATTGGATGAATAGTTGTAATCAATGGCTATTATGTAGGGAAAGAAAAGGGAATTTTGATGATATCATCCTCAATCGTAGTATAAATTTCCTAGACCAATTCACGATATGAGGAGATAATAAGGCGTGATGGATGAAGTAATGTAAATTCACGTCGGGTTCAGCATACAATTGTTATGTGACTATGTTATGCTAGGACCCATATATTAGCTTTGTCTAGTGAATTAAAAATTTATAATTGGTTAGAAAATTACAACATAGTGTTTCGAGTTGTAGCTTGGTGGATTTCGGGGACGAAATCCTCTTTAAGGGGTGGTGTTCTGTAACGAACTCAAATCTAAGTATCACATTCGAATTCCTTTTCTTAAAACTTGAATTTTACTTTCTTTTATAATTATTTCATGTAGTGCCTTCGACCTAAATTAATCTATAGTGTAGTGTTGGACTTATGTCATTTTCCTTTCATAGAGACATACATGGTAGTGACATTCATGAATATTAGGAAATTTAATATGCATAGTGTGGGATAATCATACATAACACTGAGTGTGGGACCAGTTCTAATGTAATATCCCTTTTTTCCTTGGGTAGAGATTTAATGTGGAGATGATATCCAGAATTCATTTTAATTATACAAAAAATAAATTATTCTTTCCTTAGACTAATTAAACACCCATATATTTGTATTAGTGACTAGTAAAATAAAAATGGATTTTGAGATAGGTAACATGTTCATTGTTGGTGTATTAAACAACCCTCAAAACTAGGGGACCAAAGGAGGTTATTTTCATCCTTTAATTGACGTGAATAGATTTATAAGGTGGCATTACTGTGTGGATTTTAATTGTCACGCTTTTGACCAAAGTCCAAAAACTTATTGCAGTTTTGATTAAACGAAAACACCCTGAAGACGAAACAAAGCTCCGTTTTCATTTTCCTCACACTGCGATGGAGCCGTTACAGGTTCCCATCCTTTGAGCGCCTCCGCTCCATACCATCAATGCCTGAGTTATGGCTGGAAGACGTTCCAGGAGCAAAGAGGACCCGAGAAACTCTAAAACGAGGCCTGAAGTTCTGTAGTTGCAAAACACCTAATACTCTTACGGGCTGCCATCGTCTTCACCTAGGTACCTCACCGCCGACCCCTGTTAGTCCCTTTGGGTACAGACGTTTCCAGCAACTGACATTGACCCTTCTCTTGGGCTCGTTGCCCCAATTTCCCCGGAGCACCCCTGCATCCCGTTTCGGATTTGTTGCCGTATCTGAGGAAGAAGTGGGTAGCGGCACTACCGTAGTTCATCGCGGGCCAATCCAAGGTAAGGGAACCATCATTGACACCTAAACGTTCGTTTCCCGTTCTCGGATCGCCTGGTGTTGACCCTGGTTCATTAGTCGACGACGGTCCCCTGTTTTCCATGTATGCGCTATTGCAGCTAGGAGTACCGTACAGTCTGGTCTCCATCTCTGGTTATTGTACCCAATGCCGATTTCTGTAGGGGTTCTTGTCCGACCGACCTTGGTATAGGTGCCGGTTATACCGCTATTCGTCCGTGCAATTCCGCTTCCCCTTTTTGTCGATTCACGGGTAGCTGTCTTAGCGCCGACATTGGTCTCTGAACCAGCCGCAGATGTTTTCCCCCACTTTCTGGGTCATGGGGATGGAGGGTCGTGGTGGGATTACCCCTAGGGCCGATGCCGACACACTGCCCTCAATCCGACTAATACCAGGGGAATCGTATGACTGCTGGTTCTCCTTCGCAATGAGTTGCCACTGGTGGACGATGACTAGAGTCTTCCCAGTCCTGGTTTTGCTTTGCTCGGGAGACGATTTCCTTGGCTAGCAGGATAACTGTGTTGTGAGTACCTGCGAGATTTTCCGCGATCGATAAACTCTAGTGTTTTCGGACCCGCCGCAATTCCCAGCCACGTTCGTCTTCCTTCAATCGCACCGGGAGTAGGTAGTAGAGGAGGACGCCAGTACAGGGAACTTGTAGGAGATCACCCACCGGCGTCATTATTCATCACTTGTATGAATCGGACCACTTGGGGGTTGAATTTCCGTAGCACTGAATCGCAATGATCGGATTGTTTAAAATAGTGTTGAGAATCCAGGAGACACGGAGATATCACTGTGGTAGTTGCCTCCTTATCATAACCATCGTAATGGTACTGGATTAGTCCACTATTACATTATTAAGAATGGATTTGTTGTCTACCTGCCTGGAAGTTGTGATCTCGAATCAGGAGATTTTCTGGAGTATTTTAAACATGCCTTTGTGCCTAATGTTGATTTCTCTAGCGAGTTTTTGGATAGAGTAAAGATTGCATAAGGAACAATATTAACACAGTATAATATTATGCGTAGGTGATATTAATCTGGGCCCAAACTTGGGTGACCTTTACGTAAACTTAAGCAAAACTGAAGGTATGTATTCCTCTCTATTTTTAACTGGGCAATTATATGACTACATTTCCCATAATGAGGCATCTTTTGATATACTTGCTCTTGTTTCACTTTGACATATCCTATTCTCTTGGAATTATTATTTACATGTTGAATTGGGTCAATGACCCCACATGCTATTGTGCTTGTCTTTTGATGCAAATGTCTAATGAATGATATATTTTGCCACTATTTTATGCATGGTAGATTATTTGACTAGCTAACTATCGTAGACGCTTATGCGTAACCATTAGGGTGTGCTTTTCTACCCGGGGTGTGCTTTTCTACCCTTATATATACAGAGGCGTGCTTTTCTGCCTATGGGTGTGCTTTTCTACCCAAAATATATATATTTAGGTCAATGACTCAGTGGTGTCTTGACCCTACTATAGTTAATTTAGTCCAATATATCTACATGCAAATATTTATTTTAATGTGATGATTAATGGTGGCAAGATCTGTTATTTATTGGAATATGCATACTGCCTCATTCTTTTGAAAATTCTTTCTCTTATTATTTCTCATTGAAACTTACCTAATTTTAATAGCCCCTTTTTTTTTGGGAACATCTTACTTTATTTTTTTAAATGCCCTAGTTAGTCTTTTAACGTACATACTCAGCTTTTGCTGATTTATATCTTGTTTTTCTATTATTCTGGGTGTTCCCTCCACCCAGGTGTAGGTGTTCTACGAGACAGAGATTCAGGATGACTTTGAGCTAATTGGTGGACATAAGGACAATTTGAAATAGCCTTGTTACCCTCTGTACATGGACATATGTGTGAATAGATGTAATCTTTTCATTCTTTGTACCACCTTTAGGGTGAGAAAGTTATGTACATGAGCATATTTTGTAACTTTGTAAATAGTAATGTTTTCTGCTGCTTAATTATTTCACGGCTCATGTTTTTACCATTGAGTGGGCCCTCTATCGGGTCCCACTCTTTACAGAATGGTATCAGAGCCAGAGCAGTCGGTAACCAGACTATTTCAAGTTATCCTAGATTGTCCTTAGTGGGTAGGTGACCCTTTATAGGTTTTTGACATACCTATACTTGAATTGTGTTTACCAATTAGGGTTTCACCCCCTATCAAATTTGATGGTTTATAAGTATCCCAAATAAATTTGTAGCTGACCTAGTAATGGGTAAACTCTTATCAATCCTACCATCTCTTTATATGCATAGCTTTCTATACATAAATGTTGCCCCTCCTAGGAAGTAGCTTCTACCTCCCGCCTTGGGGGGAGGACAATTCATCTACTATAGAAAGAGTAGGTTGACTTGAACTCACATAATTTTGCATAACCATAGTAAAAGTCATTAGACCTTTTGCTTGTTGTTTCCTAGCATATGATACATGCATCATGTGAACTATGCATGCATGGATACAAACTTAAAGTATTGACATGATTATTAGATTTTGAGGCATTCTATGATAGTACTAGATGATATGAACTAGATCCTTTAAGGTTAGTCTAGTCATTCCTACAACGTGGGGTTATCTTAACATAGTGTTGCTTAACACTTGCCACCCAAGAGTTGGATACTATCCTAGCTGAAATTGTGATATCTCATAAATGAGGATTTTTTTTTGAAGGAAGATATATGTGTCAAGTAATGATCCTTTAGATTTTATCCCTCACATACCCATAAGGTAGGAATGATGTTGATCTTCCTGGTCTTATAACAGAGTTATCACATATTTGGATCACATAATAAAACTTTGTACCATGTTGGTTTTCCACGAGGACATGTAGAGACACAATTATAATTGGAAGCTGTATTTGATACTGTATTACTTAAAACTTCATATGTGCACCGACAATGAGGTCATGTGAGGTAGGTGCATCTAGGGTTGATCCTTAAAAGAGTTGACCACTCTCTCATCGACGTTGTTTAATTAGTTTACTTGATGTATGAGATATAGAGTAGTTTGACTATCCAGTGCACATGCGCTTGTCTTGACATCATGGAGGAAAGCCAACTAAGGTAGTAGAGTCCCTAGTCTCTTCTTATTATGGTTATCCATGGTATTATAAATAAATGATGTTTTGGGATGTGATGGCATAAATCACGATTAAGAGAATGGTGAAATAATGAAGGTCGTGTCTAGTTGGACCTACTAGAGGTTCACTGCATGCTAGAAGTAACATGTATCCCTTCATTTAGAATTGGCCTATGCATGTTGTAATTTTTGATGAGGTGTGTAGAGAAGAATATTTTGTGAATATCAAGTGATGTTTGGGTGATAGCATATGTGGTGCATTGTAAAAGTGGTTGACTTGGTTCTCGGATTGATTTTGGCGCCATTTTGGATTCTAATCTCTAGGTTTTCATTGTCAAACATATTTTCGGTATTATATTATATTTACAAAAAAAAACTTTTTTTAAGATTTCATCGATGATTTTTGAACCAAGTCACCACAAGAAGGAAGTTGTAGTAGCACGAGAAACCTTTGATTTGCATGTTCAACCCTCCGAGCCTAGGCATAAGTGTGATGTAGAAAAAAAATATAATAGTTATGATCTAGTCGGCTGCCCTCTTGATTCTGTGTATGATGAGATATGTCCTTCAAGGGGTAGAGCCTTGTACACTTCGGTCTGTAATATTATTGGATGAATAGTTGTAATCAATGGCTATTATGTAGGGAAAGAAAAGGGAATTTTGATGATATCATCCTCAATCGTAGTATAAATTTCCTAGACCAATTCACGATATGAGGAGATAATAAGGCGTGATGGATGAAGTAATGTAAATTCACGTCGGGTTCAGCATACAATTGTTATGTGACTATGTTATGCTAGGACCCATATATTAGCTTTGTCTAGTGAATTAAAAATTTATAATTGGTTAGAAAATTACAACATAGTGTTTCGAGTTGTAGCTTGGTGGATTTCGGGGACGAAATCCTCTTTAAGGGGTGGTGTTCTGTAACGAACTCAAATCTAAGTATCACATTCGAATTCCTTTTCTTAAAACTTGAATTTTACTTTCTTTTATAATTATTTCATGTAGTGCCTTCGACCTAAATTAATCTATAGTGTAGTGTTGGACTTATGTCATTTTCCTTTCATAGAGACATACATGGTAGTGACATTCATGAATATTAGGAAATTTAATATGCATAGTGTGGGATAATCATACATAACACTGAGTGTGGGACCAGTTCTAATGTAATATCCCTTTTTTCCTTGGGTAGAGATTTAATGTGGAGATGATATCCAGAATTCATTTTAATTATACAAAAAATAAATTATTCTTTCCTTAGACTAATTAAACACCCATATATTTGTATTAGTGACTAGTAAAATAAAAATGGATTTTGAGATAGGTAACATGTTCATTGTTGGTGTATTAAACAACCCTCAAAACTAGGGGACCAAAGGAGGTTATTTTCATCCTTTAATTGACGTGAATAGATTTATAAGGTGGCATTACTGTGTGGATTTTAATTGTCACGCTTTTGACCAAAGTCCAAAAACTTATTGCAGTTTTGATTAAACGAAAACACCCTGAAGACGAAACAAAGCTCCGTTTTCATTTTCCTCACACTGCGATGGAGCCGTTACAGGTTCCCATCCTTTGAGCGCCTCCGCTCCATACCATCAATGCCTGAGTTATGGCTGGAAGACGTTCCAGGAGCAAAGAGGACCCGAGAAACTCTAAAACGAGGCCTGAAGTTCTGTAGTTGCAAAACACCTAATACTCTTACGGGCTGCCATCGTCTTCACCTAGGTACCTCACCGCCGACCCCTGTTAGTCCCTTTGGGTACAGACGTTTCCAGCAACTGACATTGACCCTTCTCTTGGGCTCGTTGCCCCAATTTCCCCGGAGCACCCCTGCATCCCGTTTCGGATTTGTTGCCGTATCTGAGGAAGAAGTGGGTAGCGGCACTACCGTAGTTCATCGCGGGCCAATCCAAGGTAAGGGAACCATCATTGACACCTAAACGTTCGTTTCCCGTTCTCGGATCGCCTGGTGTTGACCCTGGTTCATTAGTCGACGACGGTCCCCTGTTTTCCATGTATGCGCTATTGCAGCTAGGAGTACCGTACAGTCTGGTCTCCATCTCTGGTTATTGTACCCAATGCCGATTTCTGTAGGGGTTCTTGTCCGACCGACCTTGGTATAGGTGCCGGTTATACCGCTATTCGTCCGTGCAATTCCGCTTCCCCTTTTTGTCGATTCACGGGTAGCTGTCTTAGCGCCGACATTGGTCTCTGAACCAGCCGCAGATGTTTTCCCCCACTTTCTGGGTCATGGGGATGGAGGGTCGTGGTGGGATTACCCCTAGGGCCGATGCCGACACACTGCCCTCAATCCGACTAATACCAGGGGAATCGTATGACTGCTGGTTCTCCTTCGCAATGAGTTGCCACTGGTGGACGATG